>JAQJVL010000974.1:72500-301690 GCA_035578905.1 Stictocephala bisonia | reverse complement strand
AAATGTTAAAAGAGAGAGAGAGTAAAGCCTATATTAACCTAAAAAACTTCTCCCCCCTACGTATATTAGAATTTATTAAAATACTAACCATATATCTACATGGTAAGACTATTATGTTTTTTATTTTATATACAATATTTTATTATTTAGAAACATGAAATTGATTTTATATTATTTTATATCAACGTTGTATATGTACAAACTAGTTAGTTATTTACTTGTTTTTATGCATTTATTTATTTATTATTTAGCAGTAATTATACAGATAGTTACTTCTATGAAGGCTAACCAACCGAGTAACGTGAAGTAGGAAAGTTTTTACTTGACCATTACAGTAAATGGTAATGGAAAGTGCTAGGTTATTCATCACCTATAGTGGTTGTGGAAACAAGAGACTTAGTGGATAAAGCTTTTCACAATAACAACGCACTAAATCCATGTCTAAGCTTACCTCTGAAAAAGGTCGTAAAGAACATTCTCTCTTACATTTTAAGCCCAGTATTTGAGTACAGAGTTTTTTTATTTCGTATCTTTGTCATGAAAATTTGGAATTTTTAAATTTAGCAAAATAGATCCAAATATTGTTGTTTTATATTGAAATAATTGGATACAGAAAATTTAAGATTAAAAAATATAATACGAAATATGCAGTTACCGTAATTGTATTCCTGACGTTTAAATGGTTACTAGAGGATAATTATAAGTGGTTATGTACTCTTTCCTGTGGTCATAACCATGGTAACAGAAACAAGTCACCATGTGCCCTGACGTTTAAGAGGCTACTAAGGAAATGATTGCTCGTGATTTGTCACTGTTCCCGTGGTCATTACCGTGGTAACAGAAACAAGTCGCTATGTGCCCTGACGTTAAAGTGGCTACTAAGGGAATGATTGCTCGTGATTTGTCACTGTTCCCGTGGTCATAACCATGGTAACAGAAACAAGTCGCCATGTGCCCTGACGTTAAAGTGGCTACTAAGGGAATGATTGCTCGTGATTTGTCACTGTTCCCGTGGTCATAACCGTGGTAACAGAAACAAGTTGCTATGTGCCCTGACGTTAAAGAGGCTACTAAGGAAATGATTGCTCGTGATTTGTCACTGTTCCCGTGGTCATAACCGTGGTAACAGAAACAAGTCGCCATGTGCCCTGACGTTTAAGAGGCTACTAAGGAAATGATTGCTCGTGATTTGTCACTGTTCCCGTGGTCATAACCGTGGTAACAGAAACAAGTTGCTATGTGCCCTGACGTTAAAGTGGCTACTAAGGGAATGATTGCTCGTGATTTGTCACTGTTCCCGTGGTCATAACCGTGGTAACAGAAACAAGTCGCCATGTGCCCTGACGTTTAAGAGGCTACTAAGGGAATGATTGCTCGTGATTTGTCACTGTTCCCGTGGTCATAACCGTGGTAACAGAAACAAGTCACCATGTGTCCTGACGTTAAAATGGCTACTAAGGGAATGATTGCTCGTGGTTTGTCACTGTTCCCGTGGTAATAACCGTGATAACAGCAACAAGTCGCCATGTGCCCTGACGTTTAAATAACTAATAGAGGAATGATTCAGTGTAGTTATGTTACTGTTCCCGTGGTTATAACCGTGGTAACAGGAAAAAGTCACCATGTGCCCTGACTTATAAGTGGCTACTTGGGGAGTGATTCCGCGTGGTTATAACACTGTTCCCGTGGTCATAATCGTGGTAACAGGAAAAAGTCACCATGTGCCCTGGTCTTAATACGGCTACTTGGGTATTGATTCCGCTTGGTTATATCACTGTTACCATGGTCATAACCGTGGTAACAGGAAAAAGTTGTCATGTGCCCTGACGTTTTTAAGTGGCTACTAGTGGAATGATTTCGCGTGGTTTGTCCCTCTTCTCGTGGGTATAACTACTGGCGTAGTAGTAATAAGCTGCCATCTACCCTGATGTTTACTTCTTTTTTTAAACTGGTAAAGTCTTCGTAATCTGTAAGTAAGTTGTAAATACCCCTTCAAATATATTATAAGACGAGGTACCAAACATATCTAAGAAGTTTCTATTTTTTATTTGTATTTTTTTTAATTTTCCTAGAGCTAATCGTTTCAGGAACCATTATGTTAAGAAAATACATAAATTTGAAACACGTTTAATGTGAGAAAATATAGGTTGCTTTAGTTGAGTTCTGTTATCGATGAACACCCAGGTTCTCTGTCACATTCACGAAAGACTGATTAAAAATTGAAGCAATTGGTATCGGGTCACGCACACTGTATTGTGAGAAAACCGCTTTAGATTAGAATGGAAAAATACATTATAATTACACTGCATAGAGGGGCTATATATTGTGAACGAGTTCTTGATTTGAAAAATAATCATAAATGCGTAATATTCAACATAAAACAAAACAAGACTATTATTTTAACACACTCTTAGGCTGGAAAATAAATTCTATAGCAAAAAGGGATACAAACTAATCCAAAAGAGCACTGAAGGTTTACATTGTGGTTGAGGGATTTTCCAGGACATGTACTCACTGGATCGTTGTTGTGGAGAGTTTCAGCCATTAGATCTGATGCTCTTAGCACACGATGGTTTTGAGCGTTCCCTTGTTGGATTAGTACAGATTAAATTGGTTCATAATGTCCTAGCAAATAAGGTTTAACATTATTTCTTATTGATTCTTAATAATCTATCATAATAACAAGAATTATTCGTAAATTTTTAACATCAATAGACTGGATGTACTATAGAATAAAATGGTGAGTTTAAAACGTAATATCGCTTACAAGTATATTTAGTTGTTGGAAATTATTTACGACTATGAGAAATAATTTTTTTCTCATTTGAAAATATTAAGTATCATTAATTATTATTTCAAATTAATACTTGTGTAAGAAATGTTTAAAAAAATATAATTGGCTCCTGAAATTCAATCAATTTGTTTTAATAGTCCTTTTACAGTTACATACTAAAATATATCTGGTTGAAACCATTGTACGTTATTACAGTTCCTTAAATTATTTATTGGCCTAAGACTTAACTTAAATTGTTTTCATAGGCCTATTAAGTATAAGGCTCTAAATGCATGTTCCTTATGCCTTAAGAAGGCGCTTGTAAAATTCTTTGTACCAACACACTCACACTAATATACAAAGACACACTCTGATACTTGATGTCTAATTATACAATTTGAATAAACTTATATCAATAATCTAAATTGTAATGTATAAACTACTAGACCAATATGAAAATATAAAATGCATGAATTTAAAAAACTGATTTCATTTAAAATTTAATATATTTTCTACATGAAGTATAAATTGTATGGACGTTGGCCAGAACTTGATAATGCATTGTATATTTATTAAAAACCTTTAAACAATTAACCAGGAGATAACGATTCTTACATTTGTTTGCGATGATTGTTTAAAATATTTTAATAGTCTGACTTAAGCCAAACTTATCATTATAAAAATAGCAACATTTTAAACTAACATCTCACGAAAAACAAATAATACACGAAAAAGGTGTTTAAAACCTTTTTAAAACGAACAGCTACATAATAATTTAATCAAGTTTTAAATACATTAAAAAAAACTTTCTATATACAAATATAAAAAATATTCCATTCAATAATAATACTTCTTCAACTGTGATCACGTGACTGACAGTAGTGATCAGCTGTTGATGACGTCACGCATTTCACCTGACACCTTCTTTGTAGACTGCAAATTGCTTTACACTTACATAGACTTGAAACTGTTAGCTGCACATTTTTATGTTAAAAAAAAAAAATAAAGACACTTAAGTGTTTATATTAGATAAATGAACTCTTAATCAAAATATAGTTAATTTATAACAAAATATCTTGTTTAAAATCGTATACTATTTTGAGTAGTTCTTTTTAAAAGGGATTCTAATGATATTAAACATTTTAACTAACTATTTTTTATTCTAATAAACTATGATATACAGTATAAAACAATATAATATATAGTTATTTTTTAAGGTAGAAATTTAATTTAGTATACTTCAATTGTTATTATTATTTTATATTTTAGGCTTGAAGAATATTTTAAACACAAAGTAGTATAAACCTGATATATACTTTTCAATATAATAGTGATTATTATGTTGGTGAAGTTAACAGCTTTCGTGAATTTAATAGTAAAAAAATGCATTTTTATGACACTTTCTTAGCGTTTTTTGTACCGATAAGGGATACAGCCCTATATAGTTAACCCAGTGACCTTGGCAGGCATCACAGGTTTGCTTTACTAATAACAGTCTAAAAAAAGAATGTATGTTATTTAAACAATAACACTTACTGAATATACCTAAAATATGTACAAAGTTAAATATGTCCATAACTTGTATTCTTCAGTTTTTGAAATGACTAATTATTTTGTCCGATTCCCCTTTGAATTCTACCAATGTTAAACTAAATTTGTCAACGTCTATCGTACTATATGTATTGTCTTCTACTTATTTCTTTAAGGTTATTAGATAACATAAAAAATACAGTTAATTGTTACACATTTCAACCCCAAACCTATTTTCTTTTCATTATATATCTTAAAAATTTTAATAAAATAATATTTACTGTAAATATTTCACATGCATAAACTAAGTTTGATAAATTAGTTAAAAGCCAGTTTTATTGTGACACTTAAGTCGAATTTTAACTAATTTTATAAGTTTGTAATCCATTCAGTTGCACGATGTTATAAATGTTTGTCCTCTTGCTTGAGTTAATTTAAAGTTATTGTTGAGTTTTCTCGTATTATATATTATTGTTTAGAGACAAAAATGAAGCTGTCATATTTATCTCACTAAGACTATCTCTTCAAAATTAAATTAAAATATTTAGGAGTGTGATACAAGGAAACATATTAAAAGACTCAATAAATATTTTACTGGATATATGTTCATTTTTATGATACATTCAAAACGGGGATTTGAAATTGTCTTGAGTTACTCTTATGGAAAGAATGCAATATGTATCAGTCCTGTTCCTGTTTAGTGTTACTCTCCTTGTATCTTGTAAATACTTGTAAGTGCGATTATTATAAATATTATATAAAGCACATATTTAAATAAAAAATGCAAGGGATACATTATTTAAAAGTAAAAGTTTTTTTATGTGTTGTAATTTATGAAACATGAAATAAATATGTGTCATAAATAACAACATATTTCGCACGCGTGTGTGCGTGTGCGTGCACGTGCGCGTGTACGTGTGCGCGTGCGCGTGTGCACGTGTGTGTGTGTGTGTGTGTGTGCGCGCGCGCACGTGTGTGTGTGTGTGTGTGTGTGTGTGTGTGTGTGTGTGTGTGTGTGTGTGTGTGTGTGTGTGTGTGTGTGTGTGTGTGTGTGTGTGTGTGTGTGTGTGTATGTGTGTGTGTGTGTGTGTGTGTGTGTGTGTGTGTGAGAGAGAGAGAGAGAGAGAGAGAGAGAGAGAGAGAGAGAGAGAGAGAGAGAGAGAGAGAGAGAGAGAGAGAGAGAGAGAGAGAGAGAGAGAGAGAGAGAGAGAGAGAGAGAGAGAGAGAGAGAGAGAGAGAGAGAGAGAGAGAGAGAGAGAGAGAGAGAGAGAGAGAGAGAGAGAGAGAGAGAGAGAGAGAGAGAGAGAGAGAGAGAGAGAGAGAGAGAGAGAGAGAGAGAGAGAGAGATGCACTGAGTGGTGGAGGTGAGATAAAGAATTAAGACTTTAGGCTCTTAATAGAACTAAAAGTTTTAAGATGATACTTGAACAAATGAATATTTAGTTTTCGTGGTATTGACCACCCACCCACTCATACACTTACGGTGGTATTGGCCCGCCTACCCACCTTCACATTCATGGCGGTATTGGAATACTTGTACAGTGGTGTTAATAACAATACTAATGTATTTATCAGTACCACTGTACCTGTATGGGCGGGTCTTTTTGAAGTCTTATAAAAATTCTATATACCTTGAAGTTTAGGACGATCATGGTACAACATTTTAATTACTAGCCAATGTTATTTGTGGTAATTTCATAATACTGTAGTGCAATGGGACGCTTAAAATTAATTTTGAAGCTTAACATTATTTTCCTTTTAAGTTTTCCCAAATTATTTAAAAAACGTTTTTTTCTACATTGGACAGTCTCAAAATGTTCTACATTTCTAAATTCCTTTTCCATAGTGATTAAGCTAACAATCTAAATCAAATTTAACCACCACTTATTTGTAACACGGTTTCTTTTAATAACTGAACCAAAGTTATTAAAATAAATTATATATATTTTAAAAACATGTTATGTCTCATTTAATTTCAGTATTCAGTAAAACATTTCTACTTAAGTAAATATTAGTCTAGTTAAGTTCTTCAGCTATGTTACAACTTTGCACACACTTGGCGAACAATGTACCACTTTGACATTCTTGACTTTCCTTCTTCGGAATTAGACAAAAGAACTGTTAGCTTAATAACTAAATACATATATTATATTATAACATATAGGAAACATTTATATAAAATGAGTTTAGATAAATGTGTTTGATTGATTTAAAAATTAAATTTTTAATAGTTTTCCAGTAACATGGGTTGAAAATTTGGCCTTGCAGTGGTAAGACCAAAGTTTTACGGTAAATATTGTCGAGAGGAAAATGCCATACATTCTTACTAACGGTCTTCTCAAGAGAGAAGAAATTAATGTGTTCGCTAAGCGAAATGTGTTTTAAAATACGAAAGTAGTGTAAAATTAAATATGGTATAAAACATATAAGTTAAAAGATGGTGATAATAAAACCTCCCAAATCCAGTTCAAAGGGTCCTGGTCCAATGGGCCTAGCAGGTCGTCTAGGGGCCACAGTGTGAAGAGAAGCGGTTTGATCAGTACAGTGACGTGGTCCAAGAGGTGGCAGGCATAAGAATAAAGAGACTCACTTGGAAGTAACAGATATATTGTGGAAAATTGTATATTTATAAAGTATATGAGACTTGGGGTAGATTAAGTATACGGTCGTTCTGCGCAGAGGAGGAATTGCCAAGAGGAGATAAGCACGGACGACTATCTCAAAAAATCTACTCTGGTAGATTTCAGTTGCACCAAAATCAAAAACTAAACGTTGCTAAAGGTTGTAATTAATTATGCATACAAACAGATGAAATATCATAAACTAGAAATTTCCCAATCTCTATTATTTTAAAATAGCAGCTTTTTGAATGGAATAACGTTTTTCTCAAAACCCCTTTTAAGTATACGTAAAATTTATCTGTAATATGGTTTAACTATGGTTAAATATAATGGAAAAAGCATTACAAACTTAAATATCATTAACCACGTTCAATTCCACATTACTTCCTAAATTATTATGTTTAGACTCACTAAACCAACTTTATTATAGTCATATAATATTGATCTAAAGTATATTTACAAACATGTTTAGGGGAAATTTAAGATGAATAATTTGGCACTTTTGTCAAAAGGTGTCCTTTTCAGTGAAGTTTGTTTCACTTACAGGTAAATAAGGATATGCCTATTTACTATGATTTAGGCTAGTATTGAATTAAAAATTTTTATTTAAATGAACTGATCAATTATGTGAAAATGAAACTACTAAAATCTACATACTTACGTGATTAATTTTTAAAAGTGATAATCTAAAATAACATCGATTGAAGACAAACAAACTTTGTCTTGACGTAAGCTTGTTGTTATTAAAAAAAATGTGTGATAGGGACGCTAAAATAATTGTTTATGACATGACAGCATCGCATGAAACGGGACCAGGATACATTAAAGATGAAGAGAGGATTGTTGTGCAGATGGCTCTCACGTTTATGTATTCCAAGAGTACAAAAGAAACCCTTCTTTCTAATTTGGCATTGTTATTAGAGAAAATACATGTAAAATTACTCGTTTCCGATATTTCAATTCTGATATGATTTGAAGTTGTATTTCTGCTTTCTCAAATATTAGGATCTTCCTCTACCAATTATCAAATTACTTTCAACATTCTCCAAGATAATTTTAAGTAGTGAACATATAATGCTCCTGCTGTACATTTTAATAATAATTAAAGATGTAATAATGAGTTTCAATGTGATTTTATAAGAATTCTTTCATCAGCTGAAATGAAATATATTCAAATGATATAGGATCTGTTACCGTAATGCGGGTAGCAACAAAATACAGGAATTATTGAAAGCTATATATAGCAAGAAAGGAAAGGCCTAATCAAAAATTGTACATATGTCTAAATTTTGTAAAAATCCATTACCATAATCATACACGATACCTAGAAGTAAAGTTCAATCCATAACTGACGTTTTCGATACTAGCACATTTGTGCTGTATATATAGTTGAAAAAATTTAAGAAGCCTACGCACACGTTCCGCGTAAAACTGGTTTGTCAATGGTGTTTTCATCTGCCGAATACCGCAAGTCTTTTGGATATATAGTGTACACAATAAAACAATAAATGTTCAACTTAATAATGTCATGAGATCTATAAGTGGCATTCTCATGGCAACTTCACTTTCTTGCCTTCCGGCACTGCGCAATATTGTTTAGCTCCTCCAGAGATAAGACGTTAGGAGTCACTACTTAAAGAATTAAATAAAATCTTGAATAACCCACACGCTTCTATTACATAGGATCCCCCACGTCAGAACGGTAACTTAAAGTCTCTAAACTCACCTCTACGTACTGATTTATAGTTGAGCAGATAAAATCTCTCACCCAATACTAGCTGGGCTATAGCATGGTGCAGTTTTGACGGACGAAATAAGTTCCTTATAATTTTACCGTCAATGCCTGAGGGTGGGATGACTCTCCCTCGTAGAGAACGAAGACTTTTGATTCGCTTCCGAACTGGGGTGAGCAGATGTAACTGTCAATATATAAATGGGGATCAGTCATGTGTTTGCGGGGGGTCTTTCTAAGCAATGGATCACACAGTTACAGATTGAATTCTGCGCTATTTTACGAGGGATTAACTAGCCTAAATATATTCAGTGAGACAAGTCTTATATAGCTTGAAGAATTTGATTTATATTTGTGGCAGAAGATCTTATTGTTATATATTTATAAACTACACATCATATTATATTATTTCAAAAAATATATTACTGATTTTCTTTTAAAAGATATACATCGTAGCTGGCAACAAACCATACCCTATAAATAATGCTTCCGAAGGGCTTTTATCGATAGTTCAATAGCACTTGCACTTATCCTTCATTACGCTATCCATGATGACTGACACTTGAATGTAGAGCAACCCTACTCGACACTCAATTACTAAGACATGCTTCATCGATAGGTGCTCTCAACATTTCAATAGAATTAGCTGAATGTAGTTTACCCCATACATGTATATCATTTTACCATATGTTGGTTCAGGAATACTCCCGTCAATATAATTCAAATAACACTTTAAAGGCCCTTAATTTTACGAGAATACATGTTCCATATATTACATAAGAATAACGTTATTGATACATTCCTTTAAATTTTTATGAGCAAATATTTTTCTTGATAAGCTTTTACGGTAAATATAATCAATATCACCATCGTGGTCTTCTGAATCCGACCGCGTCAAACTATATACAACATCAGAGGCCGACGTTTAGGTTTCGTTATAGAGTACCATCATCTGCGCTACGTAGAAGCCCTGAACAAGTCTATACTACTCATAGTTCAACTTTTGCTAGTACAAACCCTGAAGAAGGCACTCTATAATGAGGCCGAAACGTTGGAACCTAATGTTGTACATATTGTCCATATTTTGACACGGTCGGACACATAAAACCACGATAGTGATATTGAGAAAAGTGTTCTTTTGCTAGATTGTAATATTTGCAAAACAATTAATATACGTAACTAAAGAGTTAGTAAGAATGTACTCATAACGTAAAAATATCATATCTATGAATATAAGGACTTTTCACATAATGTGTTTAATAACTTTAAAATAATAATCCATATGAGTTGTGGATTATTATTCTTAAACAGAGAAAAGTCTGTTTAATTTGACTAAAAAGTTAACACTGACGACATTTTTGGTATAGAGAAACTGTTGGTATCATTTTAATAAATCATTATAATTTTATCTTTAAAAAAATACAGGTTTTATTATCTAGTGGTAATCCTGGATGCTACATAAATTGTGATCTAGATCAAATATACTGAATTTCATATTATTCTACTAAAATTTTATTTTCATTACATATGAATAATGGTTGAAATCATCAATGGATATTTCTACGAGATCATTATAAAATGTAATCACATTTCAATATTTTCTTTGTATAGGAAAACATTTGAAAATTGGTCCCTTCAAAGGAGGCAATCCGTGTACAAACATTGCTCCAGGAGAAACATTGTATAATATGACATAAAACTAATACCACAAATAACATTTCACGTGTTTTACCAGTTTTATTACTCAAACAGTTTATGGCTCTAGGGTTAATGTATGTTAACAGTTAATTCATAGAGATACTGGTCCAAGGACGTTTGTAAAATGTGTAAAGGATGTAAGCAGCATGACTGAACAAATTAGAGTAAGCGTAAAGCCAGTAACAGCTGGACATAGACTAGGAGTGAAGAGGGGGCTCTTTTATAAAAACATTAGCCTACACAAACAACATAATATAACATTAGCGTTTTTAGACTTCGATAGTATGATTTTACCTTTGTAATATAAGTAATTTTTCTTTTAGATATTTGGTGATTTCTTTGTCAAAGAATATGATTTGAAAAAAACTTCCAGGTTCTTTTGCTTCAATATTTTGTAGTAAACGATTGTCAGCGAAATTGTTACTCATATACACAATAAAGAAATCAGCTTGATATAATTTATGCACAATAAAAGATTTTTAATGATATTAAACTGGGTTGTGGTGTAGAATTTACAATTTAATGTGTTTTTTTAAGAATTTTTTTCTAAAAGTAGTTTCATTGTGCCTGAAAAACAATAGTACTTTTACGGCAAATATTTAAAATTTGTAAATTTACAAAGTTTTGTCTTTACTATATTTTTTCCCATCTTTTTCCTAAAAGAACACACTTTACATTAGAATTAGGGTATTTGAGCTTTACGTTAACTGATATAAAATAAAGTATAATAAAACAACTGAATATATATCCCTTGTACTTTATTTTTAATTAAAGCATACCTTGTCCAGTTTGAGGGCATATTTAGCAAAATTTAGCTCAAAGGTATCAGCACTGTAATAAGAAACGAGAAAAAAACAGAATTGAACTTTAGAAAACCCATGGAAAATGTATTTTCTAGACTGAATAGTAAAATTCTGGCTTTGAATAGTAGTCTTTTTGATGAAAATGCTTTGCATTAAGAATAAATCCAACAATCATATATTAATCACTTCATCTTTGAATTTAAAGAAGAAAATAATCCAAAGTTAGGGCTGCGAGACCTTAGCTGTTAGAAGGGTGTTAATGCTAACTCCGTAATAAGTGTTTTAATTTAATTGTAGATGCTTCTAATAGCCCTGTCATTACGTCACTTCTTAAGGATTTTAGGGACAAATAAAACTATATCATTACAATATTCATCTTTAAAAAAATATATTTTTATCAATACAACTTCCATAATTAACTATTTAAACAGATATTTAGTATTTCTGTGACTAATGAATATTAAATATCTGAAATTTCTCTTACACAACGAAAGATAAGTAGAATTGATAACTGCTGGTGAACTGAAGGATTTGAGTTCGAGTAATTACTGATCCAATCCTTATACTATCTCATTAGTTACAACTTCAATGGATTTAGTATAGACAATTAGTTTGTATTTTCATTTTGATTTTAAAAAAATTGAAACTTATTCTTTAAACAATCATTCATACCATTAAAATTTTACTAAACATTCTTTTTCAAGATGAATAAATAATTTAAGGTTTTACTAACGAGGTTTAATAAACTCTTGTAAAATACTAAAATATTACTACTATATTACATTTATTGTTTATAAATATCATTAATCTAACATTTTCATTTTAAGTGATTTAAAACTTTAATAACAGATAGAAAAATGTAAATAATAACTCTAGTTCAGTTAACCGAAAATTTAAATGAACTGGGCATTAAATTTAGCGTCGTGATGATATTGTATTATGCGTAAACTTATTTATCCCCTCTTCACTTTATTGTTTTATGTATTACCGTAAAAAATATAATGCAGTTCTACTGAATAAAGTTACGCAAATCAAGTATATTTGTAAATTTTAATTTAGTTATTAGATTCAGAAACACCAATTAATACCTTCTGTTTTGGACTAGAGGTGTAGATGAACTATTCACTGATTACATTTCTCATCCAAGTATTACCTTGTTTTCTTTTTATGTAAGGGAGGAAAGCAGACATAATCCAGCCGTCTGGTGTGGCTCATTTTGTTCCTTTCACTATTGAGTTATAAAGTAAGTATTCGTAATATTTAGCTAATGATAACACAGTCTTCTCCCTAAACACAAGTTATAGTCTAGAATAGACGTACCGATATGTACGTCTTTTCACTCTTATCACTAAAGGATAGAGAATGACAGCATTACAACTACACACCTGAAGAGTGTGACAATCCCTAAAGGGACTTGACCCTTTAGGGATCTGCACTTGTAAAATCCTCGTAATCCATTTTTATTGTGATAATACAGAAGATTATATAAGTTAAATATACCAAAAGAGAGGTTTTTGATTAATTAACTACAGTCAACCTCGATTATCCGACCTCGCTTTATCCGGCAGTCCGTGTCATCCGGTTTGGCAAGTGAAAAACAATAACAATTATTTACATGATAAAATTACAATTAATCGGAAGTGCCTTTCAGTTTCGGGACGCAAATTTCGTACACGAGTGTTTCGGTTTTGCAGGCGCTGTACTGTCTAGTCACCCTCTAAGCAAGCGACTGCGTAATAATTTAATGTTGCGCCTGAAGATCTGAGCTGGCAATGCTGTTTACTTTTGTTCAATGTGGCTGGCTGGAAGAGTCCATTTCGTGAGTGGGGGAAGTGGAACAGCATTTTACGTACACGCAATCGGCATTGTTTTTTTTTTAAATATCTTTCGTATTTGTTGCAAAGCAGCGTCAAAGTTAACGATCGTGATATACATAGTTCGTTTCAATACAATTAATGCAGAGCGAGTTGCGTTACATTCAATTGTATGCACTCCGCTTATGCTGTCTGTTATCAGTTTCTAAACATGTTTCTCCAATAAAACCAAGTTATTTATGACTTATGTTTTATCCGGCTTCACCTTCGCCACTTTGGGCCGGATAACCGAGGTTGTACTGTAAGTAAAAAAATAAGGGTGTATATGGTTGGTCCACTATCAACCATTAAAATTAATTAAGTCATTTTATAGCCTTGTGTAAACCTAATTGTAAATACGTGAATAGTCACTTCTGTTTGAACTAAATCTAGTTTTTGATTGATATCAATAGGTAATGTCTCAATTACGTAATTTTTTAAAATAGATAATGGGAAACTTTAAATGTTACATATTGTTGGTGTTATTAAAATGTTTATAGAAAAAGGAGATTTAAAATACAAGATCCGGAAAACTATTCAAACGCAAATTCTTAGTAAGTAAACTGAAAAGTTCTTAATTTGTTAAATAATATATATGAAAGTACATTATTGCTTTATTTTGAAATCTTACTAAAACACTGTTAATTTGAAAAGTTTAACTAACATTTAGATAATTTTTTGTGATTTATATAAGAAAGACAAGGAGAAAGGTACTATTTTTCTAATAATTTAATGTAGAAGGTTACTAAATAAATTTAGCTTACACTATATATCCATTGAAATCATCAATGGATATTTCTACGAGATCATTATAAAATGTAATCATATTTCAATATTGTCTTTATATGGGAAAACATTTGAAAATTGGTCCCTTCAAAGGAAGCAATCCGTGTACAAACAAACATTACTCCAGGAGAAACAAATATCCCGATTGCATACACCCGAGAGTGAACTTGATTTTAAATCTGCAATACATTTTGTAGAATGAATTGTGAACATTCAAATTTATACTTAACTATCACGGCTTGTATATAAAATACGAATATAAATAATTATTGATAAATTACTTTCGTTGCTCGTTTATGTTTAAGAATAGAGAACAGCTTAACTAGTACAATTAACGAACTTTCATTGAATACTATTAAAAATAATAAACAGAGAATTTTAATTATTAAAACGCAGAAAATATTTAAAAACGAACACAGTTTTATAAGTGGATAGTAAAATACTTTATCAGGAAATGCTCTTAAGTGCTTCAACATTTCCAAAAAATCTACTTCCGCTTCCGAAATAAATGTTCGTTATACTTAAAGTTTTATGGTTCCATTTGCAGACAGATTTTTTTTAAATATTATGATATTTCGTCTTTAAGTTTAAAAAAAACTTACTCCAAGAACAGTTATTTTAAAACCAAAATAACACAAAAAATAAATATATTACATATACATTTCAGTATCATTCGACATCTTATTGCAGATAAAAGCTTTTCAAAATCCATATTTTTAAGTGGTTTAGTAGAAGGGAGTACTAAATAGTTCCAACTTAATTAAAGATCACTTTAATGAAGATTATTTTCATTTCATTATTTTCGATATAAATGAATTAGGTATTTTAATATCCAGTTAAGTGTTTAGTAACAAGATGTATATGCTAATTAAAAAATAATGTATTTTTATTTGAATATTAAATATTCAATTTGATCTTTGTGTCTCTTGTCGATTATTATTAAAATGGGCTTTAATGTTTAACTATATGACAATTAACCGTAATTTACTAATTTATTATACATGAATAATTCACATAAACTATTCGGATATATATATAATGTTTTATATTGATGGTTGCAAGTAAGTAATTCAATAGTGTACTTAACACAACCATTTGAGAAATACCTGTATTTGAATATTTCTATTTGTTGATCTTATACGCAAAATATTAAAATTTTATATTTTCATTTACAGATATTATCGGTTGTATGAATAATCATCTACTATTTTTTTAATTTATATTTGTTTGTTTGTCAAGAAGTATAATCTGTACGAACATTTGTATCATAGTCCTATAATTTTGTTGGTGGATGAACTTTTAACACGAGAAATGTTTTTATTAGTGTGGTGAAGTGAGGAATATTTTTTCTCCTCTTTTACTTACCATAAACAAATACTGTATGAGTAAATTTACATGTGATACAAAATTAAAAAAAATAAATAAAAAATAACCTAATGTGAATAAAACAAAACAAAATAACTTAAAACAAAATAAATTTTACATAATACATTATAAACTATGAATATATCTTAGACTATTTCAGTTCATTTACTACTTTCATACATAAATGGTAGTAAATGTGCAGCTCACATGCACGCCCATGTATCGCCGCTAACCACCCCCCACTACTGCAGTTCAAGAAACATCTCCCTGACGTCCGGGCACGGTTTTCTATAACTTTCAAATTATCAGAAAGAGAATTCCACAAACGACATGAAGTGACTAAAAAGGATTGATTGGAAATCGTAGTTCTATGTTGTGGAATTGATAGAAGTAGAGCTCCTCTTAGTGTATGAAGAGAGCTAATTTGGGACAAAAAAGAATATCTTTCGGAGAAATAAGATGGTAAGTTTAATCTGATGATAACACACAACAAAACTAGTATATTTTAGTTTCAAAACACCTAAGTATTCAAAATAAGAAGTAACATGATCGAATCGTCGTATATTGAAAATAAAACGGATACAGTAATTCTGTGCACGTTGCAGTCTCTCCGAGAGCTCAAGAATCATATCGTTAATGTCTACGTCGCAGTAGTTGAAATGAGGTAATACCAGAATCTTCACCAGTATGACTTTAACATTGAACGTAAGGAATAAAGCAAAACGCTTTAAAGTATGGATGCCAGGAAATACTCTATTGCAAGTTTCATTAAACGTCAGTGTATTTTTGATATTAATACCAAGGTTTTTTACCTTGTCACAGTATTCAAGTTCGTAATTGTTCAGTTTTAGTTTTAGGAAGTGTTGAAAGTCCATTTCAGAAAGAAGCTGTCTAGTCCCTAACGCCAAGGTTTGAGTCTTAGACTCATTCAGTTTTAGTCCATCTTTCAGTGCCCATATAGTTATTGAGTTTATCAAGATACACTCGTTGATCAAAGATACAGAAAAATTTCCATCTTTAAAATGAAAACGGTAGTTTGTTTGTAAATCATAGGTGTAAAAGTGGAACTTAGCGTGATAAATAACTTCAGTAATATTGTTGATGTACAGGGAAAATAACAAAGGACCAAGGACGGAGCCTTGGGGAACCCCTCGTATGACTTGCCTCCACTCTAACTCAGCATCTCCTGCCCTCACAAGTTGCTGTCGGTCAGTAAGATATGACTTTACCCACAACCATCGGGCAAGCCAGCCATTTTTAATTTAATGAGAAGTAAAGGATTGTACAAAAGTATACTGTTGTAACAGTGCTTCTTTGTAATATTTGGAAAATTATGTTCTGTAACAGGAATAAATAAATGAAACTAAAAAATGAAGATGTACATTTGCACAGTTAATACATATATTAATTAAATTGTACGATTATAAATTATATAAAGTTTACGAAAGAATACTAACAATACCACATTGTTTGTATAGCATCCACATCAAATTTTTATAAGAAACTAGTACATTTACCAGTAACAACATTAGTTAAGACATAACCGGTTATATTCACATAGGAAATATTGTTTATAGAATGTGATTTTCAGATTAATTAATATTAAATTACAATAACTCAAATTCAACTTTTTCAAATGCATTTTTAAGTGCCTTAAGCAGATTACTGTAAATCATAGGGACATTCTGCTGAGAATGGGTCAAAAACAGGCGTGGCCTAATTGAGTCATTTTTTGATGAAAACATACAATGAAGGCAGTGCTGTGTATGACGTTAACTTTCCTTAAACACTAATTATAAAACTTGTTGGTCCAGCTGTGCTACGTTTGGGAGAAATATTAACTAACAATATCAATACGAAGTTGACCACCCTAGTCAACCACCCTTCACAACATCTTTTTAACCTATGGCTAAATGAAAGAATATCTTACATAATCAGTCAGATATTTCATCCTTACAGTAATTAGTTATAAAACTTAATTTTAATTAATCTAAAACAATTAAATGATATTAACAAATGTTTAATAGAAATTATTAATAAAATATAACATTTAAATATCAGCAGGAAAAATAAATGTGGTAACATATTTCAACACATCAAATAAACAACCAATATTAATAACAATATAAAGAAAGTAAACAAATATTCATACCATATAAAATAAAAAAAAAATTATAAAAAGATGAAGCAATTTTACAAAACATATATGATGAATCAAACTACAAAATCTATTTATGGTAATTAGGACAATTATAGTTTTTCTGATAGCACTAATAAATAAATTATAATTCTGTAATAAATCCATCAACATCAAAAAATATTTCATTTTGACCCTCTTAGCATAAGCGTACAGTGGTATTCACCCATCCGCCCACCCATATATGTACTGTACAGTGGTATTGACAACCCCCCCCCCCACTCATACACGTATAGTGGTATTGACCCACCCGCCCACCCATACATGTACAGTGGTATTAACCCACCCGTCCACCCATACATGTACAGTGGTTTTGACCCACCCGCCCACCCATACACACACAGTGGTATTGACCCATCCGCCCACACATACATGTACAGTGGTATTGACTCACCCATACATGTAGTGGTATTGACCCACCTAGTCAAGTTGTCAAGGTTACGTACCTATAAAAACAAAAAAATCTATAAAAACTGTTTGATATGACCTGATTTTTTTGTTTTATATATTTATTTATTATATATTTTTTATAACTTCACTCGCCAGTTTATATGGGCTTAGAAGCCTGTTCATGAACTTTATTCAACGAGTGAAGTACCGACCGTTGGCTCAGTGGAGATTCGAACCTTGGACATAGCCCTCCGCAGTCTGAAGCCTTAACCACTGAGCCACCACGCCGGCTATTTACAATTAAGATGGTAATTTCACATTTAATGCCTTCAGCAATAACCATGAACGTACGGTAAATAGTGAATAGTCTCAGAATGTACTGGATACTTGTTAGAAGTTGGTTGTAGATAAATATTTGGTGATAGTTAGTGGCTTAGTGTTGTAATCCAGTTATCTGGGAGGGGGTTTATTGGATATTAGTTAGGAGGATAGTTTAATAACTTTAACTAAGCATTATTCAATATTAACTTGCATTCACGGGTTGAATGAATTTGATAAATTAAAACCACATAGACTTTCATGTCTGAATAGCAAGAGAATAATACAATAGAACATAAAACGTAATTTATCAATAATGCACCTGGTTTACTTGCAATTAGTTTATTACACCAATTGCATTAGTGCTTTGGATTAATGCTGGTTTAAGTAGCTTACACCATGTATATGTATATGACAGTATTCAATAATGTTGTATCTTACATTCGTACCCAGAGTCAGTTTTACTATTACATTTATTTTTTGAAACTGAACTTAGAATCTGTCCCTGCTAATGTTCGTAAGCCAGTTGGGTGGCTTGCTCAGCTTTTAACAAGCTTTTAACAACTGAATATTTAGCATATTCAGTTTTCTTTCTTTATTTTGATAGTAAGGCTTTTAGACGATACTATCCTGTAAGTAGTACTTACAAGTATTATTCATGGAAACAGGTGGGAAAGTTGCTTTTACTGTTGGAATGCTAAAGATTGCCAAAATACTCAATAAGCTTAGGTACCTTTTTAATGTTTCTGCTTTCAAATTAGAGTGTCACAGGTACAAAATCTAGAATGTTTAACAAAGATAAACTAAAGTGGTTTAGTTTTCATCACAAAATAAACTTTTTTACCTTGGTAAATTGCTTTTTTCATAGTTGGAAACGAAAATAATACTGTATATGGTATGCGTTTCAAATCATTTTAATAATAATAAAAATAATGTTCTAATTTAAAAAATGAATCCGATTAGTAATTCGATAAACTCTAAATGAAAGGAAGTCTTATTTAACTAGGTGAAGTTAGAGCTGGATTTTATTTCTAACACTTTGCCTGGGTATCTGTCAGCCGGTGACTTCTGAACCACAACCAGTGACCGGGAAGGTGGGCTGTGGTCAAGAACAGGGCTGGTCACCCATCCAAGGAACAGCCGCGCTGGTGTGTTACTTGACACCGATATCTTGCGATGACGTTAGAAAGGTAATGCTATAATACACACATTCCTATCAAATAAAACAAGGAATTACACAGGTGTTGAAAATCCATGCTGATATAACCCATGGTGGAATAAATCCCAGGGAATGGTATGCTTAATTCAACATAACGAGGTTTGATGACTGTTTTGATAAGTAATTTGATGTACAGAATAAAACCACAAAGAAAGCATCTGATTATTTTTAAAAAAGCTGTGTGATCGGTAAAAATAAATGAAAGTTTCCATAAAAATTTAATCATTTAGTCAATTTAATCATAAATATTACAATCCAGGGATCCTTCCTGTTAATTCATTACTACTACTTCTTTTTGTTTAACTACGACTTGATAAATATTCTATTACTCTAAAAACTGTTCCAAACTCGTTTTTACGTCCACTGTGGCATTCCTTATCTGCTAGGAATCCAATATCACTGGCTTTATCTAATCGCTTTCTAAGAACTTATACATGGAGAGCGCATTAGGCGGTAAGTCAATCATTGGATTTACCAGTTTGTGATAAACTTTAGTAGCAACCTAACTTAACCCGACGTAACCTAACCGTAATTGCGACAGCAAAATGTAGTTGTAGTGAAGTAGTGGAACAAGTGGTGGTGGTGAATTAACGGAAAAGATCCCAATCCTGTCAAGTTATATTTTCAGTTATTTAGTGGTTTTCCTTGTTACTATCAGCATATTGATTCAACTATAATCTGAAAATACTTAATAATAATTTCATAGTTACATTTATACTTATTAAGAAATACTTCTTCTTCAAAAATATGTTTGAAGATATAAGACTATTATACATATTAGCCAATACAATTTAGAATTATGTTTATTTACGTTCACTTGCAGTGGTAAATATATACATTGTTCTTTCAATTTCATCTGTATTGATGCCCTTTTTTATAAACACGTTTGTTATACGTCCCTGAACTATATGAGGATATTTTTGAGTATTGATTGTGGATTAAAAAACAAGACATAATATCATATTTAAAAATTCCAAATCACCTCCGTACCCGTACAGCCGCCATTGTCTATTTTGTACATATTTTTTTTATTTTTAAAATTATTTTATATAACTTAACATGTACGTCTCACAACACTATAATGACTAGATGTTGAGTCAAATATTTATATAGTGATCGATTTCGTCCATCTATGTGGACATCTTCGGACTGACTGAAGCTTGATCATGATTGTTGTTTGTTATTATTATTAATAACAAACAACAATCATGATCAAGCTTCAGTCAGTCCGAAGATGTCCACATAATTGGACGAAATCGATCACTATATAAATATTTGACTCAACATCTAGTCATTATAGTGTTGTGAGACGTACATGTTAAGTTAAATGATATATACCAACACGTAACATGCTAATCAAGAAACTTAAAATTATCTAACCAATAGAGTTCAAATTTTGTATATCCCTTAATACTACCACTTTCCTACTGAAATAAAAAAATCTAAACCTTTTTTAACAATTTTCAAAATTTTCACTTTGACATTTTTGATCTTTAATAACTTTTGAAAGGTTAGGAATGAAAAAAAATCACACCAATACATTAAAAAAATTGATTTGGAATCAAAAAATGTAACATTGTATGATATCGGATGACAAACAACTGAGATTTGAGTATTTTTGTATTTAATCATTTACGCGTGAATGTGTACAGTCCCAGGAGTTAGTTTAAATTCCTGGGTATACACCTGGATCGAGGGTAGACCTGGAACTCGCACATGGACCAAATTTGCTCCAAATTGCCCTCAGGCATTTATGTTTTGAGAACGTTAGCAAAGTTCTGCCCAATTCAAGTTCTAATGACGGCGTATTACGGCCTGATTTACCCCCATCTCACCTATGGTGTGGTGCTGTGGGGAGCTTCTGCAAACAATCAGTTTAGCAGAGCATTTAAATTGCAAAAACAAGCGGTTCGCATTGTTTCACAATTGAAGTTCAGAGAAACCTGCAAAGAAACGTTTAAAAATTTCAACTGTTGACATTGCCTAGCCTTTACATACTGGAGACAACCCTATTTAGCATATCCAAAAGTGTCATGACAAGTGGCCGGGACATACATACACACGACACAAGAGGCAGAAACAACTACCGAACGGGGAACCACAGGACGGTAGTCCACGAACACTTGCTCTCACACGCAGGTGTTCGTTTGGTCAACAAGTTGCCGGATTCAATTAAGAATTTCCCAACGATCGATGCGTTAAAAACTCGTCTTAAACGCTGTTTAGCAACCCATGCATTTTATAGTGTAGACGAGTTTATGGCATGCAACTGTGCCACCGCATAATCAGAAGACTGACAACCGGTGTCGGAATCCGGGATTTGGTATGAGTGATTATGTTATGAGTGTAACCATAAATTATGTATTTTTTGACAGAGGCTTTGATGTGGAATTGATGTTTAAAATTTTTAGATAAGTATGACGATAGCCATACATTTTTGTAATGTCATTACAATATAAATGTTTGATTGATTTACTTGATTGATTGGTCATGGTTTAACCCTCGTGAATCAACCACAAGAATACATCAGCGATTTATTCCGATTAATTTTATCCAAAACACTACATACAATAAATTGATTTGTGGCGTTATTGTAATGAAAATGTCCTTAGCAGGCAACCGGAAAGAAGGTGTGGATGATTTTCATTGTTATTAATTAAAAAAATTAATTGTAACCTTAAGTAGAATTCATTGCCCTAATTACTAAAATTTTTGTGAATTCTAGGTTGGAAGAATGGTTAAAGGTACTGGAATAATTCAAGAAAAAATGAATAGTCAGCTTTGCGCCAGTTACTTTCCAATAGTTTTTCCTTTGCAATCAAATAAGAGGATGACATTTTGAGCATTGTTTGTAATGTGCAAATACATTTGATCAAAGTTTCAATTTATAATCTAATGTTTTTTTATTTTCCTTGTTTCATGTCTACTACTTGCTTTGTACCAAAAATAAATTTTACAAAATTTCTAGTTTTTAGGCCACTAATTCTGGTTAAAATTAATGTTTAATGTATTAACAATGAAAATAACCTGTAATTTTTTCCATTCCCTGTTAGGGGCATTTTCATTACAATAACGTCACAAATCACTTATTGTAGTGATTTGAATAAAAGTAATTAGAATAGATCGCTGATGTATTGTTGTGGTTGACTCGCACGGAACTAAATACTGTACACATTCACGCGTAAATTATTAAATACAAAAATACTCCAATCTCATTTTTTGTCGTCCGATTTCATACAACGTTACATTATTGAACTGAAAATTAAATTTTCATACAAAAGTTATTCATGTGATTATTTTGTATTCTTAACTTTTCAACAGTTATTAAGGATCAAAGTTTTCAAAATTCCGCCATTTTGAAAATAATTGAAGAAGAGTTTTATTTTTTTTTATTTTAGTAAGGAAATGGTTTTATTAATGTGCATACCAAATTTGAACTCAATTGGTTATAAAAATAAAACATAATTTGTAAAACATACAAAATGGTGGCTGTGCGGGTTTCGTAGGTGTTTTGAAGTTTTTAAATACAATATTATGCCTTGTTTTTGGGCCAGAATCAACCAAAAAGATCCTCAGAGAGTTCAGGGACACCCTGTATATAAAAAAAACGTCAAATTAATCATAATTAGTCTCAATATAATCTAATTGAGGTTCATAACTTTTGGATATAACGAAGCACATTCCAAAGCCCGCTAACTTGGCGATGCGCCAGGTAAAACATTCACGGCATGAGCCAGTTGTCAAAGAGTTATGAGTAACTGAGTTATTGTTTCACGAGACGGGTTGTGGCTTTTAATAAAACATCCAATCCCACTCATATTTCAATATTAGACATTTTCATGAAAAATTCTCACAATTCCCATCAACCATCTGAGTATCTATTTGTTTAATTTTATTTACTGAAATGAAATTTAATTTGGTACAACATGTAATAAAGACGTAAATAAAATATTTCGTTTTTAAGGAATTTGGTGTTTTATTATTATTAAATAAAAGCCCACGTATAGACGATACAGTTTGAAACCAGATGTCTATCATGTTTGAACAATAACGTTTAGTACAACTTGAGAAAATATAAAAATGTAATTTTTAAAGGTATAAAAAAACATAAAATATTATAGAATTTACTATGCCTGCTCAAAAATTTATTTTTCATTACACCACCCTTAGTATTTAGAATCATAGTTTACTTCTATTTGCCTTTACTTTCATAGTACCTCATAACATACGTAGTAGAGTTAGGCACTTCAGTATTTATTTAATTTGTAATATGGATGTACATAAGATTTGTACGCATATAATTAAAGTGTTTACTCTACAATATATTTAAATACTATTTAAAAAATAATATTTTATTAAAACTTTATGAACATTTCTAAAACAATATGTAAAACTCTTACTTCACCAAGTAAACTGGGCGCTTGTATTAAACCTCTTACTAAAACTTAAAGTGTTTAAGAAATGTTAATCACAAGTGACTATTATGTAAGTAATGAGAAATAATTTAAACTTAATGACTCGCCTAGCTAGTGTAGGAAACCAGGACTTGGAATAACTATTGACACTGGTGAAAGTACAACACAGATTTATTATTACAGCATATCATCTTTACAATCCCTTCCAAAATACTACAATTATCTTATCCTATTTTACACTATACACCTCCTTCAATGTACCCTTCTCATTCAATACTAGAAAACACAAATTATACGGTTATAAATCTGCAATCACTTTCTATTAACATTGGCCTCAATATACAGTCCGGTAAATCAATAATTCAACGTTCAAGATTTTCAAGTCAATAGCACTGTACGTGTTTGGTTGGGCGGGTGGGTCAATAACACTTTATGTGTTTGGTTGGGCGGGTGGGTCAATAGCACTGTACGTGTTTGGTTGGGCGGGTGGGTCAGATTATTCGTCTGTTAAGCAAAAATATAGCTTAAAACACTAAGTGAGCCATAATTATCTAATTTATATTAACAGCTGTTTGATAAATACATTTCTGTTGTTGTTCTGACAATGTATTATGTTTATGTTATTATGTTGATGAAATGGGCGCGTCTTACTTATGCATGTGTGATCTTTCATGTAAGTTTGTATGCGATAGTGTATGAATGTGGAATGGTTTGTGTAACAATGCCTTGTGCATATGGGCGTGAGCAAGTGTCTGTATGTGAACAGTGTCCAGGTCTTAGGTTTTAGTTTACCCAGACTCCTTCCCTAGTATCCCATTCCCCCTGCCACTCACTGGACACGCCTACAATTTCAGAAGAACCAATTATTATTCGTCGTCCTATTAAGGATCACCCTATAGGCCCGTTTTCGTGCTGGGCGGAACAACGGAACTTCTGCTGAATCTCCGTCGCATCAGCATTCATCGGCCTAATTTTGGTGAGTCTCAAATTTTATTATTCTGGTCATCCTTTGTACAGTGCTGACCCTGCTTCCTTGACATCCGATCCCTTGCTTTCTGAGTTAACACTCGCCGGATGCCCTACTCAAATTTTACCAACTCCATTTCCTGTTGTAATAAAACCTCTGTCTCATTTTTTTTTACTGATAATATTGATTTTTATTTTATTATTATTATTATTATTATTAATTCTTATGAGGGAATCTTATGCAAATGTGTAGCAGTTAAGTAAACGTCAAAGGTTTACAGCCTAATTAATTTTGTATTTAGTTCATACCTTTATAGTTTAGATATGTATACTGATTATAAGGTATACAAACCGATAAAACAGAAAATAATTTTATTTATAACGTTAAGTGGAAAATAGGACTAAATAATCCTAAACTCCAATAAAACATCTTTTATTTCATTTCATACTGTTAATCATTTAAATTTAGTTGATTAGTTGATTTCCTAGAAAAATAATGCCAGAAAATAAGAGAAATAATAAATATCAGGACATTCAAATTTCAAATTCTTTTGTAAAATTTAATAAACAATTCCACATTTGACCTTTCTAAATAAACTTTGCACAGTACCGTCAGAGGATAATACCTTATTCTTTCTCGTAATGCCATAATTAGATAAATATAATTAATAAGCTATCATTCCAACTGTTTGATAGCTTTTGTTCCACAAGTAATTATATTTCTTCATAAAAAAAACAAAAAAAGATTAATGGTTTAGATAGTAACTTTTACACGTAATTATTTAGATAAAAACTTATAGGAAAAATGTAATTAATTTGTAAAATAAATTTAAAATTATTTTAAGTAAATAATAAAAGCCCAGGACCCAAACATTTTGAAAATGTATAAAACAGTTTTAAATATAAAACAATGTAAATATTAATATAGTTTCAATTACTCAAATGCAATGAAAAGATTTTCTCTACGTTGTTAACTAAAAGTTTAATTATTAAGTCTTTATCATGCATAAACATATCAGTATTCTTTACTCTAAGACTATCCCAAATGAACAAACAGGGCAGTGTTAAAAAAACATGATTTTATCGTATACAGTAGTAAGATACTCAATTCGTTTTTATTAATAGAAAGGACTTTGGAAAATAAATTGAATAGAACTTATCCTAGCCCAGAACCCGGAATCTATTGAGGATCTAGTAGCATATAGTTTGTATAGAAGTGATGTATGCTTTCTTCAGCTCCACATGTAATAAGACTGACACTTGAATGGAGTCGGTTCACTCGGTATTCAAGTAGACCTCATCGTAATTCTTGTGAAGTGCTCTCTAAAATTCAAAAGAATGCAGTATTTCAATAAACCAACAATAAAATTCATTTATTATGTCGAATGGTATATCAAATTATTATTAAATTAACATTTCATTGTATTTAAATATCAATATACTATAGTTTTTTTGTAATATGAAATAATGTATACAAATATTGTTTATGATTTTATTGACTTCGGAATAGTCTGAGAATCTTAACTTATTATTCCCTACACATTGCTTGCGTTTTAATGAAGTAGTTTAGTGGAAGATAAAAAAAAAAAAAATACTTTTTTACGTCAGATAAAAAAATGTAACAATCGCTGTTAGTTTTCAAGTGGGATACTATTATGCCAAATTAATAAAACTCAAGACGTCAACCAATTATTATTTTTGTTTATTAAAAACGCACTGGCCATTATATCGACCACTTGATCTCTCAAGTGTCCAAAACGGCTTTCAGGCCCAAACATGCAACACTTAAGAAATGGGGTTTATTGGCTGGACTTGAGTTTAGTCACACAGTCAACAATTATATGCTGCTTTCAGCATCCTTAAGAACCGGACAACACCACTGTACGTGTGTAAGCACCACGTAACGAGGCAATAATAAATTGGGTTAATAAATTAAACTTCCCCATTTTAATTGGATTATGAAGTTTATTGGAGCATATGTGAAAAACTAAATAAACAAAATTTAGAAAATATTAATTTATTTATTAAGTCAGTTGACATAGGTAGTACTTTCTTTGCATATAAAATAGTAAATTTTTGATCAACTGGGAAATAATGTATGTATCGAAAATAGAAAATACATAAAACATGCCTTCTATGTCAATTTAAATACCAATATATGTTTGTTTCATAATAGTAACGAGTACTGTTATAATGCCTCTGATAATTTTTTTTGCTTTAGGTTGATGATATATGTTGATCTGTTTTTTCTCTCTAGGATTTCATATATTGTTTCTTTTATCGTTTCAAATGTTTATTATTTTGTCACGTTTTATTTTAATTTTGAATACATATTTATGTTTCATGGTAATTAATTATATTCATTTTTTGGTTATTTGTTTGGTTTTAGTAGTTATTGTTTACTGTTAATATTTGCTTTAGGGTTAGATTACTAAAAAGCAGGTTTTTTCTTTTCTTTTTGAACCTCGACAATAAGTTATTATGTGGGTTACAAATTAATGTGGTTGGTAAGTGACCGTGAACAACGTACCCAAAGTGGGTGGGCCATCCTAACTCATACATGATCATAATATTGAAGATCACCACTCGTTGCAAATATATTACTTAACATAAATATATTTCTTTAACAAAGTTCAAGAGATGAACGACTAGTAAATATTTTCGTGCAGATGACATTTCAAGACTCATAATGCTTTATTGTTTCAATAAATATGCTAAAAATAAAACAAAGTGTAGAAATCAAATCTCCGTAAAATATAAAAGGTAATACTCTGTATATAACTTAAAAAACCATCAACATGACTAAGAATGTTGGCATTCCAAATTACTTACAAATCATTGCCGATTCATAGACTTTACTCCTGATATGGAGAAGGTACTACATTAGTAATAATGAGGCAGAACCTTACATTGACTAGGAGTTAAAAGTTGATCAAAGCCAAAACAGTTTATAAATTAAAAATAAATCCACTTTCTGTTTTCTGAGTGATTACTAAGAATTATCACATTTCCCACGTTATTAAGTAATTTCAATTAAGTCGTTAATACTGTTTTTCCTGTTATTACCAACAAAATAATTAGGTTTAACGATTAAAATATGTTAATTAAATTGTTTGAGTTGGTGTAGTAATTATTAACGTTAAATAAAACAATTATATTTTAATTTTGAAAATTATATAAAAACAATGCTCTGTTCTACAAAAATGTTAAGGTATGATCCTTATCATGGTAATTTAAATTAAGCCAGCAAGAAATAAGCGTTATAATTTAATTACGAATTAAGTTACATAGAATTTAATGGTGTGATAGTATCTTTAATGGTATTATAATATCTTTAATGGTATGATAGTATCTTTAATGGTTTGATAGTATCTTTAAAGGCATGATAGTATTTTTAATGGTTTGATAGTATCTTTAATGGTATGATAGTATCTTTAATGGTATAATAGTATCTTTAATGTTTTGATAGTATCATTAATGGCTTCATAGTATCTTTAATGGTATGATAGTATCTTTAATGGTTTGATAGTATCTTTAATGGTATGCTAGTATATTTAGTAGTTTGATAGTATATTTAATGGTATGATAGTGTCTTTAATGATGCACGTTGAAAAAAGAAAAATTGCACAAATTATAAATAAAAAGCCCTTGCCAGGGAAAATGAAATATTATTATATTTTAGTAATACATTGTTTTACGATATGCTATTTTTAAGTATAAATATAGAGAAAATAGATCTTGAACGACTGTAGGAAAACTAAGCTATGTTTTAAGTTACCCATTTTTTTTAGGTTTTAGGTTATTAAAACATTTACTTACTAAAGGTTTTATAATATTGTATTCTATATATCAAAACAAAATGGAAGAGGAGCAAAAACATTTTGTTTTATTAAATGAAAGACTGATATCACTAGGGCCTACACAGAAGGCACATGTAATATCGAGATGACAAATAATTTGATTTACAACTACACATATTTTGTCATATTTTAGCTAAATGGAAGAACTTTCATGTAAATTAAAGCTGATTAAACATTGTTTGCAACCAAATAAATATAATGAAGGTTTCTCAAACTCTTTACAGTTAAAACAATACTTTTTACCACAAAAAAATGTAATCATCTCAAACACAGTAAATCTAAATATTTAAAAAAATAACTTTTACTATTTTCAATATTTTATTTCTTTTAAGGGAACAAAATTGACGATATATATCGTAGAAACAACCCACTAAATAACTACCATGTAAAAGAAATTCAATAACTGTAACACGAGTTAGTGTAAAATTTATAAACAAAACATACGTTATCAAAATGATAAAAACATAATTGTTTAGCCCGTAATGCTTAAATTCGACAGGTGATGAAATGTGATGACAGACTGATGGTGATATTGCGTGTTACAAGACTGAGCAGATTACATTGTTTTGCTGTCATCAGAATTGATGTATTGCAGATGTTTCTTCCATATATTCGTACTCTTTTTCATCTAAATCGACTATCGCTGCTTATTTCATGTAATCAACCCTTAATACATTTTTAGCACATAAACTTTCAACGATTACATTGTTTATTCATTTTATGTAATCATATTATATAGATACAGTAGGGCCTACGCGATAAATACATTTCCAATAAATAAGTATTATAAACTAACATATTTATTAAAAATAAAAACACAAAATGAGTTATAAAATGCTGCTTTCTAATTTATATTCTGTTAAAATAACTCATATTATGTATGACAGAAAATACACATCCTCACCATCCCGCCTATTCATAACTGTACAGTAACAATGACCCGCCTTCCCCATCATACATGTACAACGGTAATGACCTCCCGACCAAGCCATACACGTACATTAATGTTGACCCACCCACCTATAAATGTACAGCAATGAGATCTCTCCCACCCAATTAAACACGTAAAGTTGAAATGATCTTCTCAATTACTACAAGGGTAACGCTATTTCACCAAGCAGGACCTCCCACCCACTCTAGTCACATGGCTTGATGGGAATGCTCTACTATTTCAACACATATAATTGATAATGAAGCTTGATAACAAATTCTGTTTGGTTTTTCGAGGTAATATCAACTTGTCAGTTGCAATGTTTAAGAAAGCAGTAAACGATAAATAAATCAATATAAATAAGATTATTGATCTTATAGGTTACCAAATATTTTAACAACCATATAACAAATTGTTTGTCGATTAATATGAATATTAGAAGTTAACATTCTTGGTAAACATCAATAATGTTGTAGTAAGTAGTGTCTTGTGCAGATTACGCTAATGGATAGATGTAAAATCAGGGATTTTAAATATAACAGTCGCCATTTTGTGATTGCAATTTAGAATAAATGAAGTCTTACCTTATAAATTTGTCATAACTATACCCGAATGTATATTTCCTTATATATACTAAATTTCTATTTTATAAAATCTAAAAAGAGACAAGTATAGTTTAAGGTCGTCCTAAGTGAGGATGAGAGCTCTTACGAAGTTTAACTATCGTAGTTTAAGGTCGTCCTAAGTGAGGATGAGAGCTCTTACGAAGTTTAACTATCGTAGTTTAAGGTCGTCCTAAGTGAGGATGAGAGCTCTTACGAAGTTTAACTATCGTAGTTTAAGGTCGTCCTAAGTGAGGATGAGAGCTCTTACGAAGTTTAACTATCGTAGTTTAAGGTCGTCCTAAGTGAGGATGAGAGCTCTTACGAAGTTTAACTATCGTAGTTTAAGGTCGTCCTAAGTGAGGATGAGAGCTCTTACGAAGTTTAACTATCGTAGTTTAAGGTCGTCCTAAGTGAGGATGAGAGCTCTTACGAAGTTTAACTATCGTAGTTTAAGGTCGTCCTAAGTGAGGATGAGAGCTCTTACGAAGTTTAACTATCGTAGTTTAAGGTCGTCCTAAGTGAGGATGAGAGCTCTTACGAAGTTTAACTATCGTAGTTTAAGGTCGTCCTAAGTGAGGATGAGAGCTCTTACGAAGTTTAACTATCGTAGTTTAAGGTCGTCCTAAGTGAGGATGAGAGCTCTTACGAAGTTTAACTATCGTAGTTTAAGGTCGTCCTAAGTGAGGATGAGAGCTCTTACGAAGTTTAACTATCGTAGTTTAAGGTCGTCCTAAGTGAGGATGAGAGCTCTTACGAAGTTTAACTATCGTAGTTTAAGGTCGTCCTAAGTGAGGATGAGAGCTCTTACGAAGTTTAACTATCGTAGTTTAAGGTCGTCCTAAGTGAGGATGAGAGCTCTTACGAAGTTTAACTATCGTAGTTTAAGGTCGTCCTAAGTGAGGATGAGAGCTCTTACGAAGTTTAACTATCGTAGTTTAAGGTCGTCCTAAGTGAGGATGAGAGCTCTTACGAAGTTTAACTATCGTAGTTTAAGGTCGTCCTAAGTGAGGATGAGAGCTCTTACGAAGTTTAACTATCGTAGTTTAAGGTCGTCCTAAGTGAGGATGAGAGCTCTTATGAAGTTTAACTATCGTAGTTCAAGGTCGTCCTAAGTGAGGATGAGAGCTCTTACGAAGTTTAACTATCGTAGTTTAAGGTCGTCCTAAGTGAGGATGAGAGCTCTTATGAAGTTTAACTATCGTAGTTTAAGGTCGTCCTAAGTGAGGATGAGAGCTCTTATGAAGTTTAACTATCGTAGTTTAAGGTCGTCCTAAGTGAGGATGAGAGCTCTTACGAAGTTTAACTATCGTAGTTAAGTCAGGTAAGAAATTAATTGATAAAGATTTAACGAACTGTGAACGTTCAGATAACTTCCATTAGTTTCACGGTTCAAGTGATTTTTTTGTAACGGTAACCAAACAGATGGTTTTTATTCAACTGTTTGTTATGCAATCAATGAGAAAAACCACAGGTTCTTATGTGGCTATGAAAGGATGATAAGTTCTACTTTAATAGTCCATGAAACTGTAATATTTTAATTAATTGATAAAAAGCAGAACAATACAACGATACTAATATTATTTTTAATTTGAATAGTATTATAAAAGCTTAAAAATAATAGTTTAATTAAAATAAGTTAACATAATAATTTAACCGCATTTCCCAAACACTTAAGTTCTCAAAACTTGATACACAATAACAGATCAACTATCACGTGAATTAGGAATTGGTTTCCCGTAATATATTGTTAAACATTTATATATTGTCCTTTTCTATTAAACATTATTATGATATAAAATATCGTTGTAGCATATAACGTTTATAAAAATTGAGAAGTTAGAACTCAAAAGTCATATCTTACACCTTAACATTTTTTTTTAAATAAAACACATATTTTTCCGGCATTAATGACTTTAAACAAAACAAAATTCGAACAGAAAGTAAAAGTGAAAAGATAATAATTTTAAAAATAATTAAGCATCTTTAATTGGCTGACTGGTACATCCCCTAGGTTAAATTCTTGGGGTGCTGTTGGAAGAATTGCATCTCAAGTCTCCCATTTCGACCCAGCATGGCGAGAAAACTGGGGAATTACGACAGTAAAACAAACCAAATCATGATTTGATATGTTAACTACACGTACCTGAGCAAAACACCAAAGAGAAAACTGCTGAGAATGCCACATCACATTGTGGGTGAGAATTGGATTGGTTTTGAGAATTCATAATAATACTCTAAAAGTTGACTCATCATTTCTAAATATGAATTTAACATCGTGATAAATTATTGCAAAACTAAGTTTACTATATTCGCAATAGATCCACTGCCCGGATATAAAAACTAAAATTAAAATATACTAGAACAACGTGTTACATCAGCTGGTAAGGGGACAGTTGAACTGTGTCTTATTCAGTCACCTAGGAAGCTTATCGGTATAGTTGTAATGTTTTTATTGCGAACCCTAGAACGTCGGCCACGCCAACTGATCCGTAGGTAATCAAAACTTTAGATATATGCAGATCGAGTATTCACATGCCTAACTTGTAACATTCAACCTCATTGAATTATATGGTACATATCCTAAATTAAATTGAAGTTTAGATTTAAATTACGTATAGGAAACTGTTCGTAATAGATGTTACAATCATTAACAATATTCTCATATATAAAGTTTAAATATAAATGTATTTATACACAATAAAGTTTTTAATTCGATTCAGTAGTTTGGCTATCAGAAGACATTAATTCAATTGACTGAACTAGAAAGATTTGTGTTTTTTTAATGTTACGAATTTGCCCCATAAATGTAATGAAATTTATGAATAAAAATGTGATTTAAGTTACCTCATCACAAACGAAAGATTTTACATTATAGCATTTAATAATATCTCTAAAACAGTACATTAAATGTACTTTTAAGTCATTATATTTTTAAACTTTTTTTCCTTCTATCAAACTCATAATCGTAGTTTTTAACAGAGTTGAGTTGGGTAGATATAGTGATAGTTACATCTTATCTATAGTGATTATCTAATTATGCAAATGTGTACAAACGTGAACATGTTTACAGTTGCTGGTGAAGAAATGTATTTTTTTCTCCATTTTTGTATCTGGCTACTGTCACCAGTTAAATGATAGCACTGTCATGTATGGTCTGCCGTGAACCAGTTATAAGAACAAATCATAAAGAGTCTATAGTGGATTGAGGACTAACTGTTTATTTTATTGTCAGTTGAACTATCTTAATTTTTTTTAGACGAAAGGAAAGTAAATAATCTTAGTTATTATGTCTTCACTTTAATTAAAAAGCAGAATATGGAAACCTAAACATATATTTCATCGTTTACTTATATATAAACGCTTTTAAGTTACATTGATAACATTATTACGATTATCATCAATAATGTTGGTCGACATTAGGGATGTCAAATATTTTCAACACATCGATATATCGAATTATCAATATATCAAAAACCAAATATCGATCGAACGATAATATCGGTAGAATAATATCGTTATATTGGATAGCCACTAAAGCAGATTGTAAACAATTTGTGGGTTTAAAATTATGTACTCACTCTTATGTCATGACCAAAAATACACTAATGTTTTGCTGTCACTATTTAGAAAAGCATACTGAACTTAAAAATAAATACATTTTTCTACACTCAAAAAATTATAGTTTCTGAGGTTAACTGAAAAAAATGAAATAGAAATAATTATACCTTTAATTATTATGTTAATTATAAAATAATATTGTTGTAATTTTTGTTTTTCACATTTAAAAATGCCATTAGGCTTTTCATAAACACTAAAAGTTAAACAAATTAATTCACTAAACCTACTTTCAATACATGTCAGATAAACCTTTATAAAATAAAATTTTGGAAATAAATTTTCCACTTACCTACGTTAAAAAACTAACTAAAAATATTGTTTTGTTTCAAATTATGTTTTGAAATAATAAGATTCAATTTAAATGTGTTTTTTTCGAATCGTGATGATTTTGAGGAGACAGACGAATGTCAATATTTATTGATATGATATATCGTTATGACCGATATATTGAAAGAAAATATTGATATATCGATACAGAAATATCGATATTACCGACATCGATTTATCGTTTCCATCCTAAGTTGACATACGTTAAAAGTACGTGCGTTAGTTCAACTAATAAATATGTGTAGAAAAATTAATCTTAAATTTTATTTTTTTAATTAGAATAAAACACTTTAATGAATATTAATTGTAAATATGGTAGTTGTATTTGATATTGTTAATATACATTCAAAGATATTTTGTGCTGGATTGTTCGGTTCAATAATTGAATATAGAGAAAGAATAAAATGAGAAGAAAGTAAAATATATTATTTGACATCCATTGTTGAGTAAATAGAGGTATGCAAATTAAAAAATACATCCTGGTAAAAAATTTCATTATTTTCCTTTATGCATTGAAATAAATAAATTCAGTAGTTCGATAACCATTGCATTATTATAAAATATGTTACCAAAGCATTTTGTACGTCAATGCCATTCACACAGTAATTTCACAGGATTAATATAGTTTTATCTTTTAATATTACTACTGATAAGCGAGTAGATCATTAGGTGATTGGTATTTGTCGCTAAAGTTAAAATCACAGTGACAAAGCTGCTAGTGTTTATTCCACATGCCAGCAATCCTTTGACTAATTATTTGCAATCATAATGTGGGCTGTCACAGCTTTGAACTGACTAAAACAAGAGAAACAGCTTTCATTATATCAACAACAAAAAGATACCTTTTCCCTTTATGTATGCAAATTATTATTATAAATACATTTTCAGAATATTTACTTTACTAACCAACTCGTTACATTATTATAATTAGTGAGTTACAATACACATTCCATTAAAAATATCTTGTTTGTATTTATCACATAGCTTTCACATGACTTACTTATGGGTAACTTGTCTTGTAAAAATGACTTATATTACTTTTAAAATAAGTTATAACTAGTAACGCCAAGGTAACTGTACACTATAATAAAAACGCTTTATGAATCTGACTTCCCCAGAAAGATACTTGAGGACGAAGGTTTCAATTAATAGTGTATAGTTTAATTTATAAAACCAATCTCTTAATGAAATTTACAATTATAAAAAGATATGGAGAAATAATGACTCAGTAATTACATATAAACTACTAAATATACTTAATGTTTGTGTATGAATGGAAAATATTTATAAATAAACTATCCATTCTGAGATATAGTAAAATTGTAATGCTATATTTAGTTTTACTATAATATGCTAGTTTGTCCTGTAATATAAGAACAGTTAGTAACTTTAGAATTAAAGAATATAACAGATGATTATCCCATGAAAGAAGGTCATTTAATATTTCTTATGGTTTTCAATTTGGCTATGTTCGAAGGGTATTTATAAAAATATTTTTTTAAATTCAGCCTATTTATGGCTAATTTTTGTTATAAAATTTTAAAATGCACTGACAACTTTTGCTATCATGTTTGGTTTTTGGAGATAAGAATAGTATTCTCAATGCTTTCAAAATGAGAAGCATTTTAGAAAACAATTAATTCAATTGACTATATTTATAATCAAATTAACATCATATTCCCTGATGTCAAATTGTCTGAATATTATAAATATTTCTTAGATTATGTTAACTTCCTTAAGCCTTTAACGTAATTTCAAGAATGACTATACTATACGTTGACAACACGTAATGATTTGAACGAAGACATTTGAAATTTTAGCTTCCAAATATCTGAAACCATAAATAGGTTTCATAAGTGCCACATATACTAGGACCCAAGTAGTATTTTTTAAGCTAAATTAAAATGTAATGTACATTTTTTGTCACTGTAAATGTAGAATGTACATGATGTGACAGTGTTAACTAATTGGTTGAAAATATATTGCATAAAACTAAATCGGTATAGGTTTAGGTATGACGTAACACTTTTTTAATAATATGTTTTTGTGTGTTTCTTTCATTCTCTTTACGTATCCTAGTTGGGCAGATTATTTTATCAAGACAGAGTTTTATTTTTTTTTTTTAATTTGTATTCATTGAGTAGCATACACAACAAGTTTATAATTTGTACTTGTTTCGCTTTTCAAGAACTATTCCCCTGTTCTAACTGTTACGTTAAACCAGGTTCAGTTTTATAGATGGTTCATGTACGAACGTTCACACTTAATCTTCTTATCATAATATTTTTCTGATGTTCAAAAGTGATAAACGTTCATATCTGATGACGCAGGGATTACTGATCAAAGCTGCTAGTGTATTGTACAGACCAGAGACCCCTTTGACTAATTATGTGGCATCAGTTGCTTTCAGAGCTTCGAACTGACTGAAACATGAATTTGAGCTTCCACAAAATAAAAACAAAACAAAACAAAACAAAAAAAAACACTGTTTCACATAAGTGTTAGTTAACACTGTTTGACATAAGTGTTAGTTAACACTGTTTGACAAAAGTGTTAGTTAACACTGTTTGACATAAGTGTTAGTTAACACTGTTTGACATAAGTGTTAGTTAACACTGTTTGACATAAGTGTTAGTTAACACTGTTTGACATAAGTGTTAGTTAACACTGTTTGACATAAGTGTTAGTTAACACTGTTTGACATAAGTGTTAGTTAACACCGTTTGACATAAGTGTTAGTTAACACTGTTTGACATAAGTGTTAGTTAACACTGTTTAACATAAGTGTTAGTTAACACTGTTTGACATAAGTGTTAGTTAACACCGTTTGACATAAGTGTTAGTTAACACTGTTTGACATAAGTGTTATTTAACACTGTTTGACATAAGTGTTAGTTAACACTGTTTGACATAAGTGTTAGTTAACACCGTTTGACATAAGTGTTAGTTAACACTGTTTGACATAAGTGTTAGTTAACACTGTTTGACATAAGTGTTAGTTAACACCGTTTGACATAAGTGTTAGTTAACACTGTTTGACATAAGTGTTAGTTAACACTGTTTAACATAAGTGTTAGTTAACACTGTTTAACATAAGTGTTAGTTAACACTGTTTGACATAAGTGTTAGTTAACACTGTTTGACATAAGTGTTAGTTAACACTGTTTGACATAAGTGTTAGTTAACACTGTTTGACATAAGTGTTAGTTAACACCGTTTGACATAAGTGTTAGTTAACACTGTTTAACATAAGTGTTAGTTAACACCGTTTGACATAAGTGTTAGTTAACACTGTTTGACATAAGTGTTAGTTAACACTGTTTAACATAAGTGTTAGTTAACACTGTTTGACATAAGTGTTAGTTAACACTGTTTGACATAAGTGTTAGTTAACACTGTTTGACATAAGTGTTAGTTAACACTGTTTGACATAAGTGTTAGTTAACACTGTTTGACATAAGTCTATTAAATAAAATATTTCAACATTTGGACCTTTCTCGTTAATTCACTTACACTACGGTTTCCGTTACTTCACTACCACCACTGTTTTTATTGCAATTTCGGCTAGGTTATGTTAGGTTGCTACTAAAATTGATCACAAACTGGTAATTCCAATGACTGAATTGCCGCCGAATGCGATCTCCGTGGAAAACGATAAGATAAGGCCAGCGACATTGGATTTCTAGCGGATAAGGAATAAATACCATAGTGGACGTAAAAATAATTGGGGAACAGCTTTTAGACTAATCAAGATTATTAAGCTGTAGTGAATTAACGAACAAAAATAGTGGTAATGAATGAACAGAAAAGATCTCAACATCTTATAATAATCGAAATAGTAGTAGTAGAAACAAATCATTTATATATTATTGATTTTTTGTTGTCAATATATGATCATTACTTTAATTTCCACCATTGATTTAATAAAATTACACTTTATTACTTTGAAACTAGGCCGGTTGAAAATGTGTTTAATATATGTGAGTAGAGCCATTGTAAGAGTAAAACGTTGTCAGACAGTTTAATACCAAGTTAGGCAAAAGTGTATGGAATGGCCAGGGTTTTTTTGCAGGTGTTTTATGTGTATTGGTTCAATTGTTTCAACCTGTTTATTTTAATCTAATTTGTGTAAGTAAACAATAGAAGCATAATTTATATAGTAAGTATATTATGTAAAACAACGTCTCTTTATAGACCGATTGGTTTCCCAGTATCATGGTTCTTCTTTAAGCGCAAAATCACCCTGTATTCTGGTTTTAACTTTAATTTCACCATTATGATAAATTTAAATCATATAGTAAATAGGCCCTACATTAGAGACTACGGTGACATTTTCTATTTAAATTAAACCCTCTCAATTCATAAGAATGATTGGACTTCCATGTTTCATGATTTCTACTAGTTCCTGAAGATTGTATGAATCTTAATTTAAAGAAGACAATCCTGTTTGTTCAGTTTTATCTTTTCCCTTGGACTTGGTTTATTTTATTATATGGTGTTAATTTTATGAAGATCTGTTAGAAGTGTGAATAGAGCCCTTATCCATAGTAAGAACGAACGATGTTAAGAAAACTCAATTTCCAAACTGGACACAAATATATATAATTTGTATGTATTAATTTACTTACTAAATAATTGCCCATGTTTGGCTTTATTAGTTTAAAAGCATTTAGGAAATAGCAACCCACCAACGTACACAGACAGCATCCTATAAAATATGTTTAGATGAGTCACATTTTAAAATACTTTTAAAACTATTATATTACACATGAACTAGTTGTTATGTTAGACATATATTTACTAGTATGCCTCGTCAAAACTAACAATACTACAGTTAATTAAAGTACATATTAAATGTTAACAATAATGTAAATGTAAATTCATAACCCCTGCTATATTGTGTTTAGTTAACTGAACGGTTAATGAGAGAAGTACAGGGAAAGTGGTTTCGGAGGGAAGAGATTCAAGTTTAATGAAGTTATTTAGTGAAAGTTTCAATATTTATGACCACCATCAACTTGAAGACAAATTAATTAAAACACGAGTAAGGAAATGGAGGTGGTAGCAATTTGTATCTCTTGTTGGTTACTGAACAAAAGTCCTATAATTTTTCACGATAGCTTACTAATATAAATTACAATAACTTTGAATCTTGTTAAGATTTAATTGTTTTACTTTTGAATAAAAAACTTACTTTCAATTTTTAACGTATTCAGGTAAGAAATGTATACGTAACAAAGGTACTACTACATTGTTATACATATGACAATATTTGTGTCACATATTTATTTTTTATGATTAACAAATCGTTGTATGCTTTAAGTATGTGTAAAAAACCTTTTTATTCTGTCAAAACAGTTTGATTTGTTTATTGAAAGAAAAAATAACTAGTAAACTATTTTTTCTAAAAAAAGCAAAAAAAAAAAAATTAATAAACAACAAAGGGTCTTACAAACAATCTTCGTTTATAGTAAATTACTATTTACTTTTTATGTAATATTAGTGTACAAACATCTTTTATTTGATTGAAATAAATGATTACTGTATGATGTATATGACTAAGATGAGTGATTATTTTGACGATGTAAAACGTCTTTGAATTTTGTCTAAAAGGTTATCTAACAATCTTCATGACTCTGTACAGTGGTTTGATTAAATTTACATTATAAACTCCCCATCTGAAGTTAACCTGAACACTGAACAGTTTCAAAGCGAATTCATTTAATGAAACTTTACGATTGAAAACGACGGCAGCTAACTGGAGAACTTAGCGATTGTTAGATGCAGCTATACGCAGTGTCGGCCTATATTGTACTGCACATTCCATAACGAGGGGCTGATCCCTTCTATACAAGTTATATTTAGTTTGAGTTAACATTTCTGTAAAATAAGTTATACTAATTTGAATACTATACAACACATTTTGTATGCAATCGTAACTAAGTGTACTCTCCTAGAAAGCCCGGAAAAACCCACCCTTAAACACAAGTCCTCACAAAACAACAGTCCCACCCAATCACAACAAAAGAAATCCCACAGCAGCAATATAAAAGTCAACAAAAAACAATTTTTTCATAATGGTTTTGTTTTTTTATGTTATTTTCTTTATTTTTATAGTTTTTGCGTAAAAGTGCACTAGCTATGAGTTCACCAAGTGGAGATTGGAAGCTTTACTAAATGAGCTCAGGTGTTTGTGTTTGAGGCCACATAAAGTGATATCCACTCACTCGCCCACCCTTACACGTACACCCTTACACTAAAAATAGAATTGACAAATTTTTTTTAGATACCAAAATGTCTAACATAAAAAAACGAAAAAAGTATATGTAATGTTACAATTTCATATTATATAAAGATGAGGCAAGTAGTATTTTGTAAACATTTTATTTGTACCACTTGTTCTAATTTAAAAAAGCTATTTTTCTGAACAAGAAAAATATTAATTAATTATTGAAAATTTATTACTAAAGACTTACTATATTATAATAATGATATAATAATAATAATATAGTAAGTAGTATAATGGATTTGTCGATAACATTTTTAATATCAACTATTAGTAATTGAATATAATATTTTGGATCAATATTTGCAGTACAAGTGAACGTCACACAACACAAATAATATAAACGATGCTGTGTTGTGTCTATACTTGGAGGGAATTATTATAATTTACTGTAAATTTACCTAATGACACCTAATACAACCGCAGTGACACAATATTTTACAAAGTCTTAGTGATTGAAAATAGTAATTTTGTACCTACATCTGGAGTCAGTCTTATACTTTATTGTGAATTTACTAATAATGACACCTAACATGGATATACGTGTAATTATAAACACAATGTTATTATAAACTCGAACCAATTGAAACTAGTATTTTTTGTATCTAACTTTGGGTCAGTTATTATATTTTAATGTAAGTTTATCATCAATATATGATCCATTACATTGATGATAGTTGATGGATCATATATGTAATTGATCCATAAACTATATGACTCATTACTTATAGTTAATGGATACACATAGTTGTTCTTTATTACCATATTTATACGTTCCCGATAAAAATATTGTTACGTACTGAAATATTGTATTTTGAATTATTGAATTTAAACAAGAATACAATTTAAGTAAACTGTATTTTTGTATAATGACTGGTACAATATAATATTATGCACGTATTATTTTCACTAATAACCTGTGACCTCATGGAGATGTAATTGATGAATCCAAATACTTTCACAAACCAATAGTTTACTATTGTTTCTGAATAGTAAATCAGAAACAATAGTTACTACTATATCACTGTACGTGTATGGATGGGCGGGTGGGATGCTTGTAATAATGAAAAAATCCACCACTGTACGTGTATGGATGGGTGGGTGTGTCATTACCCCTGTAATAGTAATAGTAATCTGAGGAAGGTAAAATTGGTTCACTGAAATCGATCACCATAGTAATTATAATTTTTGTACTTATTGTGTATAAGGTTTTTTTTTAAATCGAGGCAAAGTGCCATTTAACCAAGCTTAAAAAGAGTATTAAGTTTGTGATGTTCATTTATTTAAATAGAAATGTTATAAATACTATTTACTAACACTAGTAATTTAGTAATCAATGTAATTACTACTAGTAAATGTAATTTAGTACTAGTAATTGTTAATCAATAGTTTAATTGTACTTGTTTCTTGCCATGAAGCTACAAGACACCACTGAGTCATAGGTGCAAGGAAATTATATGTATTGACTAATTAAAAAAATTTAAATAAGTGAGTTAAAATGACAATTGAATAACCTAACAAAATAAATTCTCTATACAAGAATCTGTAAGATATAATACATGGGTTTTCATATTTATTTGAAAAACAACATAACTGTCACAGTAACAATACCATTAAAACAATGACAAGTTTTAAATTATAAATTGTTTGTAATTTTTATACACATGTTCGTAATGAGATAATGATTTGCATCGCAATTCTTATTTACAAACCTTTATCCGTACACTTACTGATAAGTGACTATTCTGAATAATCATCATAATACAACTAATTCAACAGGTTAAAACCGAATCTTTGAGTGTTTAAATGAAATTAACTAAAAATTATTTTGTTGAAACAAAGCAAATATTGCAGCAATTGGTGAGCATAGTATGAAGTCCTTTTAAAGTGACATACTTTTTAAGTTGCGCACAAGCATAAGAAAGAGTATATTAGTGTACAGCTTGTTCAACAGGTAACAATATATAAAGCTATATGCACTTATGTATTTTTAAATTATACATCACAATACAAGAATGACAATAGTTAAATAAAAATCTAAATTTCCACTTGCATTTCCAAATAAAAAAAAACTTGTTGAACAGGTTGCAATCAAAATATCAATCTGCAAAATATCAAAGAGTATTTTAATTTCAGTTTTCACAATCAACCTACTTCAACAGTTATGCACAAATATTAAAAATGTATAAAGTTCATGTCAAAGTTCTTCTTTTTGATAGGTTACAGTTCAAATTTTTATCTGCACCGCAAATCCAAGAAATATTTAGTATTATCAAATTAGTTTAAAACTGTAAGTTATTATCACTATTATACATATTTACCTCTAGATAAAGTTAATAAGCCTTTTATTATATAAAGAGGTTGTATTATATAAATTAAAGATACAACTATATTTAAATAAAATAACTATTAAGACTCCAAATATAAATATCTCACAGTTAAATCTGTGACCAATGATATTAAGATAAGTTAACTCAACGCGTGTTAAGTTAAGTAATACCCGAGAAAAGTATAAGAGGAGTGGTTTCGGCAGAGGAAGTATCAATTTAATGAATCAAACTCTCAAGATTTATGACTACTGTATTATGAACTTGGAGGTAAATTAATTCACGAGTAATTAAATGGAGAAGGGAGAATTTTGTAACTCTTGTTTGTTGTTAAATAACATATTTTGCCAATTGTATGTACGATTACCGATGTAAATTACAATAAAAGTAAATAAGATATAAAACTTTATTTAAAATGAGCCTTTTTATAATTTGAAACTGTAAAAAAATATGAGTAAATAATAAAAACCGTCATGCAATACCCATTTATTTAGCGATTTATAAATCTTGTATGTTTATAATGTAGTATATTATGACTGTGGGTTATGTTGAGGGCGCATTATAGTTAGTCAAATAAAATAAAAAAATCACTTTATTGAAAGTTCTTAATTGCTCAAACAATACAAAATCACAACATAAATATGTTTCTTGCATAGACTATTGGTTTATCTACAAGAGGGAGTGCCTACAAGGCTCGTGTAATACGAATCACTTACATTGTATTCTAAAAATTTACATTGAAAAAAATGTGATTTAAATAATCAATATTGAAAATAAGTTAAACTGTAGCTTGATTGTACTCATCAAAATATTACAAATATAATAAAATCTTTACTAAAGTAATCCATAGTAGAATAAAAAGCGTTATTAGAGAAGACAATATACAGGGTGACAATTAAGTCTTAGGACGACCTTATAACTTTTAAACTACAAGAGATATCACAACCAAACTTGGCAAACTGTTACTGGTAATAGCAATCGTTGTAGCATGTTCACGTACTAACTAAGTTTAACTTGTGCACAAGCAATCGTTGTAGCATTTTCACGTACTAATTAAGTTTCACTTGTGCACAAGCAATCGTTGTAGCATGTTCACGTACTAACTAAGTTTAACTTGTGCACAAGCAAATGTTGTAGCATGTTCACGTACTAACTAAGTTTAACTTGTGCACAAGCAATCGTTGTTGCATGTTCACGTACTAACTAAGTTTAACTTGTGCACAAGCAATCGTTGTAGCATGTTCATGTAGCTAATTTTCTGTGTCCATGGTGATCAGATGTCAACTTTTGGGAACGGTCCGTTAGGAGTAAGAAGTAAATCTTTAATGGCAGCCTATGTTGATTTGAACATCATTTTAATGCCTAGTTAAACTGAAAATAATGCCGCAAACCAGACTTGTAAAGGTTGATCCAGCCGGAAGTAGTTGCTGTTCAAAGTTTTAAAAATGTTTAATACATTGTACTTATAAATAACAGAAAGTTACAAGTTGAAGGGAATACTTACTGAACTTTCAAATTAGGTCTTTAGAATGTTCCCCATTGGCCGTTTGGCAAAGTGCTAACCTGTTATAAAAGCTGGCTACTGCTTTTTGTATGTATTCTCGTGGAATAGCTTGATCTTCTTGTGCTTTCCTGTGTCTAAGATCATTCAGATTTGTAGGCTGAGTTTCATAAACTTTGTCTTTGACATAGCCCCATAAAAAGTAGTCCAGCGGAGTTAGATCAGGGGAACGAGCTGGTAACTCAATCGCTCCACATCTATCAATTTACCAGTGACGGAATACTGTATCTAAATATTGCCTCACTTGAACACCATAGTGTGGCGTCTTTTTAGAAAAAAACATATTTGGAAGTCAGCGCCCATACTAGCTTGTAGAGCAGGAACTATCTCATTTTGGAGAATATTTTGATACTTGTTGGCATTTAAATTTCCCTTCAAGTATTCGCCAGTAAGTATTCCCTTCAACTTGTAACTTTCAGTTATTCGTAAGTAAAATGTATTAAATATTTTTAAACTTTGAACAGTAATTGATTCCACCTGGATCAACCTTTTGAAGTCCGATTTGCGGCATTATTTTCAGCTTAACTAGGCCTTTAAAAAGATGTAGAATTCCACATAGGCTGCCATTAAAGATTTTCTTCTATCTCCTAACGAGCCATCTACCAAAAGATGACATCAGATTACCATGTACACAGAAAAGTAGCTTACTATTACCAGTAACGATATACCAAATTTGGTTTTGGTATCCCTTGTAGTTTAAAAGTTATACAGTCGTCCTATGACTTAATTGTCACCTTGTTTGAATATGCAAAGTAAAATTATATTATTTCAACGAGTCAAAACCTACGGTTTGTAATTTTTTTAATAGTAGATACATAAGTTTTAGATTTAAAATACAGAATGAACAATACTTTTAATGTCCTTTGAAGTATTACTACTAATAGTAGTACTAAATTAGTACTAATAGTACTACTAAAGTACTATTAGTACTAAAGTAGTACTAATAGTAAGTACTAAATTAGTATTTACTATATATGGAAAATAAATGCGCTGCCGAAATGTGCTTGGATTTTGATTACTTTAAAAAGTGATTATATAAAATTCGTGATCTACGAATAATATCTAAGAAACCTAACTACAAGCCCTTACACTTTACTATGACACTCCCTCAGCCGGTGTTCATTTGCACATAGGAAAGTTTCAATGTGCGTTCATCGGATGTAACTTTACGATCGCAAACTACGACAGCCAACTTGAGAACTTGTCAAAGTTAAATGTACATATTCGCGAGGTAGGCTTTCACAGTGTACTATAACAAGGCACCTACTCCCTTAAGACAGGTGATAGAAAAGGTTGGTTAAAATTCCATTTAAAGTTGATACGCTTTATTCAATTTGTGTAATAAATATCACATTTCATAATAACCACGCGTGTACATTACATGTGTAAAAGTTTGTTTTAAACTAACTAACAAAGATTTTTGTATGGACGTGAAATGGATACATATTCTGTCAAAAGTTTGTCAGAGTTCCCTTACATACTAGGCCTGATTGTAAATAGTTTTAGGGGCATTGTTACAAACACAAAGTGAAGTATTGGTTGGCTTGTTAAGCTAATATATTTATTTATTTAGCATTTAATGGTGTTGTATGAATGAAAACGCACATAAAACACATTATTATTAAAAGTAGTGACCACAAGTTTAAAGATGTATTCTAAGAAAATTATTACTATAGGTGTTGTAGTGAAAGAATTACCATAGTGATTGTTTCAAAATGAAGGTAGTGTTGATGGATGTCTTGTTCGGAATTGTTGGTGATATTAATGATTTTTGAGTGTAAAAACAACAAATGTAATATTTTTATGATATATGTACAGTATGTACCTTTTTGGCATTATAGTTTTATTAATAAGCTAATTCTTTTTAAAAAGATAAAATTTTTTTTAGCGTCATATGTAGTGTAAAACTAGTTAGAAAAATTATACTGTCCATAGAAGTTTTCATATTGACTCTCCTATAACAAAAACAGTTCAAAGGTTACAATGCAAACTTGGAACTGCATGTGCATGTTATAAAACCTAAGACAAAAGATAAAGATGGGTACCTACATAAGAGAAATGAACAGCTCGTATACAATTGCAGTTGTTTATACCCTCCCAACTATCGATACACGTTGAGTGGTGATGATCCTCCCACCTACCCAGGCACGTACGTTGTTAATGATCCTCCCATAAACATCTCACCCGCCCTAACACATACAGTGGTGATTAGCGTCCCACCCTCCTATTCACTCGTGCAATGTAAATGGTGATGGACCTTCTACTTACCTACACACTGACGGTAGTGATGACCGTTCCACCCACCCAGGCACGTACGTTTGTTAATGATCCTCCCATAAACATCTCACCCGCCCTAACACATACTGTGGTGATTAGCGTCCCACCCTCCTATTCACTCGTGCAATGTAAATGGTGATGGACCTCCCCTACTTACCTACACACTGACGGTAGTGACGACCGTTCCACCCACCCAGGCACGTACGTTTGTTAATGATCCTCCCATAAACATCTCACCCGCCCTAACACGTACAGTGGTGATTAGCGTCCCACCCTAATATTCACCCGTGCAATGTACATGGTGATGGACCTCCTACTTACCTACACACTGACGGTAGTGACGACCGTTCCACCCACCCAGGCACGTACGTTTGTTAATGATCCTCCCATAAACATCTCACCCGCCCTAACACGTACAGTGGTGATTAGCGTCCCACCCTAATATTCACCCGTGCAATGTACATGGTGATGGACCTCCTACTTACCTACACACTGACGGTAGTGACGACCGTTCCACCCACCCAGGCACGTACGTTTGTTAATGATCCTCCCATAAACATCTCACCGGCCCTAACACGTACAGTGGTGATTAGCGTCCCACCCTAATATTCACCCGTGCAATGTACATGGTGATGGACCTCCTACTTACCTACACACTGACGGTAGTGACGACCGTTCCACCCACCCAGGCACGTACGTTTGTTAATGATCCTCCCATAAACATCTCACCCGCCCTAACACATACAGTGGTGATTAGCGTCCCACCCTCCTATTCACTCGTGCAATGTAAATGGTGATGGACCTCCTACTTACCTACACACTGACGGTAGTGATGATCCTCCCACCTACCCAGGCACGTACGTTTGTTAATGATCCTCCCAAAAACATCTCACCCGCCCTAACACATAAGTGGTGATTAGCGTCCCACCCTCCTATTCACTCGTGCAATGTAAATGGTGATGAACCTTCTACTTACCTACACACTGACGGTAGTCATGACCGTCCCACCCACCCAGGCACGTACGTTTGTTAATGATCCTCCCATAAACATCTCACCCGCCCTAACACATACAGTGGTGATTACCGTCCCACCCTAATATTCACCCGTGCAATGTGCATGGTGATGGACCTCCTACTTACCTACACACTGACTGTAGTGATGACCGTCCCACCCACCCAGGCACGTACGTTTGTTAATGATCCTCCCATAAACATCTCACCCGCCCTAACACATACAGTGGTGATTACCGTCCCACCCTAATATTCACCCGTGCAATATGCATGGTGATGGACCTCCCACTCACCTACACACTGACTGTAGTGATGACCGTCCCACCCACAAAATCACCTGGTGGTAATTAGCGTCTCACTCACTCATAAATTTACAATGGTTCAAGTACGTTAACATTTTACATAACAAATTTGAAAATCTAAAATTATGTCATGGTAAGTATTATTGTCAGGTTTAACTAGAAATATGGATCTATTTTTGCATGGTTCCCATGATTGTGACTTAATATAACTTTGCAGAATACTAAAATACAGGGTGATTGAAAAGTAAGTTACACTCCCACCCCTTTACTTTGTTGTTTTCTATATATGTGAAATCTGCTTGTGTTAATCTTACTATTATTATTATTGTAATTGTGTCTAGTACGACTAACACAAACATATTTCACACATCTAAAATACAAAAACATGTTAACGGAGGAGTGCAACTTAATATTCAATCACCCTGTATAACAGGGAATACGCGAATGTCTGTGTTTATCCGGGTAGGTTGTATTGTGCGTGTAATGGACAGGTGAACCAATATTTATAAGGGTTTCCGAGAGATATGCAAATGGAATTGCAGGTGTTGAAAGTAATTTAATCTTTGTACGAACTGAACAAATCCACTTAACGTTACACTCACTTGCACCCTTTAATCCAATTTCCATCTTTTTATAGCTTTCAATTACTCCCTTCTGGTTAAATTTAATGTATAACAACATAATTAACAGTTATATGACTAGCACAATAATAAGTTGTACTAGGGCTTCTTAAAAGAAATTAACCATTACTGGGAAAAGTAACATAACAGGACAATAATATAAATTAACACTATATAAATCTAAAAGTTCTTCTATTATGTTATTAATTATTATTGCAAAATTACATCTGAGTTATAAAATTTCTTATGTATCATGAATGTCTATGATAAATAATGACTATCCCTAAGAATCCTGAAGACAATTCAGTTTTGTAATACTTGTTACTAAGACTGTTAAACTAGACTCGAATAGTAGATTTCTACGTTTTAGTTCGATTTATGTACTCAACGTTTTATTTTTTATTTATTTATTCATAAGACGCCGATCGTCAAGATATGGGCGAATATGGATTTCGAATGAGTGTGATGAGTGTAGATGAGCGAATGTAGTCATTGTTACAAACTAAGGCCGACTATTTCTTAGAAAGTGTGATTAATTAATAGCCCAATGACAAATGAACAGCCGGTGGTTATCAGCTGATCCTTCTCAAAATGTATTATGATTTTGATTGAGATCGAACTGAGAAACTTTAACATATGAAGCTGGGATTGAACCAACTACGCTACCGACCAATCGTTAGTTATTTATCCTAAATTACTATTTTATAGTAGTTCTTAGTAAGAGTTTACCTAAAAGACAAGTTTATTAAATATTGTCATTATTGATATTTATTTAGAAATAATTTACCAAAGTAAGAAAAATCCTTTTATATCATTGACAATTGTATATAATTCCGGAATAGCTTCCACATTGTTGTTTTGAGTTAATTGCCCCACCTAAGTGACGATCAAAATTGTCTTTGTAGAGAACCGAATCAAGTTATACACCTTGTGGGTAGGAACTGAGCAACCCAACTGTATGTTCCTGCATTGGTCAGTTTACTAATACCATACTGTCTCCTAATGCAATGCACCTCAACTAGTTACGTATTGTCACTTTCTTAGCACACCTGATAGGGTTTTTGTTTTCATCAAAAAATTTATTGAAAATTGTGTGTAAACATATAAACAATTAAATTGTGCTAAATACATTTACATTAGATCATGTTAAATATTTTAAATGCAGCATATCAATTATACCACATACATGAGAAATATATAAGAAGAAAATAGTACTATATCACAAAAACTAATTTTGGTTACATTAGGCGTTGGAAAATTACCACAAAAGGAATGCGTGTTTGAATTAACAGTCTCAACGAAGCGTGTAACGAAATCTTTTGACAAACGTGTTGTATGTTTTTACATCTATAATATTGGTCTTCAGGATCCGACCGTGACAAATGATTGTGTACATTATATACATAGGCCGACGATGTTGATTCCCATCTTCAAGACTGACGAGAGCTGAGTCTGTAATTTAAGTGAACCTCCTTGCTCCATCACGTTCGTCTACTTTAACCCCTAAGGAACGGAACCACCTAATCTGCTTCTTTTCACTAGAGTTACGGAATCAGCTCACGTCAGCCTTGAAGATGGGACTCAATATGCAGCCCGAAACGTTGGCCTATGTATATGATGTACACAATCCTTTGACACGGTCGGATCCTGAAGACCAATATTATAGATATTGTTTTTACGACAGTGGAATCTTACCCATGAAAAATGTTTTTATTTTTACGTTAACTATCTTATTATGTACACTCTCAAACAATAAATGTTGACATGCGGTCGAATACCTCATCCATGTTGATTTAAGTGTATCTTATTCTTGTGTCTCATCCGATGCTCATAAACAAAGACCAATCCTGTAGGTAGAGTTTAAGTGTAATAGAGATTATATCAACCAAACTACAGACAATATCAAGCAACGTCTCACATATAAACAAACATTTCTGTGATCGTAAAATATTATAAAAGAAAATATTTAACTAAAGGATCCCGCTAGTTACGTCACCATTACCTGTACAAGTTACATGTTATATAAGAAAGCTACCCCCGTCATACCCCCTTGCACCGTCACGTTTGTCGGCTTAAGTGATTTACCCTTAATGAATATAACTCCCTAATCTGCTCCTTGTCTTTAGCGTTTTAGATTAGCGTCCTCCATTTATACGGGTTTAACAATTTTAAAACTCATTTAGTATATTTTGATAGTGTGGCATTTTAATTTTAGTTTCGGTTACATTTTTACGCACCGTAATCAAATTTGCATCCGGTTTCCACTACATTTGTTTAATATCACATGAATTTGTACACTAAATGCATGACTTTATTAAATCCATGAAATGTAATACATCATTAATAAGAAAAAGGAACAGAGGTTGCATTATCAAGGGTGTGAGTTAACTAATCGGTGAGTAGAATCAATTAGTTCGTCAGTTCACCGTAAAGCTGACATGGCCTCCTTACGCCCCTTAAAACCTTAAGAATAATCGTATTAACTACAAGTACATAATAATATGTAGTATAGATGTAACAATATGATAATAATTAATGTACATCTATATTACATTTAATAATATGTAACATATAATATAGATGTACATTAATTATTATCACATTACAGAAATTCACTGCACCTAAAACAAAGTTACCTCCAATTATTTTTTTCTCTGTGTATAGTTTAATTTTATTAAATGTTGAAGAAATAAGGGGTTTATGAGAATAACTAAAAAATCCGTTCATACAATTTTGTATAATATCTATACACTATATTTTGTATACTACTTTTAATAAATAAGGGTGAAATCCCTAAAACCATAGTAAACATTATTTATTTAAATTTTGGTTTTCACAGAAAAAATGGAAAGTCTTCTAAAATATGTAAGTTAAATAATAATAATACTTAAATAAAATAATTTGACAAATAAGTTCTGGTATTCAGTTTCACTGCATTGTTACCATAGTATATGACAAACAACGAAGAACTTCATTTTAAGACTAAAATGTTATGTAAAATAGAAATGTTCAATGTATACAACACATAGATATGCTAATTTGCTAATGATGAATTGTTATTTTGCAATGATATCCGTCCAATATGATAAACGTATTCTCGTAATAGTAGATCTTTTTTTATTTTTTTATATGGGTCTTGTATATATAGTGTGGAAAAAAGTCTCGGAACAAATGAAACATTTTCGAACGATTACAGATAAAACAATAAAATGTGGTACATCATTACTACACTTAGTACACCAACTTAAAGGTCTTTAGTGGTAGAACATAAATTCCAAATCTAAACTCAAAAGATTCGCCCTTAGAAAAATGACGCTGGTTTAAAGTGAAACAAATAAAATACAATGAAGGCCTGATCTTGATGGTTTAATAGTTTTTTCTTAGGTCAAGTAGAGAAAGTTAAACTTTGTAAATGCCTTCTGGACTTGAGAAATATTTTTTTATGGTAGTTGGCAACTCTTCACTTCCAATGGATGATAATCCACCAGGAGTTAAAAAAATATTTTAAAAATCATAGGTCAAGATGTACATAATTTTAAATCGGTTGTCTAGAATAGGTGAAAACTACAAACAGCACTTGAACAAGTTGATCCAGTTAAAAATGACAGCTGTTCAGATATTTTAAGAGAAATAAGTGATGCTTATGAACCCAATGTTTTTAGAGAAAATAAATGTTGGAATTGCTAACTCTTTTTCATGACTAACTTCATAAAGTACATTTGTGAGACTGGAATAATACATGCAGCATAATTTTTTTTTTAATTTATTGGTGAACTTGAATTGATGCTACCAATGCAATGTCTTACTCCAACCACGAAAATCTTCGAAAATTTGCCATTTTGTACTGGATCATCCTTCTTAAGTGCTGTTTTAGGCATTCATCTGTGCTAGACAACCCTTTAAAATGATAAACATCACGACTATGTTTGATATTTTTTGCGAACTATTTGTGAACCATCGTCCGTTGGAGGTGAGGAGTCACCGACTAGCCTAAAATACTATTTCTTAAGTCCAGTAGGCATTTAAAAAGTTTAACTTTCCCGACTTAAGCTGAGAAACAATGTTAAACCAACTAGAACAGGACCTTCCTTGTAATATTTTAAAAATTTAAATCACTATCATTTTTTTAAGAGCTAACATTTTGAGTTCGGATTTTTGGGTTTACATTCTACTACTAAAGATCTTTAATTTGATGTACTACTTGACTATGGTCTTATTTAAGATTTTCTTCTAACTGCTTGCGGGTCATCCCCCTGATATGACAAAAACATGGCAGTTATTTCAAAACGTAGAATAATAGGTACAGTAATGATGTACCAAGATTTATTGCTTTATCAGTAATCGTTCAAAAATTGTTAATCTGTTCCGGGACTTTTCTTTCACACTGTATTTTTAACTATTGGTTTTAACATGCTTGATTGCATTTAAACTAGATTAACAAACTAGTGTAGTTTTATAAAGGTAAAGAGTATTTTTCAATTAATTTGTAACTAACCACTTGCAGTTTTAAAACATAACTTGCATCCTACTGTGGTTGAAACGAGTAAATGAGCAGTTATAACGTTTCCTGGTACAGACTTTTCAGTAACTGTAAGGCCAATTGTAACGTGATATTAGTTTAAATGTATGGTAATGATAAATTACAAATTCCTTTGAGACTGACAGTGTGGATTTTTCTATAGATAATCGATAAAGGCTTTATATCTCTCCACTATTTTTATTGGTAGTATGCTTGACACCCGTAAGTACGTCAAAGATCTTGTTTTAAGTATCAACAATCAATTATTGATATTTGATAACCACATCAACTTTATTTGTAGGTGAGTTAGCTGTCGTCTATTTCTTAAGGATAATAACATGTTTTGGAGATGTAACTACATTTTAGATTATTACTGTCTTGTGTGCTCCCTAATTTCTTATCGGACGGCAACTTGTTTTAGTGAAAAATGCAGATGAACTTTTTCATTAATATTGACAAAATATCCCAAGTTCCTTTTCGGAAAACATAAAAATCTCTTTGAAAATAACGCTGTAAACATGATATAAACTTCGATATAAATATACCTGTTGGCCTAGAATCATTGAAAATACGTCGTTTATCAATGTTCAACAGTTTGTGACACTATTTATAAAATGTATTTTTAAAATAGATGTTCCATGTTTTGTAACTGGTTGACATATATGTCATTATTAACTGTCCATAAAACAGTGTAATAAAAAGTTTTAGGTTTTTATATATACTTTTGTTAGTTGTATATAAGAGAAATTCAGTGCATAAAAGTGAAAATGGTCTGTTTACTGTGAAAAAATACATCTACCTCCCAAACTATCCAACTGTTAATATGTCTAAAAGGTGTTCATCAGAGCTTATGGTAAAGAAATTTGCCGACGTTAAAGGCGTGACTGCATTAATAGTTTGTCGTGTCACACGACAAGATACTTGTCGAGGTTGTCAGAGATGTTACGTGTAAGGTTGATTAACTTCAACATATTCACTCGATTATCGTGTGTCATATATATATATATATATATATATATATATATATATATAACTTGCCAAGGCTTAGAGAAAATTAATAGATTGCTAGTAATACATTACAAAATTGTATTAGAGTGAAGTATTCGGAGCCGTGTCTTGTATGAAAGGCATTTTCATTCTTTTGTTTGATATGTTAGAATGCATTATGGAAATAATGCAATTTACAGCACAGAAGAAAATCGTTTTAGTATAATTTCCCAAATACATTTTAAAGAAGTTATTTCTTTTAAAAAATATCCAAAGAGTGACTTGTAACATTTTCTAAAAAAGGTTCATTACAACACCTATTATCCACGAAGAAATAAAATATTGAAGAAAGAAATTAGTTTTTACCTTTGTCATAATAATTTGTACGAAGGAAAATATATTAATTCAATAATTAAGATTGTGAACTATTTACTAATACGTTCTTAAATAAATTTTTTTTAGTCTGCTTAATCATATTTCAAAATATTATTCCCTTTGTAAAATTAAAAATCTATAAAGAGTTATGATTTATTTTTAGATCATAATATAGATATAGATAAAATAATATAATCTATGAATAGTCACTTAATTCAAGAAATAAAATTAGTGTACAACGAATCCTAAAAATATATTATGTGAAGCAATATAACATTGTGATTTCTTTTTTTTTATAAGAAATAAACCATTATTTTAGATATAAATCAGTTAATATTATTGTATTTATAGGAACTCTTTACGCACTCATGAAAGAACATTTTTGATTCTTCTTTATTGTACACAAAAAAAGTATCTGAATGAATACACAAAAACAAACAAAATTGTGAAAACCATGATATCGGAGTTCCTTTTTAAAAACAGTAAAATTCCCCATCTTAATACCTCTATTTCTTGTAGTTTGTAATTTTTAGTAAAATTATACTTCATACTTTGTAAAATGGCCTGATTTTAAACAAAGGTAATTAATTGCTAAGTAATACCAAAAACCGAACCAGGTAAGACTACTAACTAATATAATTCTGAAGGACAAATATCTTCCATTCTTATTTATTATTTTTATAATATTATTTCTCCACTTGATACAAACTATCGATAGTAAGAAAATGGTTATATTAATAGTTATAATCTCTAATGTTTCTGCTTTGTTATTAATTCAATATCATAAACCACAATTAAATGAATTAAATTATTTCTCACACATACAACTACTTATAATTACAAAATATTAGCATACTGTCTGTAAAGATGTGCTTGTTTTGATTATTTTAAAATACTTTTGGCAATTGCTTTGTCTCAAAATATTGAACATGTAGCCGATGTGTTAGTAGAAATATCTAACACCTTCAGTATGTGTGAAACAGTTCCAATCACTGTAACAGGGTACTTGACAAGTTCTACCAAGCGTTAACAAGCTACCTTATCGTTACAGTCTGATTGGCATTAGCAACTTCATCCCTTCTATCAATTTGCCATAATGTTCCTTTATGAATTGAGTTCATAAATTTAGAACCTATGTAGTGAATTCGTAACGGAACACAATCTAAATTAATACAACCTAACCTAACCAAAACTATCCTAACCTAACCTAACCCAACCTCTTGCTGAAGTTATTATTCCGTATTAATTATTTTCAGTTTATAAAGACAATATTGCAATTATTAAATGCACTAGTAATTTACATGAGTTTGATTTTTATTCTGAATAGAATAACACTCTTGTGAGAGTTTAGCTGAAATGAGAGGTCAGGGATATCTTTTGATATTACAGATGTTAGAGCAAAGGTCAACGATGACAAGTGACAGACGGAAACAGACTTGACAAGAATGTTTTTTTTAGAGTGCAAAATTATCAAAAAGGAGAAAAAAGTCTAAGGATAAGCATAAAAGGATAAGTCTAAGAATCCCCTCCACTTTTCACCTCAAACTGTAAAAAAGTGGAGTGGAGTCTAAATGTTAGATACAAAACATTACTGAAAATTTCCTTATAGATTTAGATTCCTTAAATATGTACATTAACTCAGACATTTTTCACATAAACTATTACGTTAAGAAGTACATTCTATTTACATACTTATATAAAAACCATTTTTATGTTCTGAATAAGTAAAATCTTAATCCACCCATTATATCTTGACAACTTAACTCTCATTACTATCCCTCAGTCGATTAACCTTCTTTCAGTTAAATCTTTAATTTCTTAATTTGTCAATTTATGTTATTATTTTTTACATATATTGTTGATTAATCAACTTTGTTCAGAACACTTTAATCATATATTGTTTCACACCCTCAATCAAAATTTAATCTTGTTTTTCTTACATTTTCTCGTAAGCTCTCTTCAAACATCCTTTTCACGTTTCAAAGATCCTCACTTGATCACGTCTCTTTCTCCCCTTCATCACTCTTAGAACTCGTATTTACCTCCTAGAAGTCCACTTTATTATAGTTTTGTAAAATTTCAGCTTTCTGCCTAAAACTATACAATTTGTGAAATATAGTATTTTCGTTTAATATTCGAGTCACGTTACATGATCAACAATAGTGAAATTAGTTTCCTTCTTGTAAACTTATTAATTAGTTTATATTTAGATACAGTACTAAAAATTCGTTGTAGATGTTCAACAAAAGGTATATTTTCAGCTCTGTCAGAATATATAATTTAAATTATTTACCAATATTATATGTTATTATGAACAGCTTTAATATTAATTAAAAGCAGTATACACTAAATCCAAATAAAAAAATAAGATTTATGCAAATATTAAATAAATATGAATGCTATTTGATAATATTTTATATACGCAATTCCATTTAATTAATAACCATATTATAAAACGTAATTTCTATACTAAAATTTCTGTAGTACAGAATATAAATAGGTACTTTTGTAAATTATATTTAAATTGGGCTCATTAATTTCAACCGAGGCATATCGACACAAATTAAACCCTGTTGGCATGTAACAGAAACGTTTACTACTGTAACAAGCCCAGTGGAATACTTACTAATTGGTTAATTGTCCCTCTCTGATGCACATTTACGTGAAAAGGAACTGTGCAATAATCTCACGGACACTGTTTAAGGTCACATCTTATGGGCATTTTTTATAACTTAAGTTTATGTTTTTTAATAAAAAAACAATATAATGGAGTTTGTGTTGGGGTATTTCTTTATTATTTTGAACTAGCTGATTAATATTATAAACAAGACTCAAGTTGTAATCCTCCATCACTAACTCCTCAACTGAGTCAACACTGATTAGTTCCACACAAAGAAAATTTATAATCTTAACGCAGGAAGTACTATCTGTGAATTAATTGGAATCAAAATTTGTTTGTACTACTTAACAAAATTCTGTACATACTTAAGCATTGTAACTTAAGTACGATTGTTTTCAACGTGGGTTTGCTGTACAAAATGGAATATTGTAAACAGTATTCAAAACTCAACCCAAACAAAACTAATATGTCGGAAATAAATAAATTACTTTTTACAAAATAATAAATCTCAACCTACTAAAATAAAACGGGGGTAGGTTGGTATTTGATTTATGTAATTATTTAAGTTACATTTATGGCTGTTAAAAAATACTTTGGAGCAATTATTTATACAGATTAGGTGAGCAGTTATCTTTGTGTATATGTTGAACTTAAAATATTAAAAACATTTAATAAAAGATTTAAAACTTATCAAATTAAAACCATTTTTCATTAATATATTATAGTGGATATTTAGAAAAAATTATATATTTATTATTCATTGCATCTATCAATAATGTGTTAAAGCTTGTAGGTTTTTGGCCTCACAATGGCTAGAGAACCTTAAGATAAGACCTTAAATATGCTTAAACTACTACTGTATAATACCTTAAGCTACACAAGACACTTCATAATAATTTTCCCGAGAAACGAATAAAGCTAGAATTTATAGTTTTTACCAGCTGTGTTGACGCTATACCTATTAATTAAATTCTCGATACATGGCAGAGTCACTTGGTGATTTGCCAGACTATACATGGACTATCTTCTCCTTAACGTGTTAATATTTTAGGTACATTTGAACTGTGTATAATTTTTCAATTGCAATAAAATAAACATTAAAATGTAAGGTACGTTACTAAAATGTAAAACGTTTGTTTATTGGTGTATTTTTTGGCCTGGAAGTTTTTTTTTTTTTTTTTTTTGAGAATATGCTTCTCGTTAAATCATGTTTCTGTTACGTTTTAAATCCTGACTGTGGGTGGTTTGCTTTGAAATTTTACCTGTCAATTGAATCGCTAAGTTATACACTCTGTTTGCGATCAGGTCAGTTATAGCTAAAACTCACCCTAAAAAATCGGGTTTTAAAACGAGTTATGACTACAATTAATTTCTTTTCACCTATTTTGACTACTGATAGTTTAATTAGGTGATAACTTTAACTTTTCGTTTTTATTATTTGCATTTTATATATACAATAAACACACTGCACGTTTTTTATTCTTGAATTCTAAGGTATAATAGTGAGGCAATTAAAAGTAACAAAATAGTAAATAAGTAATGTAAAAGGTTAGAGAGTAAATAATTATCTCTATTTGGCAAGAAATACTAAATAACTTTCACTGCTCTTTTGTTTGTTTTATAATTTACAAAAGTACCCTTGTTATATGTTAAATAGCTTGGTTAACTTACTATTAATAATAACTTTGACGCTAACTTAACACTATGTAACACTGCTTAAATAGTTGTATTACATTATATATAATATTTATTGTCATTACCTTGAACTATGTACATGTTTATTTAGAATATGATCCTGCCAAGGAAAAACTGAGCTAATTATTAAAAAAACATGTCTTAGAAAAAATCTTTACTCACTAGTTAAAACATGTTGAAAGTCCGAACGCGTAAACTTTTCAACACATGTAAGACCAACAGTTGGCTCAGTTAAAGATTGCAGGTGGATAAAGCAGACCAAAGTTGGAGCCACTGAAACATCGCACCCAATAACGCTACAAGACATCATCTGTGTACGGGCTTGTTCTGTTTGGTATCGAATTCTATAGGTTGAAATAAGATACGCTCGTTGGGGTTTAATTACAGAAAAGCGATGTTCACTACACTAAATGTCCCTGCATATGAAAACAGAAGGGTAATGATGAAAAATGCAAACAGTTCTTTTTACCTTCAATTTTCATTTAAGTTTAAGTCATTGTCAGTAAAGAAAGAAAACTATGTTAACACAACATAAAAAATAGCACACGCACTTCTAATCAAATCAGTTTAACGTTTTAATTGTTTTTCTTGTATTAATTATTAAATGTATACTAATATTCGTAATAATTTTTTTAAGTAAAAATAGTAAATATACAACTTATTTGTATACTTCATAAATATGCGATTTAAAACATAAATGTACTAATAAGAAGCTTGATTTGAAAAAAAAAATTACTACCGTTTTTGTTAAAAACTTTAACCTTACGTTCAAATTTGAACTTATATCTTACTAAAAAATGCCTTAAATAAAATTGGAAGATTCGTTTAGGGGTTGTTTCAGAAATTCAGTTAGCATAAACTCCAGCATATTTTAAATGTATAGTTTGGATACGTTTACAAAAACGTTTAAGGTTTTAAAATTACTAACGAGACAATACTACAAAAAGCTTATGACGTTTCAAACGAATGCCCAGGCTCCATTCGCTTTAAGGTATGTTTTTGTTATTTTTTAATTAGTTTTAAACTAAAAAAACATTTAAAGAAACTTTCTTTGATATTTTAAAACAACTTTCTAGAAAATATTGTTCAACAAGTACATTATAAAACAACCCCTCTGGGGTACCAGTTTACATCAGTCTGAAGTTTTTAATACATAAAAACTATATTTTCCCTATAAAACTACTGACAACTGTTTTTATAGACAATTTGTGAGGAATAATTGTAGGTTTAAAGCGAAGTACTACTGTTATAGCAGAATTTACCATGACGTCATTACTGCAGATACATTCGTGACGGCCTGGTGATGCACTTTGGCGGGCCGTCACGATACACTGTTAATGACGTCACACGTTATGATATTATCAGCAGCTTGCTTTATGTGTAAGTTTTATCAGAAACTTATGTAGTGCAAAATAACTTACACTAAACTGGTTAGGTCATGCGATTTGCTTTAGACTTTTAAACTGTACTGGAATAAATAAACTGTTATTAAGTTATTTTTATACTAAATTGTGCCCATATAAGTATTTTACATTTTAAAACGTCGTTTTAAGTGGATTTTTTTAGATTATTTCATAAAAATCAAAGGAAGTTTCTGCATAGGGTTTATTAATTAAGAATCTTTTAATGTACTTTGCCTCAAGTAAGAATCAAATTTCAGTTACTGAACTTTATAAACACAACTTTTACAATTAATCATATATAGCGTTTCTCACGAAATTGTAAACCGTGGTGCTATTAGCAGCCAGCATCTCACTATGTTTGCATTAACATATACAAACATTCCTTTTTTTACACACTTTACAGGACTGCTGAAAGATGCAGGGACAAACAAATAAAATGTTAAAAAATTGTAATGTACGAACAAAAATTACAATATCTAACTTTTATATTTACTATTTTCCAAATATTCACTATTTTCTATCTGTTTTTTTTTTTTTTTTAGTTAGTCTGGTAATCAGGGTCTCTCACTAGACCTTGGTACAAATTCTGAAATAGAAGCGCAGGTCATGTTGTACATGAAATTAAAGACGAATTAAAAAGACAAATATTTACTATATTGCAACACTTTTTAGAATATACGACTTTAAAAAGTGTGTGAAATAAACAATTGTGGACACTCAGTTTTAACAAACTGAAAAATTGTCGTTGCTAGGCAAACTAAGTTACCTTTTTTAACTTTTAAGTCACTCAAAGTTTTTATGGATTTAGTTCACAGCTCACCAAATAAGTACACTACTAATATAATTGTTTAGTTATTTAAGTACTACATTTCTTAACACACACAAGTTTGTTGTCTCAGGTAGCTGAATAAATAAAGTGAAGTATTTAAGAAGAATCATTTTCATATAAAAGAAAAATCCATAAAGAGCAGACGTAATAAATGAATAAGTCCCTATTTTGTAAAGGTGTCATTAGAATTATAATCACTATTCAGAAGCACGCTTATATACTGGTAATATTCTGATAATGAGGACCCTCAACTCGTTTCAAATACTTGGTTGTCTTTAGATTTTTTAAAATTCAAAACAAGTAAATATTAGGTTATGTAAAAAATCAATTTCCCTTAAGGTGGCGCCATTTCCCCGGCCTCCTATACTAACAATTTTACTCAAAATATTTTCAAAAATAATTTTAGATCAAACACCCTTAAGGCATAAAAAGATTACACCATATAAATTATTACAAAATTGCTAAAGGATAACTAGAATCTATATTTTCCGGCGACAACCGCGTCAAGGTCTCCAGACGTTTTGACAATACTGTGATGTGGCATCCTCAGTGGTTTCTCTGAGAATACTGAGGATGCCACATCACAGTATGGGCGAAACGTCAGGTTATCTTGTAAATATTGTGGATAGTACCTTGACGCGGTTGTCACCGGAAAATGTAGATTCTAGTTATGACACCGGCCAATTAAGCCTAATTTCTATGATTGCCAAAGGATGTTAATTTGGAAACTAGATTGTTGTTATTTTGCTTAAATCTTTAAAGATAAAAATTAAATTAAATTAAATACAAATCCAAGCATTTCATTATCATACGGTTTATCAAATAATTTATTTTCTTTTTTATTATTTAAAATTAATTGAGATTACATGAGCTCACAGATACGTACATCACATTTATTCATAAGTATTTTCCGAAATTTTGCTTGAATTATTCAAACTCTCAAACTTGCATTCTACAATCTGAAACCCTAACCACTCAACCACCTTGGCAATAGACCTTTTAACTATATACATTACTATATAGAATACAACAGTTTTATTTGAATAAAAGTGTTTTATGAATAAAAGCTGATATCCTTCAAATACAGGATACATGTGAAAACTCAAAAAAAAATATATATATATATCATTAGAGTACACTGGATTAAAGCTACATTTTTTCAATATTTCTGCGATTTAATCTAGTAATAAATCGTTTACATTGTATACTTAATTTCAATGGGAAATTGTTTATTTTCAATTATTATTATGTTTTAATGTTTAATGTCAATGAGCACATTTTAACTTAAACACAATATATATGAAGGATCTTATGGACTCTGATTTCAGGAAGCAGAAAAGTACTGAATGCTTGTTTATATTATACAATCAATAAACCACTCATCACAATTTCTCAAAAAATATACGTCCTATTGATTTGAAATTTTGTACGTAGGTTTATTTTGGCCCCTAGATGCTCACTAAGAAAGGATTTTCCTCTCCGTCTCACTGGCCTCCGGAATTCCCGTGGTATTCTTATGGAGCTATATTAATTAATTGATTGGTTTATTTGATTAACATCTGTTAAATAAAAACAAATTGAATATAATTTTGCTAGGCTAAACTTATAAAATTTAAAATAATTGAGTACAGTAGTAAATCAAATATAAAATCAGCTATTCTAAATTGGATATCATTTGGATACAGTACACATTTTGATTATATAATCAAACTCAGCGAGTGGGTGGGTACAGCTAGTATTAACATATAAACAATACTAACAGTTAGTCAACAATTTCACAAGGTCTGTGACTATATAATCAAGATGAATGTCATTTCATAAGGGTCCCGAGAATCCAACTTTCCTGTTGGGTAAAATAATTAGTGCAGATTGTACTCTCTATATTCCACTACATACATAAAGCTGGATTTGAGATATATCTCTCCAGCACATGCTGAAGTAACTAATAGCTGAGGTAATAGTACACCAAAGAGTCACCCGAGCGCTTATATTACACCAATCACCGTTAGATAGTAGGACATACACGTATCTTTAGCAAGAAACATTGCCTTGCATAGTCTATTTTTCCTACAGTCAATGGATAGTAGGCGAATCACATATTTGAAAATGGTAAGGTAATAATCTAAAAAATGATGTCAGGAAGTAAAATCGATTATTAAGGATGTAGGTTCGTACGTGAAACTTTAAAATCATAAATTTTGAATGTAAAAAGAGATAATAAAACACTGTATGCTAAAAATATTGAATTAAAATTCAACATATTATATTTTATGGTCATGAAAATAACAAAGAAACTTTTACTGAATGTAATAATAATTTGAGATTTTCTATATGACGATGTGTTTTTTTTCGTTATTTTTCTCTTTTTCTCTTTTTTATAGAATTTATTATGTACGGATAAAATAATTTATTCAGGTATAATTTATTTAAATCGTCTAATATTTCTCATATATATAACCATAATAACAATACCTATACCTATATATAAGAGCGTGTGGGTATGAAAGTGGTGGAAAGTTCATTAAAAATGCACAAGAGTACTAAATCCCCCTACCCTAATTGGATAACTTCTGACCCTTTATGAAGCACTGTTAGAATGTCAAGTATTGCGTAGCTGGGAGTAATATGTTAGGGTTTATCCTTTGCATTTTATAATTTGTAGTAAAATTAAACGCTAATTTGTTCATATTTTGTAATTTTGTTTATAAAGCCATATTTAACGGAATGTGGTCAAGAGACATACAAATTCTTCTAAAACCGATATGATAAGCTATACCACAGAAAGTTGTATACATTTCTATACAAAGGTTTTCTAAACTAAATGCGATTTTTTTGAGAAAACTATAGCTGGAGAAAAAATGCATGGATGCCGGCGTTAATAGCTGATGAGTTGACATTTTAGTTGGATCTAAATTGGATTAAACTGAGATAATTAGCTTCTAAATATAAGCTTTAATGAACTAAGTTTTCAACAATTTGTCCAATTAATGCGAATTTAAAATAATCATAGCTGTCAGAAGCTTAATTGCTCATTTCAAAACAAGTATCAGGAGTAAGGTATTATCATAATCATTATGTTTCCTAAAAACTTAACGTGGGGTTGACCCACCCACCATACATGTACAGTGGTCTTGACCCCCCACCTATACACGTACAGTGGTATTGACCCAACCACCCACCCATACACGTACAGTGGTATTGAGTGGGTGGTGTGTAGTATCAAATTATGTAGTATCAAATTATATAGTATCAAATGTCATATGTAGTATCAAATTATATATTCTCGTAGGCCATAGTACATCTGTGAATAACTGACACTGAACCCTATCTTAGGAAGTTGGAAAATGTTTTAAGCTATTTATGAATAAATTAAAACCCTTTACAGATAAACAGCTAATTAACAATTAAGTTGAAATAAAACGTGAAACGAATAAATCATCTCCTATAGCTGATTTCCCTCTTAAATTCATCTTAAACTAATACTTATAGTACGAACAAAGCTGTTAAGTTATTTAAACACGTAGCACTTCAAAACAGTTGTAACATACAATTTAAAAAAAATAATAATAATAACGTTGGTTATTACGAGCTGAACGAGTACTGCCGTATTGAAATGTGAGTGGGACTAGATGTTTATATTAAATACCTCAACCTCGTATTGAAAAAAACAATATCTTTATTTATTTGAAAAATACGCAATTAAATCATTTTATAAATTTTTAGTTAAAATACCTGACGTAATATTCTCATAAAGGAAAATTACAAAAATGAATTGATTTCCATTTTGCTTTCTTGGATTCAGTTTCAATGTAAAATTTATTTGCAATGATTATTATGATATTTTCGTACAAATTAAAATGTATGCAGTAATAACATTTAGAAAAGAAATTTGTAGTTTAAATGTTAAAAATGTATGTGACGTGACTTTAACAGACCTTGTTTTATCTAGCTTGTAGTTTTATATGACATTTAATATATAAATAATTGTATCTCTCTTACAAATATACATTTATCTCTTAGAGGGATACATTTCAACATTAATATTTCAACTCAAGCCCAATTTTCTTGAGCACTTAATTCTTTCCTTTTATAAGCAAACGTTAAATTGACATTTAAAATACAAACTTAGGAATATAAATTAAACGTAGATTTATCTTTAAAAATAATACTTTATCAATTTTTAAATATTAAATATTTTCAGTTTTTTATAATTATTTTGAGTAAAATATTTAAATAAACTCTTCTTAACACTAGTATAATGTTAAGTTATGAGAGCTCTTCCAGCGAACATAGAATGTGTGATGAAAACAGACGACACACTCATTACCACTGCTTGAAAGTCTTCAAACTCCCCCTGACCCTAATTGGATAAGGTGAAACCGTCATGAAACACTGGAGAGATGTCAAGAGATGAACTGCCGGGAGATACATGTACCTTGTGAAGGTTCTTTATGGAGTAGCATTTAAAGTATTTTATACATAAAATATAAACGATTCTGCTGTTTTACTATTGAACAAACACAACATGATTTATATTTTTTATCCTAATTTGTATTACACTCAGTTGAATAGTTCTGGAAAACAATACTGTACTCGATAATATCTGTAGAAGAATATAAATAGTATGTGGACCTAGTATCTTTAGGGATATGGCAAACTGGTTCAAAGGGGAATTTTTAATACCGATTAGAACAAATTCATTGACTTTACATAATATCAGTAGGCTAGACAGAATATGTATAGAATTTTCAGGATCTTTTTCGTTAGGTCATTACAACAACTTAGGTTAACCTTACTAAACCAAACATAACCTAACCATTCTAGTGGTAGTGAATTAAGAGAAAAGGTCTAATCTTAATTTTTATTTATAATTAACTGTGTTAAGCCAACTATTGTCTGAGAGTCTATGACTATTTATTACAGTTGTAGCCCTTATACGAAAATCATTGAAGCCCGCATGAATGTGATCTCAGAACCATTTCCACTGAACGTGCAGGTAAGCTGCGTGCAAGAACAGGAACCTTTACCAGTCACCCATTTCAGGAACAGCCAATTTCGGTGCTGCTTGACTTGAAACAGAAGTCCAATAAAGCAGCAATATATGAATATAAAAAGCAGGTGCTAATTTTGTAAGTAAAACAGTATTGATATAATATTTTATGTGAGGTAGCATTTTTTAGTCTTATGTTAGAACCAGTAAGATAGTTGTTGTAAATTGCTGTTGTAATTTAATGATTATTCTATGGTATGTAAAAAAATCTTTCTAAATATTCCTTATTTAAAATAAACATTTTTTAGTTGTATACTGTGTTTTGTAGCTTTACAAATTTATACAAAATTAGCATTATAGATGAGATGAAATTTTTCACAATAGGCCTAAATACATCGTTCTCATATTAACATAATTAGCAAAAACAGGACATGAGCGGATTGCTAAAGAAAAGAATTGCTACAAAAATATCCAGACTTAATAATCCAGATAACTGATTCGTAAAGTTCTATTGTTCGCCTCCAAAATACCTTGTTAGCTAATCAAACAAGTTTAATAAGCTGGAATAAAACCACATTCCAGTAATACTTTGACATCTTTCATGAAGCTTAAACTTCTCATCATAAGAGCATGTGTCCAGTAGACGAGTCTGTACTATAATATTATTATTATTTAAATTTCTCTTGATGTTTTAAATTATAATTGATTTTAATTGAAAAAAAAAATCATTTTTAAGAAAAACGAATTTATTTGAAACTCCCCAAAAGTTAATGGTTGCTTCGTTATGACCGAAAGAAACATCATCGTTAAAAAAGACATCACTTTTTTTCTCAAAAATGTAAACTTGTTAAGAGAAAAAAGTACGCAATATCAATTAAGTATTCTTTGGCCAGGGTGTTTAGGAAATAAAATGTCATATGTATAACAACGGCCTATGTATTGTAAACAAACATAATTGCATATAACAAATATCACTGCGCGTGTAGGTAAGTGATCAAACTTGCATTCAGCTTATCTCCCATATCTTGTGCAGTGGTATTGACCCACTCACCCACCCATAAACGTGCAGTGGTATTGACCCACTCACCCACCCATACCCGTAAAATGACAGTGAACCACCCACCCACCCATACACGTGCAGTGGTATTGACCCACCCGCCCACCCATACATTTACATTGGTATTTACCCACCTACCCGCCCATACACGTACAGTGGTATTCACCCACCCACTCATTCACGTACATTGGTATTTTCACCTTCCCTCCCATACACGTACAGTGGTATTCATCCGCTCATACACGTAGAGTAGTATTTTATTCTCTGTAAACTAAATGGACTGCAGATATAAGTTGCTGTATATTGTAATTCCAAGAAATTTCATTGGAACACTATATTTTGATAGGTTATAATGAGTTTTCATGTGTATTAACAATAAAATAAACAGTATAACAAGTCAAATATTTATAGCGTTGAGACTTCGTCTAGTGTGATAAGTATTAATGGCTTTAAACACTGATTATGGTTATTTCTAATTTGGACACTTGAGGCCCTATTTAACGAGGCAACTAGTTACCCAGGCCATAGGCAATTAATATTTTGAAATGGGCCTGTACAGTGGTTAGATTAATATTCGCCAATCAACCCGCACACGTATAGTGTTACTATTATAACAATATGCAGTGTTATATACTGTGATAGTAATATACGACTCGTGGCATTTGTCCACTCACCCATACAAGTACGGTGGCATTTATCCACCCACCCACCCATACACGTACGGTGGCATTTATCCACCCGCCCACCCATATACATACGGTGGCATTTACCCACTGGCCACCCATATACAAACTGTGTATTAACCCACCCGCCCACCCTTACACTTAAGTGGTATTAGTCCACCTGCCCACCCATAAACGTACGTGACATATGGGTGTAAATACATTTCCTCTATATTTGTATTGAACGTACAATATTTGTTCAAATGTTTGTAGGAGTGGGCGGTTGGGTCAGTACCTCTGCACGTGCAGGTGTGGGCAGTTGGGTCAGTACCTCTGCACGTGTAGGGGTGGGCAGGTGGGTCAGTACCTTTGCACGTGTAGTAAAATTACTTTGAAAAGTAAAAAGTCCCTCACTACTTCTAATTAACACTGGTCAAATTCGGTTGGTGAAAACACTCAAAAAATTTTTTTGTGGTGGGGGAGGATTTTGGGTATATATATATGCGGTCTGTATATATGCATAGTACAGACCATTTAATAAATACGAAATTTTAATCAATGATGCAGGCAGTCATACAACGAACGCCGTGCTTGTTTCCCGATGCAATTTGAGAGCTGTACCCAGATTGCGTACACGGTTTGTTTGCAGGCGCTCTCTGTCAAACTTCAAGCACTACTATACTTGTATTTACTCAATTACTACTGTACGTGTATATGTGGGTGCAAAGGCCTTTACTACTGTACATGTATGAGTGGGTGGGTTGGTCAATACCACTGCATGTGTATGAGTGGGTGGGAGGGAGGGTCAATACCACTGTACGTATATGGGTGGGTGGGTAGGCCATTACCACAGTACATGTATGGATGGGCGGGTGGGACATTACCACTGTAAATGTATGGGACACTACCACTGTATGTGTATGGGTGGGTGGCCAGGTCAACACCACTGTATGTGTATGGGTGGGCGAGTGGGTCAATACCACTGTACGTGTATTGGTGGGTGGCTGGGTCAATACCACTGTACATGTATGGGTGGGCGGCCGGGTCAATTCCACTGTACGGGTATGGGTGGATGGGTGGGTCAATACCAGTGTACGTGTAAGGGCTGGCAGGTAGTCCACTACCACTGTATGTGGGCTGGTGGGTTACTACTACTGTTCGTGTATGGATGGGAAGGTGGGTCTTAACACTGTACGTGTAGGGGTGGGTCAATACCACCGTACTTGTATAGGTGGGCGGGTGAGTCAGTACCACTGTACGTGTATGGGTAGGTGAGTAGGTCAATACCACAGTACGTGTATGGGTGGGCGAGTGGGTAAGTACCACAGTACGTGTATGGGTGGGTGGGTGGCTCAATACCACTGGACGTGTATGGGTAGGTGGGTGGCTTAATACCACTGTACCTGTATGGGTGGGCAGGTAGGTCAATACCACAGTACGTGTATGGGTGGGCGGGTGGCTCAATACCATTGTACGTGTATGGGTGGGCGGGTTGGTCAAAACCACAGTACGTGTATACGTGGGCGGGTGGGTAAGTATCACTGTACGTGTATAGATGGACCTTAAAGGGTGGGTCAATATCACTATTCTTGGAGGGAGAAATGCCAGATATTGTATGTTTATCAGAAGATTCGTTTCAATCATATTCAGACATTAAAAATATAACTTTCAGTGGGAAACTTTAGACAGACATCTTTGAAAAAAAGATGACTCTTAAGTTTGTCATGATGCTCTCGCCTTAAGTATTTTACTCATGACATATTAAGCCTTTTTTTGCATTCCTTCTTATTTACAGCTGCCAATTGAAGAATTTGTTCTATTTTTTCCGGTGATTCTTTGTTATTATTAAATCGTACTCTACAAAGAAAGAATTGTCTCATGCACATATTTAAGGGCACTTCCTTCGCTCAAGATGAATTAAAATTGAGTAAACCACACGTAATTTGTCCGTGAGGGTGGTAGTTACCTGCATGCGACTCCCAAGTTGGTCTTGATCTGCCACGCCCTTCATTTGGAGGGGAACACAATGTACTGTTTTAAAGCGTATTATAGTATCTTGGTTTCTAGAAAGTCTATCTACCAATAGAATTTTGTGTCAAGCCAGTGTTCCTATCAAGAGCAATTTATCCGTGTTCTGACATAAAATTAAATCTAAAAACCCCTTATCTTAGAACGTATCAAAACACACATTTGATGGTAACATTTTAAACAGTTCAAAAGAGGAAGGAAGGGTAAACAAAAGTTGATCAAATGAATTTCTAATGTTTTAGAATATTTATATTAAATTATTAATTATTTTTTTCATAGAGTGCACATGTTGTGGATGGTGCTTTATGGTAAATGATTTTAAATAAAACTGATCAATTCATTTAATAATAGATTCTATGATAAGTTTTGTGGTACAGATACTTATTTAAAACTCTTATTTATCTTATTTGAACTAATCAATAACTATTTGAAAACAATAATGTATAGGAGCGAAACCATATTAACAAATTGTGTAAATTTTCAAGGAAGCAATAGTTAACTGCCAATAACGAGTTTTTTACAAAGTATAAAACAGTAAAATATAAAATAATCAATCAATCATGTACTACTGAAACTATAAAAAAATGTACATAATAAACGTTGTGATAGCCTAAAACAATTTACTCATGTTAATGTTTCCTTCGTTACTAACTAAAAGTAGTAGCTATATACCATCATTATTTACTTTAAATAGGCTCATTAATGTTTAATTGCTAGCTATATTAAAATTTAAAGAGCTAATAGATTGTAATTGTGCTTTTTTACCAGTCTGAATACAATAAAAAGCGTTGGTAATTCACAATGGCTGCAGTTTCGTAGCAAAGTTTTAACTGTCAGTAAACAAAACATCCAATCCGTGACCAGAATAATATGAGTTCTGCTTCACTGGTTTGGTTGAACTCTATCTGTAATGTATGCCTTTGTCCAATAAAGATTTTAAATAATTTTAATTTTTTAAATAGTCATCATTCATACTTGTTTTATTCAAACAGGCAGATCTTGAACAAGATGTAGACCCATTGTTTATTGGCTGTATGACTGTTCAGATGTTTTGAACTTTATTCATAAATTATAAGAAAATTCGTAAAAAAACTTAACCTGTTACTTTTAGTCGAATTTAAAACTAAATATTTGATGTATTTAATTTTATATTACTATTGCTAAAGTTTTTTTGTAACATTCTTGTATATTCATTCTTGACAAACCATATTACACAATAATACATGAAATATATGTATGATAAATAAGTGAACGAATTCCTGGACGGATTATATCACCATTACCATTAAGTGGTGTTAATTAATTACAAAAACAAATTGTATCTAATCTGATAATAAATACAAAGTAGTAATTAATTTAAAAATAAAACGTTAAAGAGAGGCTGATTAAATTACACTTTTTAAAATAAATCCTTAAAGCTTAGTATTTACCAATAAATATATAAAGTATTTATATATTTACTGTAAAAAAGTTTAAGGAAAGCGTTTTTAAAAAAGTTTAAGTACAAAGTTATTCTTTAACATACGTTCTCTTTTTTTGAAAAATTCCCTGCTGGCCAATGGCATATGTTATACGTATTTACTTCAAACGGCTATAGACCAATCTATAAGGATCTTATATATTTTATCAGAGTAATTTATGAATATATTTCTGGAACTGTTGCAAAATATTATAGAGGCAACATTGGCATAAGGCTTAAAAACCATGTACTGAAATTAGTTTATAAAAAGTTAGAACATTAGGAATCAGTTATTTCGTAAAAATATTGAGAACGTAAAGTAAAGAGACGAAAATAGTTCGACTGATAAGATATTATTTATTGAGACCTCTGTTTACATCATGTTTTGAAGATATAAAATATACTTACAAGGTTTATAATATTTACATTTCTTTTTGGTAGGTAGAAATACTACAGAATTATAGCCAGTAAAATGATTATCAAGAGCTGTGATTTTTACTCAGTCTTCAATCTTGATATAGGTGGTTTATGAGAAGACTGCAACAGGACTTTAAAGTTCCTTATACGTTTTTACATTATAAGTGGTCATATATTTTCTTAAGATGGTTGACAGGGGTTCATAAAGGTTGCATGCTTTTAACCTTGACCAGTTAATGAGAGTATTGATAGTAGTATGTGTAGAGAGGGTTCTACAAGACTATTGTTATTAATCATGTGTATGTATAATAAGAGTTCCTAGGATCATTCTTTATGTCAAATTCGGTTTGAACATTTTACAAGATTATTATTAATAATCGTATGAATGTAGAGTTCATAAAATCGCTGTTCGTTGTCAAACTTGGGTTGTAAGGCTCATAAGATCGTGGTTAGTTGTGACACTCAGGTTAAAAGGTTCACAAGATTGTTAATAATAATCGGATGTATGTAGAGTTCATAAGATCGCTGTTAGTTGTTAAACTTGGGTTGTAAGGTTCATAGGATCGTTGTTAGTTGTGGCGCTCGGGTTGTAAGGTTCACGAGATTGTTATTAATAATCGTATGTATGTAGAGTTTATAAGATCGCTGTTAGATGTCAAAATTGGGTTCTAAGGTTCATAAGATCGTTTTTAGTTGTGACACTCGGGTTAAAAGGTTCACAAGATTGTTATTAATAATCGTATGCATGTAGAGTTCATAAGAACGCTGTTAGTTGTTAAACTTGGGTTGTAAGGTTCATAGGATCGTTGTTAGTTGTGGCACTCGGGTTGAAAGGTTCACGAGATTGTTATTAATAATCGTATGCATGTAGAGTTCATAAGATCGCTGTTAGTTGTCAAACATGGGTTGTAAGGTTCATAAGATCGTTTTTAGTTATTACACTCGGGTTAATAGGTTCACAAGATTGTTATTAATAATCGTATGTATGTAGAGTTCATAAGAACGCTGTTAGTTGTTAAACTTGGGTTGTAAGGTTCATAGGATCGTTGTTAGTTGTGGCACTTGGGTTGAAAGGTTCACGAGATTATTATTAATAATCGTATGCATGTAGAGTTCATAAGATCGCTGTTAGTTGTCAAACATGGGTTGTAAGGTTCATAAGATCGTTTTTAGTTATTACACTCGGGTTAATAGGTTCACAAGATTGTTATTAATAATCGTATGTATGTAGAGTTCATAAGAACGCTGTTAGTTGTTAAACTTGGGTTGTAAGGTTCATAGGATCGTTGTTAGTTGTGGCACTCGGGTTGAAAGGTTCACGAGATTGTTATTAATAATCGTATGTATGTATGTAGAGTTCATAAGATCGCTGTTAGTTGTTAAACTTGTGTTGTAAGGTTCATAGGATCGTTGTTAGTTGTTGAACTCGGGTTGAAAGGTTCACGAGATTGTTATTAATAATCGTATGTATGTATGTAGAGTTCATAAGATCGCTGTTAGTTGTTAAACTTGTGTTGTAAGGTTCATAGGATCGTTGTTAGTTGTGGAACTCGGGTTGAAAGGTTCACGAGATTGTTAGTAATAATCGTATGTATGTAGAGTTTATAAGATCGTTGTTAGTTGTTAAACTTGTGTTGTAAGGTTCATAGGATCGTTGTTAGTTGTGACACTCGGGTTAAAAGGTTCACAAGATTATTATTAATAATCGTATGTATGTAGAGTTTATAAGATCGCTGTTAGTTGTCAAATTCGGGTTGAAAGGTTCACACGATTGTTATTAATAATCGTGTGTATGCAGAGTTCATAAAAACGTTGTTAGTTATAATACTTGGGTTGAAAGGTTCACAAGATTGTTCTTAATAATCATGTGTATGCAGAGTTCATAAAATCGTTGTTAGTTATAATACTCGGGTTGAAAGGTTCACAAGATTGTTATTAATAATCGTGTGTATGCAGAGTTCATAAAATCAATGTTAGTTATTATACTCGGGTTGAAAGGTTTACAAGATTGTTATTAATAATCGTGTGCATGTAGAGTTCATAAGATCGTTGTTAGTTGTCAACTTAAGGTTGAAATATAACAAGATTGTTATTAATAATCGTAGATTTAGAGTTCATAAGATCGTTGTTAGTTGTCAAATTCGGGTTAAAAGGTTCACAAGATTGTTATTCATAATCGTGTGTATGTAGAGTTCATAAGATCGCTGTTAGTTGTCAAACTTGGGTTGTAAGGTTGATAAGATCGTTGTTAGTTATGACTTTCGCGTTGAAAGTTTCACATGATTGTTATTACTAATCGTGTGTATGTAGAGTTCATAAGATCGTTGTTAGTTGTCAAATTTGGGTTGAAATGTTCACAAGATTGTTATTAATAATCGTGTATATGCAGAGTTCATATAATCGTTGTTAGTTATAATACTTGGGTTTAAAGGTTCACACGATTGTTCTTAATAATCATGTGTATGCAGAGTTCATAAAATCGTTGTTAGTTATAATACTCGGGTTAAAAGGTTCACAAGATATTTATTAATAATCGTGTGTATGCAGAGTTTATAAAATCGTTGTTAGTTATTATACTCGGGTTGAAAGGTTCACAAGATATTTATTAATAATCGTGTGCATGTAGAGTTCATAAGATCATTGTTAGTTGTCAGCTTAAGGTTGAAAGATAACAAGATTGTTATTAATAATAGTAATTTAGAGTTCATAAGATCGTTGTTAGTTGTCAAATTCGGGTTAAAAGGTTCACAAGATTGTTATTCATAATCGTGTGTATGTAGAGTTCATAAAATCATTGTTAGTAGCCAAACCCAAGCTGTAAGGTTCATAAGATTGTTGTTAGTTGTCAAATTCGTTTTAAGATTTATAGGATCGTTTTAGTTGTCAAACTCAGTTTGCAAGTTTCGTAAGATCGTTGTTAGTCTTCAAACTCAGGTTGTAAGGTTCATAAGATCGTTGTTAGTTGTGACACTCGGGTTGAAAGGTTCACAAGATTGTTATTAATAATCGTGTATATGTAGAGTTCATAAGAGTATTGTTAATTGTCAAATTCGGGTTGAAAGGTTCACAAGATTGTTTTTATTAATCGTGTGTATGTAGAGTTCATAAGATCGTTGTTAGTTGTCAAATTCAGGTTGACAGATAACAAGATTGTTAATTATAATCGTGTGCACGCATTCGATTATAGATTTCATTAGAGGTCATAAGATCGATTTTAGTTGTCAAATTCGTGTTGTAAGGTTCATAAGATTGTTATTAATAATCGTGTGTACATAAGATCGATTTTAGTTGTCAAATTTGGTTTGTAAGGTTCGTAAGATCATTGTTAGTTGTCAAAATCGGGTTGAAAGGTTCACAAAATTGTTATTATTGATCGTGTGTATGTAGAGTTCATAAGATCGATTTTAGTTGTCAATTTTGGTTTGTAAGGTTCATAAGATCGTTGTTAGTTGTCAAATTCGGGTTGACAGATTCACAAGATTGTTATTAATAATAATTTGTATTTAGAGTTCATAAGATCATTGTTAGTTGTCCAACCTGTGTTGAAAAGTTCATAGGATCGTTGTTAGTTGTCATACTCGGGCTGTAAGGTTCTTAAGATCGTTGTTAGTTGTACATAACGTTGTAAGCTCGGGTTGTTAAGTACATAAGATCGTTGTTTGCTATCAAACTCGGGTATAAATGTTCCGAAGATTATTAATAATAATAATCATGTGTTTGTAGAGTTCATAGGATCGTTGTTAGTTGTCAAACTCGGGTTGTAAGGTTCATAGGATCGTTGTTAGTTGTCAAACTCGGGTTGTAAGGTTCATAGGATCGTTGTTAGTTGTCAAACTCGGGTTGTAAGGTTCATAGGATCGTTGTTAGTTGTCAAACTCGGGTTGTAAGGTTCATAGGATCGTTGTTAGTTGTTAAACTTGGGTTGTAAGGTTCATAGGATCGTTGTTAGTTGTGGCACTCGGGTTGAAAGGTTCACGAGATTGTTATTAATAATCGTATGCATGTAGAGTTCATAAGATCGCTGTTAGTTGTCAAACATGGGTTGTAAGGTTCATAAGATCGTTTTTAGTTATTACACTCGGGTTAATAGGTTCACAATATTGTTATTAATAATCGTATGTATGTAGAGTTCATAAGAACGCTGTTAGTTGTTAAACTTAGGTTGTAAGGTTCATAGGATCGTTGTTAGTTGTGGCACTCGGGTTGAAAGGTTCACGAGATTGTTATTAATAATCGTATGTATGTAGAGTTCATAAGATCGCTGTTAGTTGTCAAACTTGGGTTGTAAGGTTCATAAGATCGTTTTTAGTTGTGACACTCGGGTTAAAAGGTTCACAAGATATTTAATAATAATCGGATGTATGTAGAGTTCATAAGAACGCTGTTAGTTGTTAAACTTGGGTTGTAAGGTTCATAGGATCGTTGTTAGTTGTGGCACTCGGGTTGAAAGGTTCACGAGATTGTTATTAATAATCGTATGTATGTAGAGTTCATAAGATCGCTGTTAGTTGTCAAACTTGGGTTGTAAGGTTCATAAGATCGTTTTTAGTTGTGACACTCGGGTTAAAAGGTTCACAAGATATTTAATAATAATCGGATGTATGTAGAGTTCATAAGATCGCTGTTAATTGTTAAACTTGGGTTGTAAGGTTCATAGGATCGTTGTTAGTTGTGGAATTCGGGTTGAAAGGTTCACGAGATTGTTAGTAATAATCGTATGTATGTATGTAGAGTTCATAAGATCGCTGTTAGTTGTTAAACTTGTGTTGTAAGGTTCATAGGATCGTGCTTAGTTGTGGAACTCGGGTTGAAAGGTTCACGAGATTGTTATTAATAATCGTATGTATGTATGTAGAGTTCATAAGATCGCTGTTAGTTGTTAAACTTGTGTTGTAAGGTTCATAGGATCGTTGTTAGTTGTTGAACTCGGGTTGAAAGGTTCACGAGATTGTTATTAATAATCGTATGTATGTATGTAGAGTTCATAAGATCGCTGTTAGTTGTTAAACTTGTGTTGTAAGGTTCATAGGATCGTTGTTAGTTGTGGAACTCGGGTTGAAAGGTTCACGAGATTGTTAGTAATAATCGATGTATGTAGAGTTTATAAGATCGTTGTTAGTTGTTAAACTTGTGTTGTAAGGTTCATAGGATCGTTGTTAGTTGTGACACTCGGGTTAAAAGGTTCACAAGATTATTATTGATAATCGTATGTATGTAGAGTTTATAAGATCGCTGTTAGTTGTCAAACTTGGGTTGTAAGGTTTATAAGATCGTTGTTAGTTGTGACACTCGGGTTGAAAGGTTCACAAGATTGTTATTTATAATCGTGTGTATGTAGAGTTCATAAGATCGCTGTTAGTTGTCAAATTCGGGTTGAAAGGTTCACACGATTGTTATTAATAATCGTGTGTATGCAGAGTTCATAAAAACGTTGTTAGTTATAATACTTGGGTTGAAAGGTTCACAAGATTGTTCTTAATAATCATGTGTATGCAGAGTTCATAAAAACGTTGTTAGTTATAATACTTGGGTTGAAAGGTTCACAAGATTGTTCTTAATAATCGTGTGTATGCAGAGTTCATAAAATCAATGTTAGTTATTATACTCGGGTTGAAAGGTTTACAAGATTGTTATTAATAATCGTGTGCATGTAGAGTTCATAAGATCGTTGTTAGTTGTCAACTTAAGGTTGAAATATAACAAGATTGTTATTAATAATCGTAGATTTAGAGTTCATAAGATCGTTGTTAGTTGTCAAATTCGGGTTAAAAGGTTCACAAGATTGTTATTCATAATCGTGTGTATGTAGAGTTCATAAGATCGCTGTTAGTTGTCAAACTTGGGTTGTAAGGTTCATAAGATCGTTGTTAGTTATGACTTTCGCGTTGAAAGTTTCACATGATTGTTATTACTAATCGTGTGTATGTAGAGTTCATAAGATCGTTGTTAGTTGTCAAATTTGGGTTGAAATGTTCACAAGATTGTTATTAATAATCGTGTATATGCAGAGTTCATAAAATCGTTGTTAGTTATAATACTTGGGTTTAAAGGTTCACACGATTGTTCTTAATAATCATGTGTATGCAGAGTTCATAAAATCGTTGTTAGTTATAATACTCGGGTTAAAAGGTTCACAAGATATTTATTAATAATCGTGTGTATGCAGAGTTTATAAAATCGTTGTTAGTTATTATACTCGGGTTGAAAGGTTCACAAGATATTTATTAATAATCGTGTGCATGTAGAGTTCATAAGATCATTGTTAGTTGTCAGCTTAAGGTTGAAAGATAACAAGATTGTTATTAATAATAGTAATTTAGAGTTCATAAGATCGTTGTTAGTTGTCAAATTCGGGTTAAAAGGTTCACAAGATTGTTATTCATAATCGTGTGTATGTAGAGTTCATAAAATCATTGTTAGTAGCCAAACCCAAGCTGTAAGGTTCATAAGATTGTTGTTAGTTGTCAAATTCGTTTTAAGATTTATAGGATCGTTTTAGTTGTCAAACTCAGTTTGCAAGTTTCGTAAGATCGTTGTTAGTCTTCAAACTCGGGTTGTAAGGTTCATAAGATCGTTGTTAGTTGTGACACTCGGGTTGAAAGGTTCACAAGATTGTTATTAATAATCGTGTATATGTAGAGTTCATAAGAGTATTGTTAATTGTCAAATTCGGGTTGAAAGGTTCACAAGATTGTTTTTATTAATCGTGTGTATGTAGAGTTCATAAGATCGTTGTTAGTTGTCAAATTCAGGTTGACAGATAACAAGATTGTTAATTATAATCGTGTGCACGCATTCGATTATAGATTTCATTAGAGGTCATAAGATCGATTTTAGTTGTCAAATTCGTGTTGTAAGGTTCATAAGATTGTTATTAATAATCGTGTGTACATAAGATCGATTTTAGTTGTCAAATTTGGTTTGTAAGGTTCGTAAGATCATTGTTAGTTGTCAAAATCGGGTTGAAAGGTTCACAAAATTGTTATTATTGATCGTGTGTATGTAGAGTTCATAAGATCGATTTTAGTTGTCAATTTTGGTTTGTAAGGTTCATAAGATCGTTGTTAGTTGTCAAATTCGGGTTGACAGATTCACAAGATTGTTATTAATAATAATTTGTATTTAGAGTTCATAAGATCATTGTTAGTTGTCCAACCTGTGTTGAAAAGTTCATAGGATCGTTGTTAGTTGTCATACTCGGGCTGTAAGGTTCTTAAGATCGTTGTTAGTTGTACATAACGTTGTAAGCTCGGGTTGTTAAGTACATAAGATCGTTGTTTGCTATCAAACTCGGGTATAAATGTTCCGAAGATTATTAATAATAATAATCATGTGTTTGTAGAGTTCATAGGATCGTTGTTAGTTGTCAAACTCGGGTTGTAAGGTTCATAGGATCGTTGTTAGTTGTCAAACTCGGGTTGTAAGGTTCATAGGATCGTTGTTAGTTGTCAAACTCGGGTTGTAAGGTTCATAGGATCGTTGTTAGTTGTCAAACTCGGGTTGTAAGGTTCATAGGATCGTTGTTAGTTGTCAAACTCGGGTTGTAAGGTTCATAGGATCGTTTTAGTTGTCAAACTCGGGTTGTAAGGTTCATAGGATCGTTGTTAGTTGTCAAACTCGGGTTGTAAGGTTCATAGGATCGTTTTAGTTGTCAAACTCGGGTTGTAAGGTTCATAGGATCGTTGTTAGTTGTCAAACTCGAGTTGTAAGGTTCATAGGATCGTTTTAGTTGTCAAAATCGGGTTGTAAGGATTATATGATCAATGTTTGTTGTCAAACTCGTGTAGTAAGGTTCATAAGATCGTTGTTAGTTGTCAAACTCGGGTTGTAAGGTTCATAGGATCGTTTTAGTTGTCAAACTCGGGTTGTAAGGATTATATGATCAATGTTTGTTGTCAAACTCGTGTAGTAAGGTTCATAAGATCGTTGTTAGTTGTTAAGCTTGGGTTGTAAGGTTCATAATATCGTTGTTAGTTGTCAAACTCAGGTTGTAAGGTTCATAAGGTCGTTGTTAGTTGTAAGACTCGGGTTGTATGGTTCATACGATGGTTTTTTATTTGTAAAACTCGGGTTGCATGGTTCATAAGACCATATGTTGTTAATAATTGTAATAATTTATTGCTGAGATCGCTTTTAATAACAATTTTTATATTGAAGTATAAGTGCAATAATTTTAATAATCGGATTTATTGGTGAGATTGTGTTTTGTAACCGTATGTTTATTGAGGGGTTTATTGTATCGATTTTATTAATCGTATGTGTTAATGAAATATTTTTTTAACCAAATATGTGTTGATGGAATTACTATATTTGTGCTAGTTAAATGCGAGTTTATAAGATCGTTGTTACAGATTGCATACATATATTTTTTAATATACTTTTCTTACTCATTCTTTTCTTGAAATATTACTGAACTTTCTCCTAATACATAATAGGCTAGACTTGTGTTTTTGCTATTTTTATTATCAATATGCTCTATTCAAAAATGCATACATTCATCGGAATATTATGTTGATATATTTTGAAATAGATAGGTTTGAACGATCTTGATAAATTATTAATCAATACAAATCTGGAATTAGAATACTGATAACGTTTTAACCAACGAATATTAAAACTATTTATTTACGTATTGAAAAGTTCACATTAGTTAACTTTTTGGAAATGTTAACTAATTAAACATTTAATCTCAGGGATACCAACAACAACTCTAAGTTTTGTTTAATGTATTTTGAGTACAAATAGAAAAAATGCTGCAAAAACAATTATTTATGTTAAATTATATTTGAGCTTTACAACTAGCTTTTAATAATTTATACATCACACGAATAATGAAACAATAATTACAAAACAACCTCTGTAATCACAGATAATTGTTTAGCGAGTTGAATATCAGTGCAATTGGATTACACCGTAGAGGTGTAAAGTTTTAACTCAATTTTTTACTCTGGGATACCCTTATCAGGTAACTTATAATATATAATCAAATTTTGCTTAAAATGTGTTTCGTATAAATTTAAAGTACGTGTAAGCTTAAATAATTAAATTAAATAACTAGTTACGTGTTTTTCGATAGAAAAATAAATACATTTTTTGAAATTAGATCACATTTCATTAATAGGCTGACACAATTGCGATAGTATTCTAGTTTTTATATATCTCTTCCTACATAATTGTGAGATTAAATGCTAAATAATATATTTACATGAGATTTAACAGAATAATAGTTTGAGTGAAGTATTTTAACGTAATGGTCCAGCTTGTCTCACTTACCGATACAATGATATATAGTATTTCATCACACTCGTTATATTTAAGTAAGAGTTAAGTTCCTCTATTTACTAATATTCCTTATTAAAAACTTACATCCAAATAATATTATCTAACTATATACAAGAATATACATTCATTCAAAATAATGAATCATTTTTAATAGTTAGTTTAATTACGTTGCTCGCTTGTTACGTTTTAAAATCTATGAACTGAGAATAGCAACACGTAAAAATAAAACCACACCAAAAGCATATAAGAAATAAACTGTCTTACATGCATATTATGAATAAACAAACGTGATAAGTTAAACAATAAAATAAATCACTGCATTTTACATGTCAAACACAAATTAAAACAAATCTTATAAGAATACGTTTAAGCAAATTACAACATTCAAAAGAGAAAAGTTTAAGAATAAAATCTTTTAATATTTAACGATTCCACATAAAAAAAAAAATTAAAGTGTTATTTAAATATATTTTTTGATACCTGCTTTTAGTAGTTTATCATTAACAGGTTAAAATCATTAGGTAGTTTAACCTGTTGGGTTTTAAACCCTCTTCCATGACAGTGGCACACTTGTGTACATTAAGGTATTTTATAACTAAGCCATTTCGAGGGTCTTATGTGTGCTCTATAGCACATTTGATACCATTAATTCAGTATGTTTGAGATAGTTAAACTGTTCCTAGCTTGTATTTTATTCGCTAAAACAGTTAGTAATTGGCTTTTTTCGATAGCCAGCTTGCTTAATTCCGAGCGTACATCGAGGAAATTTGTCCTGGGAGAAGTTAAACTCACATTAATAATAGAAAATGATAATAATATTCATGACTTAATTATTACTAAAAGGGCTATAAAATACGACATATATTAAAACACATACGTCATACGTAAACCCACCTACCTATCCTGTGCACATATGTGAGAGACACTGATCCACCAAATCGTATTGAGGACGTAGACGTCATACGTAAACCCACCTACCTATCCTGTGCACATATGTGAGAGACATTGACCCACCAAATCGTCTTGAGGACGTATACATCAGACGTAAACCCACCTACCTATCCTGTGCACATGTGACAGACATTGACCCACCAAATCGTCTTGAGGACGTATACATCAAACGTAAACCCACCTACCTATCCTGTGCACATATGCGAGAGACATTGACCCACCAAATCGTCTTGAGGACGTATACGTCATACGTAAACCCACCTACCTATCCTCTGCACATATGTGAGAGACATTGACCCACCAAATCGTCTTGAGGACGTATACATCAAACGTAAACCCACCTACTTATCCTGTGCACATAAGTATGAGACACTGATCCACCAAATCGTCTTGAGGACGTATACGTCAGACGAAAACCCATCTACTCACTCTAAGAACACATGCATTAGACGTTGGCCCACTTACCTATCTTGTGCACATATGCGAGAGACATTGACCCACCAAATCGTCTTGAGGACGTATACATCAAACGTAAACCCACCTACTTATCCTGTGCACATATGTATTAGACACTGATCCACCAAATCGTCTTGAGAACGCATACGTCAAACGTAAACCCACCTATCTATCCTCTGCACATATGTGAGAGACATTGACCCACCAAATCGTCTTGAGGACGTATACATCAAACGTAAACCCACCTACTTATCCTGTGCACATATGTATTAGACACTGATCCACCAAATCGTCTTGAGGACGTATACGTCAGACGAAAACCCATCTACTCACTCTAAGAACACATGCATTAGACGTTGACCCACTTACCTATCTTGTGCACATATGCGAGAGACATTGACCCACCCAATCGTCTTGAGGATGTATACATCAAACGTAAACCCACCTACCTATCCTGTGCACATATGCGAGAGACATTGACCCACCAAATCATCTTGAGGACGTATACGTCAGACGTAAATCCACCTACCTATCCTGTGCACATATGCGAGAGACATTGACCCACCAAATCGTCTTGAGGACGTATACGTCAGACGTAAATCCACCTACCTATCCTGTGCACATATGCGAGAGACACTGATCCACCAAATCGTATTGAGGACGTATACGTCATACGTAAACCCACCTACCTATCTTGTGCACATATGCGAGAGACATTAACCCACCAAATCGTCTTGAGGACGTATACGTCAGACGTAAATCCACCTACCTATCCTGTGCACATATGCGAGAGACACTGATCCACCAAATCGTATTGAGGAAGTTTACGTCAGACGTAAACCCACCTACTTATCCTGTGCACATATACGAGAGACATTGATCCACCAAATCATCTTGAGGACGTATACGTCAGACGTAAACCCACCTACCTATCCTGTGCACATATTCGAGAGACATTGACCCACAAATCGTCTTGAGGAAGTTTACGTCAGACGTAAACCCATCTACCTATCCTGTGCACATATGCGAGAGACATTGACTAACAAATCATCTTGAGGACGTATACGTCAGACGTAAACCCACCTACCTGTCCTGTGCACATATGCGAGAGACATTGATCCACCAAATCATCTTGAGGACGTATACGTCAGACGTAAACCCACCTACCTATCCTGTGCACATATTCGAGAGACATTGACCCACAAATCGTCTTGAGGAAGTTTACGTCAGACGTAAACCCATCTACCTATCCTGTGCACATATGCGAGAGACATTGACTAACAAATCATCTTGAGGACGTATACGTCAGACGTAAACCCACCTACCTATCCTGTGCACATATTCGAGAGACATTGACCAACAAATCATCTTGAGGAAGTTTACGTCAGACGTAAACCCATCTACCTATCCTGTGCACATATGCATTAGACACTGATCCACCAAATCGTCTTGAGGACGTATACGTCAGGCGAAAGCCCATCTACTCACTCTAAGAACGCATGCATTAGACGTTGACCCACCTACCTATCCTGTGCACATATGCGAGAGACTGACCCACCCAATCGTCTTGAGGACGTATACGTCAGACGAAATCCCACCCACTCACTCTAAGAACACAAACATTAGCCGTTGATCCATCCACCTATCCTGTAGACGCTAACATCATACATTAACGTTCAAAAATTATATTCCAACCTTTCCATACATATTTCTCCCTTTTATATTGTGTCAATCCTAATCGCATAAACTGGTAATTTACTAAACTGTAATATTGAAGTCTTTTTAAATAAATTTATACTTTTTCAGAGAAAGTAGTTGGTTATCCCCTTAGATCATAAAAAGCAGATATGATATTGAAAAGTTTGTTTTATTAAATCTTTGAACCAGTATTGAGTAGACAAAAATATTGAACATTTTATACTGATTTAAGAACATTAAAGATATTTTAACACAATGGAATGAGTGCTTGATCTAGTTTTAGTAATTTGTGTTGTGTTTTACTGGTTTAAAAATTATAAAAATTAAAATTTTCTATAGAGATAAAGCATTAATTTTTCTATACCTTTTTATTAATGTTCTTTTAAATACGCAAAAGGAATCTACATACATTTCCCTTAAACAAAAGGAATTAAATTATTATTCTTGTTGGAATTTTATAAGTATAAAAAGTCATACATTTTTTAGTTTTGCTATTCTATCTTACAGTTCTGAATAATTAATTTATAAAATTTCTCTATTTATATTAAATAATATAATTCTCAAAACACAGATAATGCTTTAAGATTATAATTAATATTTTAAACACTATTATAAATGTAAAAACTAATAATCTTGCGAGTGAATTATATAGGAAATAAAACCTTTTTGTACCTGTTTTACTAAAATGCAGGTCACTACCTCATATACATAGCAAAGAATATATTTTATGAACTATCATCCCCATGAAGCAGTTTTTAGTTTTAAAACCCAAGATGGCAGTGCGTGATCTCATCAACAGCTGATCGTCACGACATGGTGCTTGTCACGGCAGTCACGAATTGCTATTATAGTTTGTTAAGTGGCAATAAATAAACATTTTACGAGCAGGGTGCAGTTTTCTAGCGTTTACATAGTTTTTATGGGTGTAGTATAGTGTATATTTGTTTGAATGATTATAAATTCTATTGTTTAATTTATTACAGTTTAATTTATTTTATAAGCCCTTTCTTTTGAATGTGTATGAATTGATCTTAATAGCAATTTAATAGTTAATTTCTAAGGAAAAATCTGAAATATGATATATGACAATTGCACTGGCTTACCTTCAAATTTATCACTGACTCTTATCCCTCCAAACAAAATTTTGTGGGGTAAATTAATAAAGAAATATTGTAGATTGAATTATAGCATCATTAAAATATATAAAAATATGTTTATATTTTGGACGTATGAAGTTACAAAACAGTTATGTTAAATTGTTTAAATAATTATTTTCGTTTGTATCGATAAAAAATCGTTCAATTTGAGACTCTTAAGTATTTTAGTGCTATCTTATTATAACTGGCTAGATAGTATTTTTATTATAGATAAAATAGCGATATGTATTCAAGAATTTACATTTGATTTTGTATTTATTATTATGTATAGTACAAATACAAAATATAGTACTTATCAGTTTCATCTCTGAAACTAGGTAACATGTTAAAATATATATTTTGTTCAAAACTTGCTAGAGATTTTCCAAGATGTCAACTCTGGTAAATTTCATTTGAAATGCTATCGTTCTAAAAAAAATCGACGGATCACTAAAGTAATTTAACACTGCACAGGTGATGGTTTACAGCCAGCTATATTTCTGAGTGGAAATAAATCACGTTTGAAAATGAGCTAGTTTTGGTGAAAATTATAAGTAAGCTAAATATCATATCACACTCAATTAATGAGGTAAAACATAATATCGTTAAAATAATTAATTAAGAGAACGAATAGTGATATCAAAACTTTGGAATTAAATTTAAATTTCTTGTAAGGCTAAATTATTAATCCTATAATCATGTGTTTGCTATTATATATATCATAAATTCTGATACTTGACGGTTGTTTTTGGAAAAGAATGACATGCAAAATCTGATGGATTTATATAATGGCTCCATAACATCCACTTGAAGAATTACTTCATTGTGAGTGAGTGCGATTCTTCCCTAACATTGATTTACAACGCTTAGCAGAAGTTGGCCCTATAAAATGATGGAGCCTCACTATTTCAGTTCATTCGTGGCTGTAGAGGGTGAACCATGTTAGACCGATTACCTCTACTAATCACTGTCTGTGTTGTGCTTTACAGCATATTGGACGTCAGTAATATATTCAAGGACAATATTTAAGGAAATATTTAGCACACTGGAGCACTTCTGGACCTTTTCTGTTAATTCACTACATCTATTTTTTCCGTTACTTCACTACCACTACTGTTTTATCACAATTACAGTTAGGTTAGGTGGCTTCTAAAGCTGATTACAAACTGGTAAATCCAATGATCGACCTACCGGCCTTTCACCGAATGCGCTCTCCGTCTGCAAGTTCTTGGAAAGCGATAAGATAAAGCCAGCAGTATCGGATTCCTAGTGGATAAGGAATACCACAGTGGACGTAAAAATGATTTGGAAACAGTTTTTAGAGCAACAGAATATTTATCAAACGGTAGTGAATTAACGGAATCAAAAAGAAAGTAGTAGTAGTGAATTAACGGAAAAAATCCACCTTTTTTCTTCGATGTTCTAATCTGCCTATTGAGTATAATTTATTTGCCCTACCTGGAATATTCCTATTTACACGACCACAGAAAGATTTCTATTGCCTACAGCTGACTAGCTAATAATGCATGGTTGCAATAAGCCTTGTTCATAACTGAAGCTGAAACAGAAGAGAATATTGATGTTAATCCAGATTGATTCCTAAGTTTGTTAGTCTTTCAGCAAACTTAATTTTTAACGTATACTATGGAGTAAATTATTTTTCAAAGTGGGATTGTGTAAGGTTTACTACCTGATCATTATATTCGTGATATGTTTCTCAATATCTTATTATATTGCTCTCTTTAAATGGTTTGTAAGTTGTAGTCAAAGGATTTCGTAATTAATAACCATGCAAAAATATGGACAGTAATCATTTTTAAACACTTAACTTAAGAGCTAACGGCTTAAGGGTGACTTTCGAACCCCAACCAGTAAGCGAGCAGGTGGGCTGTGGGCAAGGTCGGGATCCCTCACCGGTCACTCATCAAAGGAACAGCCACGCTTAATGTTGCTTGATGCCGTTACCTTGATATAACGTCGGAATCCTCCGTTCAATGTTTCTTCTGTGTTTACCTAACCAGACAACATCACTGTCTTGATTACACTGTTCGTCTTGCCACTATATTAGTCACTAGAGACTATCACTAGAGACTATTCCAGCTGAGTGAAGTGAAATACTAATAATTTTATTTCCACGATTTTATATTGTTTCGTTTACTGGTGCTTAGGATCCATAATGGATTTAACGATTTGCAGAAGGAATTAATTTCTTATCCATTGGTATATTATCTGTCAGGATGCCTGAATTATTAGTAATACAGTAATTGCTTATTCCAAAACGCTGGAAATTCCAATGTACAAATTATTTATCACTGTAGCATGATGATAAATACATTATTAACTATGTTATATATTACTGATATTATTATTTCCTTTCTTTTTTAATACTGTGGTTTTCGAATATTAAGTTTTTAATTTAAGTAAACAAAAAGCGAATATTATAATATTTGGTTAGTACTTGTTTGCTAGAAGTAGTTTTTCCAAAGGTAAACATGGACACAGACAGTCTGTACGGTTTATATTATAACGGTGCGTACGTAATGTCGTATGCAATAATGTACACAAAAATAGTATATTATGACAGTCTATTCACTATACCAAACAACAATAATAGTTAGAGAATGTCTTATTTTTCCAGGTAAAGTCAAGGCTAGGAAGCACTTTTTAATAAATAACCTGAGGATCAATGGCTTAAGGGTGACTTTCAAACCTCCACCAGTGACCGAGCAAGTGAGGCTGCATAGAAGGACGGGATCGCTCAAACGGCCACCCATCCAAGGAACAGCCACACTCGATGTTGCTTGATGACGTTATCTTGAGATATCGTTGGAAATCTTTGGTCAAGGCTACTGGCAAATAGAACCAATAAAAACTTGATAACTAATCAAGTTTGCTACAAAATACATTTTAAGTTTTAGAACTTTTTCTGCATCAAGTCACGTCGTATCAAGGGTGATAAATATTTTCGTCATATATTTTTAGCCTGAGTAAATATTATATTTGTTTTAAAAGTTAAATTGTTAGTTCATTTTTCATTTTACATTCACTTGTCTTCATCAATGTTAGAGAGTATGCATGAAAGTGCATTCAATTGCACCTGAATTACACTTTAATTTTTACGTAAACATATCAATATACGTAAGGAAATGAGAGTAATAGTGTCACGATTTATAAGCAATGTTTGATTATTTATTTCTAAAAGTCATAAGAAAAAGGTTAAAGTTACGAGGGGTAAAGTTTTAATTTTATACGTTAACTGCAACGTAGAGTTTATTTAAAAACATTAAAGAAATAAGTATTCAATAAACTTAGATCTCAACAGAAATGACAGCAATAAAACTGCCATTCTATTTTATTCGTCATCAACAGATGATTGTTATGACATGGTAACGTCACGAACAGAATATTAATGAATCCGTTTTAAGTTAAATGTTACTTCTAAATGAAAAAGAGCAAATCCTTAACTGCTGACACTGTTGGGTCTTTTTTATCTAAAATATGATATACAGAGTTTTTGAAATAACCACTATCAACGAGTTTTCTTTAGAAATTAGTTTGTCTTCAACGTATTGAGAATCGTAATTCTTTTGTAAGTTATCAAATACAATCTACTATTAAGAATACTATCCAAAGTAGATAGAAAATGTGTTTGATTTACAACAACGTAATTGAAAAAAAATAATAAAATAAAATTTTTGTCATCAATTATGTTTTTTTTTTCATTGGGTCGACACGTAATGGTATTTATATTAAAATATTACTTAGAAAATTATAAATTTGCTCATAAAATAATTTATTAAAGTATTGTTTTACTAAGTGTCTAGGAAGAAACAGTTTGCCATACTGAACAACGTAACTTACAAAAGATCAATATATAATTATTGTTTGCTTATAATTATATAGATAAGGTAAGGACTTGTACATGTTTTTCGTGTATCTTTCAAAGCCAGCCACATAACTAATAAACATTTTAAAAAATACCATAAAATAATATCCAAATACATTAAATATAAAGTAAAAAGAAAGTACACGAATCTTGCCTAAATATCAATCTCCCGTCACAGAGCCAATTCCAGGTTTCGTAACCATTCAAAACCTGTGATTGATTGAATACCACCTCATCCTTCCTGAAAAGAACGCAAGAACGCAATGGTCACTTAATGACTATGTGATCCATAGTTTGAACTTCAACTCTGCAATCACATGACTGATCATTGGCCATTCCCCACTTTTATAGTTGCATCTTCCCACATCCGTGCGACCACGACTCAACATAGTCCATTCCTTACGAGGAAGCTTCATTCCACTGATGACGACCGTAGGGTCTGGTACCAGAAACTTGTTTCGACCGTCAAACTTATACCAAGTTAACGACCAATTAGTTTTTAGTGAAGGATCGTTTGAGATTAACTGGGAAGTTAGTCGAAGAGGTAGTTTTTTAGATTTAAGTTGCCCTGCAAGTTGAAAAATATTTTACAAAATGGGGAGGTTCGGAATATAAAGGATCTTTTTGAACTCCGAGACGTGCTTCTTTTCGTCTTATATCCGGAGGAGCTATGTTGCACAGCACTGGAAGCCATGGAAAAGCGTTTTAGTCCCATCTAGGAAATAAAATGTTTTTTTTAGTAAAATATAGAATATCAGTGGAAACTATAGTACTTATATTTTTAACCAATAACTAAGGTAAGATACAATTTAAAGTCAGCACTAGTGCCGCAGGGCTAAACTTAGCTCGTTGGGGACAAACTGTTGTGAAGATTGTAGGCGAAAGTTTCTTCTCTAGATATTCTTAATACCAACATGGCGTCCGCTAAAAGGTTGCGATCAATATGGACACTACTAAGGAAGAATGTAGTTGGAGTGTCCATGTTGGGTGGTAGTCAAAGTCCGGATGTTGTGTAGGGAAGAGACCAGCCATATATGCATAAGACTTGTTAGTTATATTAAATTCATAACAATACTACGTGGTTCGGATTCCATCTAAAGCTGTAAGTTCCCCATTTTTATATTGGGGTATTAGTAAATGACTTTTGCATTGAAAACAGTCGAAATTATTTAGTAACAATGATTTCAATCATTTATCTACACTCAACACACTCATTCACTTTACGATTAGTGTCTTAAATAAATAACAAACTATAACTTAGTCTTAAACATATTAAATATAATAGTTAAGATTATAAACATAGCTGGATCCCCATAATGTAAAGTTGTGTTTATAATGTTTTGTCTACAGCACAGCTACGTTTTAGGGTCTAATAAATCCTTTACTTCTTTAATGACAGTTCAATGCTCCCTTTCATCTTGCACAATGGAGACCAATCTGATGATATGGTTCTCATCAAAGAAATGTATCTGTTCAAACAACTTAACAGAATTGATAGTCACACATTTTGACATATTTGGTTATTACTTCAATATAATAGATTTTAATCATTGGAAGGTGCTAAATAAAGTATAAAAACATATTATTTGTCCAAACATTATTAGATTATACTTTACGTTTTAAAAGGCAAATATTTAAATTTCTTGGTTTTTGGACAGATATAAAAACAATTCCTAAACACTTGAACTTCAATGTTTAGTGTAGCAATTTTCAATACAAAAATTGTTTTATATATCTCTTTTTAAACAGTAAAGGCATTTACAAACAAGTATTATCTGAGAAGTCTTGCCATATACGTATTAAACTAATACAAATTCGACAAACACAAAAACTAAAGCAGTTGTTTAAACCTCTATGGACAATTTTAAAATCTTTATGGAAAAAAATTAAAGAATGAGTTAAGTAGGGTAGCAATAATATGGTCCTGTTTGAACTTGCAGTGGTGATTTATGTCTAGTTGAATATCCAACTCGATGTGAATAACAACCTCATTATCATTCAATAGTATCTAAGCCTACACTCGGTCGAAATCCAAATTCGCCTATATCTTGACGATCAGCGTATTAAAAGTAAAAATAAATAGGCAGAATATCAAGTAATTAATTTAAATACTTTAGTGATTACAGAAAAGAATACCGCATTTTCTCTTTCCCAGACCATTATCAAGCGACTAATGATTTAAAGAACTTTGAAAAGGAGATAGTTCTTTACTTAAGTTAAAGCTGGTTTCTTTTTATGAAATATTAATGAACCAGTTAGAGATAACCCATACGGCACTGAAATTTTATTCATCCAAACATTTAACCTCTAAAATCCAAATAAAATGCCCAAACATATGTATTTTTCAAAATAAAACAAAATAAATGTGTAAATCTAAAACTCATCCCCTTAAGTTAAAATGATTCAGGACCAATCTTGGTAAGTGTAAAATGGTCCTGTACATCGTGTAAATATTTGTGTATTTATTTTAAAACATAGAATTTCAATAAAATCAAACCAACGCATATGATAGATAATAGTGTGTGAAAGTCTACTTAAACACAAATGTCCTAACCTAATTTTATTGGTTTTTAATTTTTGTCAATTAAGTTTTTCTTTTTTCATTTTTGTTTTGTTTTTTTTTTCTGTTGAATAAAGTTAAAACGAATCAAATCCCTTTCAAGAGTCATTAAAGCCAGTGCTGTATCGCTGACTGTGTTCATCAAACCGTATTGGTGACCCACGTGGCCAACAACGTGACGACAAAGCACCATTGTTCCTTTGGTCTAGAACCTAAACAGTGATTGCGACAATAGATGGTCCACTGGCTATTATCTCTGTGTTTGTGTAGAGTGTAGATTGAAACATTATCGGAATGACTCTAAACTATGTGTATTGTCGATAACTACAGATTATCTAAGATCAGGCTAAGCAGATGGAATTTAATCAGTGGATGAAGATATTATTATTGCCAATTAAATTCCATGAATTCCACGAGTTTATTACTGCCATCTGATTTTTTTTTTTAGTCACTATATTAAGTGTTGTTGTTTTTCGTCATGTTTTAAAACATACCAGCCTGTTATTGCAAAAAAAAAAAAAAAAACACTTTAACCCTCCCTCTTGTTAAAACAACCGTCCCTAACATGGACCCCTTCATTAAAACAACCCTCAGTTATCACAGAGAGCCACTTACAAACGATAAAACATGGGCATTCACGTTTATCAGGGAGTTTTACTGATAAAATTTAATCCCAAATGTCAACATTAATGGGAGAGTTTCATAATATTTTATTTTAGTATTTTATTTACAATTTTTATAAGGCTGTACTCAAAATCAGTAAGGTCTCCAAACATTAAATTTAAAATAAGCTATTTTTTTCTTTTAACAAAACTCCAGCTAGTAAAGTAGCTGGCGCTTTATTAAAATATGATGGATTTGAAACTACGTTTATAATATTAATATGTGTGTTTTACTTTATTTTAAGAGACATTTATTTAGTTATTAACGAAAAAAAGTTATAACATTAATTGAGCAGACATTTCTTAAATAAATATAAAGAAAATATATACTATCATTTTCTAGACTATATTACACATTCATTATCCTGTAATATATTGATAGATGATGTCACAATATATTCGTGACTGTGTCGAATTCGCGTGTGTTGGAACTAGATTGACTGAAACTTAAGGAATCGATAGGACGAACCTTCACATCGTCTACGTCAGAATACCTACATGAAGTTACAACAACTTTGTCTAAGAAACTTGCTTGTTTATTAATGAGTTTGATATTCAGTTTTGGTTTCTTTAATATATAGCATTATGAGAGGTAAGATCAAATCATGAAAAGGAGGTCAAAGTTACAGCACTTAAAATTACGAATGCAGTGATTGTATTATAATTTTGTATCATAGCTGTTATTTTAAAGATTGTTTTAGATTATTTTAGTGGCGTATTTTGAAATCCATCCCTGAAAAAAATACAAACATAGCGTGCAAACATAATGAAATGTACAAGAAGTATATAGCTAAGTACGTACTTATATTAAATAAATATTGAAGCATGACAAACAATATTTTTAACAAAGTACCATACTAATAAAACTAAAACAAATATACGACATAGAATCATTAAAAAATTTTACCAGGTCCTTTCACCGTTACATTTTTGTTTCTCTTCTCTTTCGTTTACGAGGCTGCCTGAGACCGCTCTTGCGCTGTTGACTTGTTACTTTCGTGGGCGTTGGCTCAAGCCTTGTTCTGTTCCGTGGTTCCGTCTTTCGGTTCGATGGTTTTCCTGGGTTTTAGTAGTGAGTTTCCGTCTACTTGTTAACATGGTTAGGTGCGGCTAGAGAGACAATTTTACTCCAGAGTCCTTGAGTTGGACGTTTGACCCCCAGCCTGCACCCAGGCCGATCCTCTGCCATCTCTACTGTGCTAGCCTAGCATGGGGACCATGTTATAAAGCCGATTTGCGCCCTTTAGATTATGGGAGCCTTCTGTCCTCGGGTCAGTGCGTTTCATTTTATTCCTGGAGGCAGAGCTGGGGGAGGAGATTTTTTTTAATATAGACCTAGGCCAAGGAAGAAAATGTGCTAAGCAATAATGTATACAACATTTATATTTCACCGTCATTAAATATTTTATTTTAAATTTGTTTGCCATTTATTTAAAAAAAAAACAAAACAAAAACAAATAAAAAACAAAGAACATTGATAGTATTTTTTTATTTATAATAGTTAATATTGCTATATTGATATAATCTAGTTAAATTTATTTAAATGTTATGGTTGTTATTGTTTTTAAAGATTTATTTATTTGTTAGAAATGATTTACAAATAGGGCACGATTTGAGCAGTTACTTTTATGTTTAGGCCTAGTTATGAAGTTTGATTGTGTATCTATTTTTCGGTGTAGCGCTTCGTGTTTAATATTTCATGATAAATTGGTACCGTGCTATCTTTTATTTTTAATTTCTTAATTTAAAAATTTCATTAAAAAGGGATTATTTAATAAAGTTTTTACTTTACTTCAATTCGGAGCTTCCCAGGGATTCCGGATGACTCCCTGGCCTAGGTGAAATCATGGGATGTGGCATAAATTGCATGTTATTTGGGTTTGTTCATATTTTCTAAATGTTCAATGTAAATTCTTTTAAATTTTGTTGTTATTTTTGTCTTTTTAGTAATTCTGCAGATAGGCTAATCTGTAATGTCATTTATGGTATTTATAGCTTACGCCAATTTCGTGTATGGTTTATAATTAATTGTTTATTTTGTGTTTCATAATGTAGTTCTTGTTTTGAGTGTTATTTCTGAGATTGTGACCCTCAGGCAAATTTGTTGAATTCTTTTGTAATAAATAGTATTTTTGCTCAGCTGCCGATTTGTGATTTAACCCTCCGACTGCCGCCCGAGATCCTATCGCTAGTCTTGTTTTGAGCAGTACGGCACGACTTCAAGTTTTGGTGAGGGCTGGGTTTCAACATACGCCTCCAAGGTCATTCATGTACGACTTGTGAAAGTAAAATTACATTCCATTAGATTGTTTCATCGTAAATATGTTTTATCATAAAACCATTCTATTTTCAATATGTGTTGTGAATCCATTCTATATCAATCCTTCCTGAGTATCATCAAAAACCAATCTTCATTAACGGCACTGCGTCCAACAGATTGGCTAGTATCCAATCGTAATGCAATAAATATCATGCCAGAAAGTAAATAGGAAATATTTAGTTCCCTGAAATGTATTGCATCTTTCCCTTTATAATATAATCAACATCGCATGCTCATTCCTCAGTTTTAGTGGGTTTCTTACACATTTTTGGATTGTAAATGTGGAATTGAGGAATGAGATGATGCATATATTACTTATTATATTTATTTTCAGACAATCTTTAATAGCAAAAACATTACACAAAGCTATTTTTAACTATTTGTTTTTATTTGATAATGTAATAAAAATATTTAGTCGAACATTTTAATTTTGATTTTTCATAGGCTGTTAGTCTTAATTAGCTCTTTCCGTATTTTATTATGGTTTATATCCTGTTTTTGATGAATATATTAAAAAAAATACCATTTAATATTTTAACGCTTAATACTGTGGATTATAATCATATTTGTGGTCTATATAATATGATGACTTACTGTAGTACATCTCAAAATTTTACATTTTACAATAAGACCGAATTGTCTAAAGGCAATTGAAAATATTACATGTTTTATAGCAATCAGTTAGTAGTTAGTTGCTAAAGACTTTTATGTTTTCAGAGTTTGTATGTTATTAATAAGTAATCATATAAATACAATAATCAAATAAATTGTATCTATATAAATACAAGATTGTTTTTACATGAAGACGTAGCACGCTATTGAACATTAAACGTTATCATATGGCTAACCTTGGTTGGTGAGAGTGCTCTAAGCCCATTTTATTCCCCTCCCCCCCCAGCCACCCTTTCAATAGCCAGCTGTAAACCACTTAAAACAACACCCCCTTAATACGTAAACCCTCTCCTGAACACAAAACCTTGATTATTTATGTGTTTTAGGATTAAATACAAATCAGCAGAAAGTGTACACACTTTATCAAACATTAAAAAAAATATCATTTTACTTGGTAAATCCTCGCAAATGTAGGAAATATGCACACATTTTGGTAACAATATTTTAAAGAATGTTTTTAACTTGATAGATTAATTTGAGTAATTCATATTATTTGTGATTTTATTGATTAAATGAAGTGTAACAAACGTGTAAGCTATTTCCTGGATAAATTAATATTAGGCCCTACATATATTTAATGATATATTTTAATTTACATTAGTTATCTTCAAACCCAAATTTAACTTTACAATGATTTCTTTATTCCCGTTGGAGTAGTAGGGTCACGACAAAGGATCTCCACCGTACACGGTACTTACTGGACAATATCCTTTACTTATCCCCAATTCTTCCTTCTTCTTTAATTTCATTTTCGGTGGAACTCCTCAGTGTAATTTTTAGCCACCATCCTCTTCTGTTTATAGGAGCTTAGACTAAAATGAAGCCTTACATAATATCTTAAAATTAATAATATATGTAATATTTAACAACATTTAATTAGGTAATTCAATTAGTGGTATATAAAGAAAGATCATTTTATAATATCATTAAAATCTACATTATTTCACTAAATTAACATACGACCAAATTGTTACTTTCCTTCAAGTCCTCCCAATCTTTCAGGAAGCTTATTTACTGTACAATAGGATTTTAAAGGCATCGGAAAGCTGTCTTGCATGACGCGTATTTTATAGAAAAAAGGCTAGGTAAAAAGGAGGCCAATAGAACATAACATGACTAGCTTTTCGAAATATTACGTCTATATCACGAAACTTACACCCCACTGTGGCTCGGCCGCTACTACACAACTACAGCTTAGGGACTTAACATGCTCCCTTTGTCCTCCTTCGTAAGCTTAAGGGTAGATTTATTGCCCAGGGAATGAAATAAAACCAACTAAATATTTTTCAAGCTAGGATTTATTTAGACCTATGCACCATGCACCCTGTACCATCATATTGCAAGCAGTCAATGCGGATTTAGGTTGTGAGACGTATACCTACAAAATTGAGGTCGTTTTGTTACATATTGTTTTTGCAATTGTATTAAAGAGCCAAACATAGTTGAGTGATATATTTCATTGAATTAATACCATATTTTTTTGTAATTTCTATGAAAATGAAACAAATTCTTAACAAAATATATTTAGTCAAACTAACAGGTATTAATACCTACATCTTTCAATAAGTGTAGCCTGTATAAGCAATGTTCATTTCTTATTGTAAAATGACGACATACATGAAAACTCGAATGTCACATAGGCATACCTGCTTTAAAATCTGGTAATTGAGGTCATCAAATTATAATAGGCCTTATACACTATAATACCTCTAAGTTTTTAAAAAGTTGTTTAATTAATAGCTGATATATGACTCAGAAGTTTCAGCGTTGATAAATAAAACGTGTACCAAGATTCTACGGATTGTTGTTATTGTTTAACAATAAACATTAAATGAATTTCAGATAAAGTAACTGTATTTGTTTTCAACCTCAAGGAACATTAAAATAAATGATTTTTAATGACTATATTTTTAATAGTAAAATAACCAGACTAATTTATTATTATTGACTTTCAGGAGGTTTTATAACTTGTCAGTAACATTTAAAAAAGAAATATTTAACTGGCTTCATAAAACTATGAATTATAAGATGGATATTGTAAAGTTAACAATTAGTAAGCTCATTAGTGTACGAAAGTTAATAAATAAAGAAGGTTCATTTTTTGTTTACTTTATGGCAGGATTACCAGAGTTTGGTTACTACAATAGTTACTGCTTAGTAGTTATTTGGTCTTTTAATGTTATTTTGGACCGCATATAAATGTTACGAATGAAATTTAGCTTTTCAAGATTTTGGCAGTAACTATAGTGTCGGCATAATCTTTACAGACCACTATCTTCCAGAGTTTGTACACAATGATTATAATATTACTTTAAATTTTAGTATTTATGTTCTGTAATATCCATAAATATTTTATTTAGGTATATTATTTCTAAAAACGATTAAAGTATTATAATACTATAAAATTATCTTAGACAATTATTCAAATTATATTACTGAATACTAATTAACTATTAACGATAACTGATGAAGAATTTGTTTATTTTAATTATATTTAAGTCGCAAAGAAAGAAGATAAATATTTTCGATGTTTCATTTAACCACATCTGCAAAATGTATGTAAATTATTCTCAAAAGTAAAAATAATTGAACGTTTTCCAAAAACATTTTCCAAAATTGAAAACCGATTTTCGTCTAGACAATGTCAATCTTAAATTGTTGTTTGTTTATTCCAGAATATAAATAGATACAAATACATCAGGAGAGACTGTCTGTACTGCATGAAGTATTGGCATGCACGGACCTGATGTAACTGGCTCTTTAGTATACATTGACATGCACATATACATGTTTACATTTATACAAGTTAAATGTTAAAAGGAAATTGCTGGTACCCAATAAAAAAACAAAGGCATTTTGTTATTGAATGTGTATTTTATAAAATATTTAACGTAACCAGTCATATAATCAAATAGAATTCTGATCTAGCAGGTCACCTATGACACTGTTTACTATTTACAATTTATTGATAGCATATTATTCTTTTTGCTAAGATCTTTAAATAAGAACTTCTGATTAAAAGTGAAGTTCACATATTAACATTCTATAGATTTAATTTAAAAATTGAAAACCCTATAGAAAAGTGATAAAATACATACAAACATCCTACGATTTTTATTTTAGATCAAAATTGATATGTAATGGTTGTTTTATTGTAGGTTGTCAAAAAAGCATTGAATGCTGAATTTCAAACTTGCAGACAAAAATCATAGAGCAATATTAGAACACAATGACGTACCTTTTTAAAATGAGATGTGAAGGGTTTGTTTGTAAGTATCATTAAAATAAAGCCCACAAGATTAGAAAGCAAATTTGTGGAATTAAAAAAAATAAAACTAGGGATAAACATAAAAAAATGAATTAGTGCAGCAAAAGAAAAAATATAGTAGATAAAACACAAGCTGACACTTAAAAAAAGAACAAATGCAATAAAATGTTTTGTTAGTGATAATTTGTTTATAAGTAGGCAGAAAAAGGAACCGGAGCAGCCTGCTATTGTAAATGGAAGTGTGCGCATTGATAAATAATCAAACCTATGTTGGCACTAAAAAAAGTCATCGAGTGCATATTTTTTGTATTTATTCTCATAAATGAGACTCAATAATAATATTTTTTACTATTATAATTCGTTTATAAAAAAAAAATAAAAAAAATTGTCTATCGTCTTCTCCTATTTAAGATTCCAATTCATAAGACTTATTTTTGTTCTTTTGTGTTATTTGTTGTATAATTTAAATGTATTTTATTGAATATTTTCTATACATACCGTATTATATGACATAAAATATTTTTTTCTTTAGCGTTTAGTTTTTCTTTTCACAATCAATAGCACGTATTATTTGAATAGCAATAAAGTTTGAATAGCAGTGTTTGTGTAAGTGTATTTGTAGCTTTGACATTTTCCATATATAGAAATCAGCTGTTACATGTATGTATTTAAAATTATCTAAATGTATAAATCATATAAACTTTATATTTCATAACCTAAACCACAGTTTAAATTTTAAAGATTTTTGGTTGATATACTTGTACTGTGATCCAAAATCGTATTTCAGAAAACAATACAAGTCGAACCCCATCTTTAATATTATTCAAAGTGCAGAACTCCACCACTTAATACCACTCAATTAACAAGGATAACCTCTTTCAAACAGGAAAGCGTTATTGATTTTGTTTTTATTTTATCACAACTGATAAAGTAAAAGTGAGATACATTTTTAAATTAAAAACGTATACTGCAATAACCATTTGTTTAAATGCTTATTACTTATTTAAAATTTGTTTATTATATGAAGTCATTACAAGAGTATAAAAGGGTATACATTGGAATAAATGTTAAAAACATGAATTTAAATTGTTTAAATACGTTGATTAGTTTAGGAAACTAAAAAAGTGCAATATTGATACTGATGATTGATGAATTAAAATTAAATGTGTCTAGGTCAAATTTTATTACCTGTAATTATTCCTAATTATTCCCAGAGACATAAGAATGATTAAACTAAGTAGAGTCTTTTTCCGGATCGGATTTTTTCCAACCGGATAGTTTTGAAAACCGGAATCCGCTTGCAACTAATGATTTAAAAATACTCTCTCGAACATGAAATATGTCATTTTGTAATTTTGTTTTATATTATGGTTAAGACTAATTCTCAAACGTATTAAGGTTAATTTCATATTGCAATAAATAATAAATAAATATTGTACATATCATAATTAATATCCTTGGTTGTTCCGTTCACTGAAAAGCGTATGTATGACACTATTTATTGTTTTGTTCCACGTATGATGAAAACATATTTATGGAACTTGTGTGTTCACATTGTATTGACGGCACACTCTATTACATATTCTATTCAACATTTCCTTTACAAATCTGCTACCCAATAGCATTTGAAATGGATATCTATTATATACTGTACTTTCTTCAATCGTTTTGTGGTAAAAAGATACAACTTTAATCTATGTTTTTCTTCAAGAAGTTTTAAACGCATATATTAAATACATATTTAAAGTGGATAGTAACTCGTGAGTGAGAAATAAATAGTATTGTAGATGATCCTACTGTTATTTTAAAATGTGTTAGTAAAGGAAAGAATTCTATTTTATGTTTAAAAAAATCCTCTTTATACCAATAGTTTTAATGTACTGTAAATTATTCTTAATAACATAATTTCTTTGTAAAGAAAATAAATTGCTTCACGTATAATCAACATTTTTCAATAGCTATATACATGTACATATTGCTTAATGTATTTCAAGAATTCTTGTTTGTAAGTAGATAAGACGTAAATCACATCTATAGTTAATAATTAGGAAAGAAAAACAAATCAAACTCTAAACAAAGTTACTAATTCAATCACACCTCACTTAATTCGAACGGTCCAGCATTATAATTTTTAGCAGGGCATAAAGTGTCATCAGCTTGGTGATTAAAAATATAAAGTTGCACATTTGAGAAGGATGGAATAGTCTAAACAAGGAATATGTCAAGATAATGAGGATGAATATTTTTGCTGACTTGTTATTAGGTAGATTGTCCCAAACAAGATTCGTACTTAGCCCAGTTATTATAATATTATATATTTCAACTACTAAAAGATCGTATAGCAGTGTCAAGAGTAAGGTGAAAGATTTTTTTGGGGTCCTTCAAATTGTACGTTAGTAACAGCCGGTATAAATCAGTATTAAAAGGCTAGGAGAGAAATTCGTAGCTCGAAAAACGTACGCTCATAAGCCATCAGAATAAGAAATAAGTACGTTATGGTTTCAAATTAATTACGGGAGGTAAAAAATTACTAGGTAATATAATTTTACAATTTTTCATGGAATTTTATCACTAGACGACGTTTTGAGAAGTAAGAAATTCCTCTCGTTTTTAAGTGGCCTAAACTAGATTACATTAATACTAAAAATAAAAGAAATAATGGCCTGAAGAACAGGCCTTGTCACAATACTTTTTACAAACTTTACCTATAACATATTCTACTTAAACATTTTACATACAACACAATTCCAATAAAAAATTCGGAAAATGTAGAAAATATATAACATTAACAAAACCAATTATTAAAAAAAAAAAAAAAAAAACATTTAAAAAACTTACAAGAATACCGCACCTGCTTCCAGGTGAAGGGAGCTGGAGAGAGGCATGACATAACATCTCTTCCACTAGACACAACACTACTGGACCACCATTGAAATTACCCATCAGGCAGTTCGTTGGCAGTGAGTCATGGGGGAGGGGGGTCCTTCCATGTGGCTATTAGGGGGCTCTGAGACGCAGCTTTAACAGATGGGTTTTCTAGCATTATGGGAACATTTGGCACTACAAAAAGTTATTATTATAATATCTCATATGATACATTGAATTTCAAACAAATCAATAAAGAGTTGAAAGTTATTATTTTGTATTTATACAATTATAGTTATTTGTAATCAGGATAGTACGACTTTTGTATAGCTAAACGTAATTATATTAAAATAAATATAAATTTTTCGTTGAATTTATTTTTCATAATTAATTATAAATACATTTTGAAAGTGTTTCATTTTACTGTGTTTTTACTTTAATCTATGCAATACATTGTAGATCTTATGTTGTAAAAGTAAATTTTTACAAGTCAATCTCTTTATATTGTTTTACTAAAGAAAAATTAATACCTAATAAGCTACTTATTGTTTTGTGTGATACTAAAACATTGTTATAAGTGAAAATAACAGCTGATTCATGCAACATTTGACATCGGTAATATTTATGTTAAAGTTAGTAAAGTATACACCTATGTTAAACACATTGTTGATATATTCTGCCAAATAACTTTAAGACATTTTAATGTATGGATAAAGGACTTTTTAATAGCGTGATTTCTAGTGTGCAAAATAAATTATAAATAATTTTTATAAGGTCGTGTTATTATATTACACGAAATGTTAGAACACAACTGTTTAACCATAAGATAAAGAAATGCTATGTTTTTATTTTATATTCTCAATTTTACATCTGTACGGATTTCAAAATGAAAATAAGCCCTTACAATTACATAAAACCAAAACGAATTAATCCATTTTTTGTACTTTTTATTAAGTTAAATTTAAATAAAATAATGAAATAGCACACTACTAGGACAGATCAAGATAAAAAATACGCAAAATATTAACACTGTAACAATATCTACATTACATAACATATATAGCCATAAATGAAAAGAAAACAGTAATCTTGAAACAAAATATATACTTGTAAACAGAGTCTCAAAGGCCAAACCAGATTGTCGGCCCATGCTTCATGAAATTCTTACAAATAACTATACAGTATGTACATAAACTTAGAAATTACAACTATTAATTGTTCTTTAAACAGATTTCACTAAATACATAAAGCGCCTTTTTTTCGAATACATACTAAATGTTCAGAAAAACCTATTACAGTGGGTTGATATATAAAATTTAATTCTTAATAAACAAAAATACTGCGTAAAAAGAGTTGGTGCATATTTCTAGGTTCTAATTATATAACATGTGTAATTGTTGTAAACAATAACTATTTCACATGTGTGCTTTTTGTCAAGTAACTCCCCAAGGCTGAGAGGTCTGAGGAGTTAGTAATTTGAGTCTGAGCTAAAGATGATAAAGGTTGTAGTCCTAATATTCCCCTCCACACGAATGAGCCCACAGTTTTTCAATTTGAATTACTCCTTGACTCTTTTGGCATTTCAATTTCTATTAAAGAACCTACAAGAATTAGTGAAACAGTTGAAAGTTACATTGATAATATTTTAATCTCATTTAACTACACTCAATCATACGCTCTAGAACCTTTTATTTCCGATCACACTGCACAACTCCTAATTTTTCAAAATTACTTGGAAGTCGAAAATAACAAAAAATACGGACACCACTTATCTCGTTGTGTGAATGAACAAAATCTTGTGGAACTTAAAACAAGGTTAAGGCTCGAGCGGTGGAGAGATGTGTATGAGGCCCCTGATACTCAAACTAAATGCAAGTCCCTTATGGACACCTTAGGCTATATTTTTGAGATATCATGTCCTTTAACTAAACCAAAAGTCTGTAACAAATCCAAAAGATTACCCTGGGTTCCTTATAACATCAGTGTTTTAAAAGAATCACTTCATAATAATTACTTAAAATGGAAATTAACTAAATTAGATACTGACAAGATAAGTTACATCAAACTCAAGAAACAATATCGCAACTTGATAAAAAAATCTAAAGCTGATCATGTTAAAGATAGGTTAATAAATTCTGACAACAAACCATTGGAGGCGTGGAAAGTAATAAATGAAGCTAGGGGGGCAAACATAAAACCCAAGGAGAACATCATCCTTCTTAACGAAGGTTTTTCAGTTGCAGATCCAATCCGAATAAGTAATATCATGAACAGTTATTTTGCTAATATATCAGCAAACATTCATTCTAACACCCACACTAAGGAATTTTCCGGCTTTCCCAAGCCCCACAATCATTCCTTTTCTGAATTTAAACTCTGCTCACCGGATGATGTTTATAACATCATCATGAAAATGAAAGGTAAAACCTCTTGTGGAACTGACGGTATATCTATGAAAACCATCAAGTTCTGTAGTAGAGAACTTGCAGCACCTATCTCACATGCAATAAATAGCTCTTTAGAATCAGGTGTTTTTCCGGATATTTTTAAAACTTCAATTATCAAACCTATTTTCAAGAAAGATGACAAACAGAATGTTAACAACTATCGTCCAATCTCTCTCCTACCGTCAATTTCTAAAATCTTTGAGAGGGTGGTGTCTGATCAACTTACACTATATCTTGAACAAAATGCACTATTTTTCAGACACCAATTTGGTTTTAGAAAGGGTAAATCCACCAAAACTGCTCTAATTAAATTTATCACGGATTGTCTCGACTCAATGGATCGTGGGGGTGGCGCGATCGGATGCTTCGCGGATCTCTCGAAGGCTTTCGATTGCTTTGTCCCTGGGATCTTGGTCGAGAAAATCTCTGCACTTGGAATAACACATACACCTCTAAATTGGCTCATTTCTTACATATCTGACAGAAAAAGAAAAAAAAATCACCGAAATTACACATACTACAAACTCTGGCACAATTCACAAAGTACATTCAGACCAATTAAACTCAATCAGTGGGGTTCCCCAAGGCTCGAGTCTTGGACCTCTTCTTTTCCTGCTCTACATAAATGACATAAATCACTTTCTTCCTTCAAATGACTTAATAGTGTATGCTGATGACACCACCCTACTCACTAAATCAAACAATTTGGAACAATTGGAAATTGAATCCTACATTGGGATCAATCTTCTGACAGAATATTTTGCAGACCTCAAACTTTCTTTAAATCCCAGCAAAACCAACTTTGTTCATTTTCAAACTAAGCAACGACAAAATTCAAAATTTTCAAAAACACCAACTCTTTTAATTGGTGACTCCCAATTGGCAGAACTCGACAACATAAATTTCTTGGGAATGAGGTTGGATGGTTCTCTTGACTGGTCAGAGAATACAAAATGCCTTTGTAGCAAATTGTCTATGGACCTTTTTGTCTTACGCAATATTTCTCTTCTGGGAGATATCGATTTATCTAAACTAGTATACCATAGTCTTTTTGAATCACGTGTTAATTACTCCATAATATTATGGGGTAATTCTTCCTCCAGGAACTTAGACTTAGTTTTTAGATTACAGAAAATGGCTGTTAGACTTATGAGCGGGCTGCGACCCAGAGATAGTTGTATGGATGCATTCATTAAATTAGGTATTCTGACTATTCCATCATTGTACATTTATGAAGTCTTAGTTTACGCCAAATCCACAAACCATACTAACTACCCACCCACTCATAGTTATAATACACGTAATAGAAATAACCTAACTTCTGTACAACACAACCTTAGAATTAGTGAAGCCAAACTTTGTTGGACCTAAATTCTTTTCTAAATTACCTTCTGAACTAAAGACAATAGAGAAACTTAGTACTTTCAAACTAAAATTAAAAAAAAATACCTAATCAGCAAATGTTTCTATAGTATTACAGAATTTCTGGAATCTTAGCCCTTCCTAGCCTAGCCTACCTTAACCTTTTTCCACTTAATCTCTTCGATGAAAGTGCTAACGGATCCCATGCCAACACTGGCCTACGGGACGACGCGGGATGTATGTATGTATGTAAGGTATTTATCAGTAATATTCACCCTGGTAGAAAACTAGTTATTCCCCTTAATCTGTCTAAATAAGTTCCCCGCACAGAAAATAATCAATGGGAAATGTGCGTAGTATAGACAGAAATTAGATCGGACAAGATATTAAGGAGGCATTAACTCAACTGCTTCTTTCAAAATTATTGTGTTGAGTCCAACTACATGGTATTATTTTATAACAACCCCATAGACATAGAGGTGGGTTTTATTAAAAGGTTAAGATGTTTAGTTGTAACTAAAGTTAGTTCGCAACGATCACGTAACTACCAGCTCCAACAGTAGTAACTTACAACGTAGTTCAAGGCGTGGCTGAACATATGTCATCGATATAATAATATCATCTTCTTTAGACCAAAACTCACTAGCTTTCAAACACCAAAATATAATATTTATCGCTAAAAGAAATTAGGTGTTGCTTTAAGGACATAAAAGATAAAGTTTTATATTGTTTAAAGTTAGCTTATAACGATGTGTAGTTAAGTTGAACTTGTGTGAAAGTGTGTGCCCAAGAGAGTTTTTGTCGCGAGCCCTTAATACATCTGGATAAGCTACTAATTTGTATTCTCCTCACGTTAATGTGGGTATAGTACGGGATTTTATTACGAAAAATGTTATTCATACTGAAGTGCTGTTGCTAACGAAATTTAACTAAATTTCAGATAAAAATTTAGATAATCTTTTATTATCATAATAATGTAAACCATGAAAATATAAGGGTAACAATTCAAATGACATGTTTGTATTCTGTTTATGACTAGAATATATAGGGTGTGCCTTTTAACTGTACGATTTTAGGTTAACATTTTTATTTTTTTGCGGTAATCCTTTTAATGTCATCCACTAGTACATTTTTGAGCATTACAAAAATTATACACTAATTGATAGTGAACTGACTAATTTACTTATTTAAAACTACAGGTTTAAATATGCTTAGAAATGATGAAACTATACCTTTTGTTTCAAAACATTTAACTAAAACAATATACAAATTTTCAAAATTTGAAGTTCTAAAACAAGTTAACAAAAATCAATTATTAGATGCATCAGAAACATTCTACATGAACAAATTTAACACACTAATTGTAAATAATGAACCTCCTCCCATTCAAAATTTTCCGTTTATATAGTATAATTTTACCTTAAATTGCTTTACATTCATATTTATATACACACACTTTAAATTTAATTATTTTATTAAAATCTACCATATGTTTTAAATATTTACATTATTATATATTTTGTAAACAAATGTTTTAAAATTAGAATTTTTATGTTGATGTCTGACGATGCCTACATTGTAGGCGAAAGGCCTCACGTAATATAATATTTTATTGGAATGTTTGAGATTTTCTTAAATTAGTTACATTTTTCCAAAAAAGAACTCAAAGAAGAAATGGATGAATCGACGGCGCTCAGGTCCACGGAGTTCAACAAATTACACCAACTTAAACAAAAGGTGAGGTTAATTTCAGATGACATCTATTTCTTAAAAAAGTGCAAGAAAAATAAAATATTTCCAAATTTTATAAAAATTACAATTTCTATAAAAAACCAAATTACTGAAAAAGTACTACTAAAAGCTAAAATACATTGGTTAAATTTAGAAATCAAATCTTTATACGCAAAACAAGCAAACTTTGAACTACAAGCTTTTGAGAAACACTTGTTTATTGTGAAATACTTGAACTATTTCCCTTTGTTTGACATGAAATATCAAGCAATTTTAGAAAGCATTGAATTTAAACATGAACACAAAATTACAAAATTAAATAAAAAATTTAACAACCTTTTAAAGAACTACAACCACGAAACAAATGAACCACAAAATATTTCAAATATAGTTAGTGATGATCTAGTCCTAAACTTATCTTCAGTCACATTTGATAAAAACGAAATTAACTTACTTTAAAAGGGTTTAAATTATAGTTTACAACCAAAGACATTAGATGAATTTTACATTGATATAGAGAGTAAAATAAGAAACCTCAACAATGAGACCAAAACCACTATTAGAAGAGATTTATATGACGCAATAACAACTAAAAATACTAAAAAACAAAACACAAATTATTTTGAATTTAATGTAATTAACAATCTTAAGTCAAAAGATGTGTTTTATTTGAAGGCCGATAAAAGTAATACAGTTGTTATATTAGACAAAACTGACTACTACAACAGAGTTAATGGTATGATTGAAGAAGGTCCATATGTTATGTGTAACAAAAACCCAATTAACAAATTCAACTCAAATGTTTTCACAACACTTCGGGAATGTAAAAGTATTCACAATAAAGATATAATTAAAAAATTGACAGTCTCAAACCCAAAAATTCCTTGATTATACTGTCTTCCAAAAATAAACAAACCAGTAAATTAAATGAAACCTATTGTTTCTTGCATTGATTCACCTACATACTTAATTTCTAAATTCCTTGTTCAAAAACTAAAATCATTTAATCAATATGATTCTTTTTCTGTTAAAGATAGATATGATTTTATTGATCAAATCAAAAATGTTAAAATCGAAGAAGATGAATATATTATTTCATTTGAGGTAGTTTCTCTCTACCCTAATGTCCCAATGAAAGAAGCTCTTGAAATTACCAAAACTTGGTTAACGTTTCAAAATTTAACAAATCAAGAAATCGAAGAATACATGTTGTTAATAAATTTATGTATGTCACAGAATACCTTCCAATTTGAAAATAAGTATTATAATCAAACAGAAGGAACAGCAATGAGAAACCCACTTTCATGTTTAATTGCAAAAATATTTCTTAGTTCGTTTGAAATTAATGCAAAAAGAAATGTGAATTTTTTTCCTCGAATTTGGCTTGGATATGTGGATGATGTTTTTGCAGTTTTTAACAAGAAACAAGACCTCTCAAAATTTGTTATCGAACTTAATTCATTCTACAACACTATAAAATTTACATATGAAACAGAATTAAATTTATCAATCCCATATATTGATTTACTTTTAACACGAAACTTAGAAACTGGAATGATTGGCTTCGACATTTACAGAAAACCTACCCAAAATTACAGATTTATTATGAATAGTTCATTTCATCCACCATCTCAAAAACGGACTGTCTTTAACTCATTAATTCATAGACTTCTCAACACACCATTATCAAAAGAAAATTACCAAAAAGAAGTTTTAAAGATAAAAGAAATTGCTCAATTCAATGAATATCCAACTAAATTAATTGACAATATCATTCAAAAAAAGACAATATCAATAAATCAAAATAAAAGAACTACTTTAAAACCAATTGAGCCTAAAGAAAAATCTATTTGGAAATCCATTTGTTATAATGAATATTCAAATGAAGCAAAGAAGATATTCAAAAAGCACAATATAAATTTATCGTTCAGAACAAGACATCAAGTAAAAAACCTATTAGAAAACCCAAAATCAAAAATAAACGAAGAAGATAAATCTGGAATATATAAAATTAATTGTGATAGTTGTGATAAGGTGTATATTGGCCAAACAAAAAGAAAAATTAAAACAAGATTCAAAGAACACACAGCAAATTTTAAGTATGGAAAACGTGAAAAATCAGCAATGGCCAAACATGCACTAGAAAAAGGACATAATTTTTCAAAATTTGAAGTTCTAAAACAAGTTAACAAAAATCAATTATTAGATACATCAGAAACATTCTAAATGAACAAATTTAACACACTAATTGTAAATAATGAACATCCTCCCATTCAAAATTCTCCATTTATATAGTATAATTTTACCTTAAATTGCTTTACATTCATATTTATATACACACACTTTAAATTTAATTATTTTTTAAAATCTACCATATGTTTTAAATATATACATTATTATATATAAATATAAATAAATATAAATATAAATATAAAAAAAAATATAAATATAAATATAAATATAAATATAAATATAAATATAAATATAAATATAAATATAAATATAAATATAAATATAAATATAAATATAAATATAAATATAAATATAAATATAAATATAAATATAAATATAAATATAAATATAAATATAAATATAAATATAAATATAAATATAAATATAAATATAAATATAAATATAAATATAAATATAAATATAAATATTTTATAAATATATAAAATTAGAATTTTTATGTTGATGTCTGACGATGCCTACATTGTAGGCGAAAGGCCTCACGTAATAAAATATTTTATTGGAATGTTTGAGATTTTCTTAAGTTAGTTAATATACATTATTTGAATGTTTGACTACTTATATGAATATAATATGTTTATAATATGATTTATAAGTTTTAATAATAATAATATATTTTTTGTAAAAAATAATTACATGGAAAACGCGAACATAGGATTATGAGTCCTCTCATATCCTTGTATTTTGAAAAGTAGAAAATAAATGAAACTTACTTTTAATAAACATGATATTATGTAATTAAACGCAGTAAAATATTTGGTAAGTGGTTTTAACGTTGAAATAATCAGAACAGTTAAGATAAAATAACAATTCTTAGTCAGTTTAAATTCAATTCTTTCAATTATTCACTCTTTTGATTCTAACCCCAAATTCCCATCCCTACCACCGTTATAGATTCATCCGTTCAAATAAAAACGCTTTTAATTACGTGAGCCGAGCTCAATCGTTACAACTTGATTAATCTGGAGAGTATTTCTTCCTTTCTCTGCAGGAAGTAACCGACAAGGAATTAATGTACAAAAGTATTCTATGAATAATAGATAACGTGTTCTATGACGTAATAATAAAGATGGTGGGCGTGTCTCCTTTCCTCCAACTTCTAAATTGATCTGAAATTTACTTGAGAGATAATTATGTAATCACTTTTTAGGTTTAAAAAATAAAATATTGAATATTTTTAAGAACCTAAGATCGGCCAAATAAAGAATTAAATTTAGAATATAATATTGAGTGATTTGATATAAAATTAAGTTTAGTGGGGAAGAGAGACATTATCTACAGGAATTACTAAATCCAAGCACAGTATCCTTTCGAGTTCTTCCTCAGTCTAACATGCTGCTTAGATTGGAGTATATTTCAATCACTCTGTAAACCTTTTGAGTATTTAAACCATATTTAGATGGAGTGTAAAATTTATAGATGTACTCAAACAAAAAAATATTAATAAAATATTTCAGGTGAATATTATTACAAAAAGCATTAATGTTATAAATTTATTGAAACGTATAATTTTACGAAACTCGTAAATAATAATATAAGAAGAAGTGATGAGCCATATAAAGTTCTTTATTATTCAATAAATAAATATTCCCAATCGACTTCACATAATTTAGTTTTAAAAAATCGCTCTGAAAATTAAACTGTTCGAAATGGTAGAGTAAAGTATATTAATTATGCAATAAAAACTAATACCAACACCAAATACAGGATCCAATCGGCATTCTATCTAAAATAACGACTGTACCCTATGTAAAATTGTTGTCTAGTTTAAAAAGGCAGTATCGTTCGATCTGTATCACTCCTTTGGGACTCGTGTGATATGTATAGAATGACAATATCCAAATGTATCCATAAATGATAATATTATATTGTTTCTATGAGTTCAATAACTATTATTAGTACCATATATGTAACAGATTATCCTTTTGAGTTGTGAATATATTACTTCACTTGGAACATATTTAAAAGAGACTGTAAAGTGAAGATATTGTTTATTGTTAATTTCAGATGGTGTTGGTATTGGTATTGTTTATTTTAAATTTTGTTTATTGTTCAATAATTTACATGTGTATTACTTAATTGAACAATAATACTGATTACTATTACTTATTTATAAACCAAATTTTAAACATGAAGTACATTCAACGTTTGTTTGATAATTTGGTTTTACTTTGTGCCTAAACGTGTTTTGTTCTTTTAGTTGACCTCTATTTCTTTCAATAGATTAAGTTGTTCCAGTTGTTTTTCCGGTCACTGTCAGACAATCTTTCTAATAAGAAATATTTTAGCTGAATGTCATATTTGAAATATCAGTTCCTGTAATACTTGCTATTTTTTAGGTCTTTTATCGATCCATTTAGTCGTTTTTTATTTGGCTCTAAACAGATTTTAATTACCAATAATAATATGATTCTTGAATTTTAAATAAAGCTTAGTAAACATTTCAGCTAAAATCGTCAGTTGATTTTCATAAATGAATCAATCAATTTCTTTCAAGGATTTTTTAACGTTTGGAATCAAATAAGTTTTTCTGTGCAAAACTATTGTAAAAAAAAAATCTTGATTGATTTTGTATCACTCCAGTTATGATTGAATTATTACTTCCCACAAATTACCCACACCAAAAATTAGCCTTTCTTGTCTATTTTATTTAGTTGAACACATTCTATTTTTTCCAACGTCAAACTCGAGGCTATTAAATAGTAAGATTAGAGGGCTGACTAAAGTGACCTTGACCTACTTTTCACACGCACACGCACGCACGCACGCACGCGCACACACACACACACACACACACACACACACACACACACACACACACACACACACACACACACACACACACACACACACACACACACACACACACACACACACACACACACACACACACACACACACACACACAAACACACACACACAAACACACACACACACACACACGCACGCACGCACGCACGTGTTTCATATCAGGAAACGTTCTACTTTATTTTATAATTTCAACTCATGTTATAAAGGTTTGAGAATTTACCTCAAGTCGTTCAATTTTCAAAGTCAGTTTCCAAATTAACCTAAAACACGTTACTTCATCTTAACGAGATCTTTAAAATGACTTACATTATTAAATGACAGCATGATGCTATTTAGATTTTTAAACATACGAAGTTTGAGCTTTTCGTATCAAAATACACATGATTATAGGCAGGTTGCGAATTAGAGTGAAGCTGATTTTTTGGGATACGTATAACTCAAATTATAAAAAAATTAGAAGGTGTTCCATAAATGTCAAAATTTCTCACAAAACGTCCACCATTTTGAAATGGATTAAGATAAGTGAATTTTGTTTACGCCAATGAGTTTCATTCAACAAGATGTTTAAAATTGTGTATTACTTGCCCTATGTTTACCTTTTAAAATTTTTAGATTATAACTCAAGACCTTTAGTTTTGGAGGAAACTATTCATAAAATTACCGGCGTAGTGGCTCAGTGGCTAGGGCTTCGGACTGTGGAGGGCCAGTTCGAAGGTTCGAATCCCCCCTTAGCCAACGGTCGGTACTTCACTCGTTGAATAGTGTTCACGCACAGGCCTGTAATCCCATGTCAACTGGCTAGTGAAGTTAAAAAAAGATAAAAAATTATGAAAATATTTTTAATTGACTCGTCATGTGCAGTTTATACGGAAATTATTTCGTTATATGCCACAATATCCACCGTTCACCCACTGCACGGGTGGTCTACCTCACTCTGTATTCAAAATAATATTATACTAGATTTTGACAGTACACAAAGTAATTATGTCTATAAAAAGACAACTCGGTTGCTTTGTATTTAATTTTTACTCATAAAATTATTAAATAATAAAAATCTAGTTTTCTAGTGTGGTTCAGTATTAATAATTAAATGTAAGTTGTGTTACCTTACAAACAGTGTTGGTAAGTATCATTTTTACTCAACATGCTGCTTAATATTGTTCAAAATAAGAGATTTTCTTTTATAAATTACATTAATTTGTGTCTGTTTCAAAGGAGATAGCAGGCGAGTGGAATAGCGCCTGCTATCTCCGGGGTGTACTGTACATATAAAAAAACTAAGATTTATTTTGACTTCCTATAAACATCTATAAAAATTACAACAACAAATCAAAAACACTAACCAGTAAACTCCAGAACAGCTGTTTGTAAACTGTTTTAATACCAATCATATGTCTCCCTGATACATGACTACCAACCATATTTTATCTACTCTAGAACTTTTCGTCTGAATTTATCTGTTTGTGTTGTGAACCAGGCTGTACCTTGCTGATATATATAACTCTTTCTGCAAACATTCACCATTTATGTGATTTCATTTTACGGAGTTATACACTTTGGTATAGTTATATTTTTGGATGTGTGATATCATAAAGAAATGTAATCAATACAACAGTTCATAAAAACTTAAATTTTTTTTAGTTGTGTCTACTTTAATTATTACTTAAAAATAAAAGGGTTAACATTACGAGAGGGAAGATTTATTAGTCCAGAGTTAAACTTGTTCCAAGAGACTTGTACAAAAGTGGCACAGTTAAGTTTTATTGGTAACGTTATATGTAATTTGGTATTGTACTACGATTGGACCACATTTATTTATTAATAAACTTAAATTTAGATGAATAAAATGTTAGAGGATAAAATCAATGAAGACGTAAATCTCTTTACTATTCCCATATGTATACTAAAATAGATTTGCTTTGTGATAATTATTGTTTGTTTGCATGGTTGTTGTTTTAAATATTTAATCTTTGTCCTATTTTATTTTTGTACATGTAAGTGTTGACTATTATCAATGTTTAGCATTTTTATAGTTAACTTATCTATAAATAATCACGTTTATTTATGAAGACTATTTTCACGTGGCGTATTGACTTTTTTACTGTTTTTTTCTTCTGTATTTAACTAAACTGTCGGCCTTAAAAGTATTGTTCTTAAATCCCAAGAACTTATATTTAATGAATTAGCTTTATTATTTTTTAAACAGAATATTTAAATATAAACAAATTACTTTTACTTCAATGGGGTTATTTCTTTTTTACTTTCTCCAAACTAATTTATTTATTACTAAAACGCAGATCGTCAAGATATGAACGAATATGGATTTTGAATTAATGTGATGAGTGTAGATGAGTGAATGCAGTAATTTTTACTAACTAAGCATTTCAAAGCAAAATAAAATCAATATCTGTAAGACCTATATACTATGTAACATAATTATTAAAATAACCCGTCCACCCATACACTGTGTCTAGGATTCCTCCAAAGAGGCTTATCCTGGGAGGTAACTCCTTTATTTCTCAAATTAACATTAACATTATTAAGTGTATGTATTTATTGTTGTATTGTTATGTATTGTTGTATGTTTTTATAAGAAATTTATTACTTATTTATTACTATATTATATGTTCTAGATTATATTAATAAAATAAGGATTTCTTATAAAAATATTTACAGCTCAAAATTTATATTAAAAACGTATTATTTATTTATTAAAATTATTCATTCTAAATTTGTTAAAACTGTATGACATTTCTAATGGGGTTTGCTATAGGTAAAATAATGAAAATTAAAATTTAATATATAAAATATATGTACGCTTAATGTTGATGATTGAATGAAAATAATTTATATAACAGTAATATTTTTTAACATATGGAAATTAAATAGTGGCAATCACATGGAAATGAGTGATGTAATTTCCACCACATGAATTAGAAATTTTCGTCATAAACTTGATTTATGGCTGGACCTAGTTTTAATCACAGTTTAGACGGACACACAAAAGTAACACTGTTTTAGAAATAGACTTTGTTGAAACTTACAATATATACATTATATATTTATTATTCCTTCAATTTACATGTTCACACCGTTACTGATTAAATTTAAAATAACTTGAAAAACCAATTTCATTTTATAACTTGAGTATATTTCAATATACTCCAAGACATATAGTAGTGACCATGTAATATGTAAGCAATACCAATGTATAATTAAGGTGTATTATTTTATAGCCTTAATTTTAAATAGTGCTATTTTTAATTCTTTGAAATATAATTTTAATTAATCAAACTAATTAGTTATTGTTTTTAGTAAAAGAAATGTTTTTTTTCATATTATATTTTATCTAATAATATAAAGCAGTTTGGAAATGTTACGGAAGAAACAAAATACTTACATAATTGTTAACAAGTAATTTATAAAAATATTTTAGTTAACGTTTTATTATATGATTAACAAAAGCAACCGATCAAACAATGTATCATTCATACTTTTTATACATTACACTTAAATTACTTAAGTTATCAACCTATTTAAGTATCATTTATTTTAGTACCTATATACGAAATTTAAAGACCATTAATCTTAAGGTTGTGTAATATTAGTCCTTCTAAAATTGTATGTAAAATCATTATAAATAAGTATCCCTTTATATATAGTAAAGAGACAATAAAATATGTAATGAATACGTATATATTTTAAAGCACGAATGAATAGAATTATTATTGAACAAAATAACCTCACCTGAATAGTAGAAAGGTGTACAGGCCCGAGGCACAGCTGGTCAAACAAGTATTATTGAGTCGGCAAACAGAATGTGTGTTGTAGAAACCATTATAAGAGCTTTCTGGCCTTATAGCAATGCAATACTTTTCAACCGTTCAACGATTAATTTAAAGACCATTAGAATAATTTACTTACATATACATGTAGTTTTTAATATTAAAATTCTTAACATTAAATTATTTATATTAATGTAGAAACAAATAAAATTAAGTGTCATATCGAAGCAAAATATAAATAATGATTCGTATCGTGTGTATGTAAATATATGATAATTATTTGTACTCGTATATATATTTAATTATTGCTATAAATCACTGATCAATAAAAAATTTAACTTTCAAAATATTCAGTACTTATAGGATATGTTTTTTCTTATTACTCATAAAAAAGACAATATTTACAGTTAGAAAATGAAACATTATTTGTTGTGGAGAAAAGCATTAAGTATTTACGGAGTACTTTACTCAATTAATTGCATTCCGTCACGTTATTTTACCATCAACTCAACAGCTTAAGGTATCTACTTAATTATTTAAAATAAACAATATCACAAAAAGTATTATCGTTTATAAATTTATTAGCTAATCTTACTGTACAAAGCACCTAAAATAATAATGACAGAAGAAGTGCAAAACCCTATTATACATTTCTGAGTTATTTAGTAAATACATTATTGGATCTTTTCCGTTAATTCCTTATCACTATTTTTTCCGTTAATTCACTACCATATGATAAATATTCTATTGCTCTAAAAACTGTTCCCCAATCACTGTTAAGTACAATATGTTATTCCTTGTCCGCTAGGAATCCGATATCGCTTGCCTTATCTTATCGTTTTCAAAGAACTTAAACATGGAGATCGCCGGTAAGTCAATTATTGGATTTACCAGTTTATGATCAACTTTAGTAGCCACCTAACCGTAACTGTGATAGTAAAAGTAGTGGTAGTGAAATAACGAAAAAAGTAGTGATTTTGAGTTAACGGAATAGGTCCGAATTAGTATTCCCAATTGTCTTCGTAAAGTGAGTGTTACAAAATCGATTTAAAACCGAGCCTTATCTAAATGGTTACATAAAGATTATTATCAGGGAAATAAAAAATAATACCAATATGACATACAAAATCCAATCGGCATTCGGTTCACAATAACGGCTGTTCTCTAAATGAATATGCCTTGGGACTCGTGCTTTGTGTATATATTGGAAATGTCTGATTACATTCATTACCAACAATATGATGATGTTATTATTAGTTTCATACATGTTTTAGTAACAGTCATAGATCCACTCATAATTTTAATTAATAAAACTATTCATTTTCAGTGTAGATCATACTGTATTGTATTTAAGACTATTAATGTTACATGTTTGATTAGTTATATATATTTTATAAATAAAAACTTGTAAGTTATTTTTGTGTTAAAGTAGATATGTTCTTGTAAATTTAAAAATTAATGAAGTCCAACAGTAGCTAAAATTATAAAATTTAACTATATCTTTTTTCAATGCCAAAATAATAATACTTTGGAGAAAAAATAGTTCTGAAGTTACTTTTTTCTGAAACATACACGTTACGAATATATTAGATATTGTAAGCTGTAACTTTAATTAACTTAAGGGATCTATGTTCAAATTAGTATTTTGATTCTTGTAGCTTATGTTTGGCATTCAATTAAATTAACTGAATAATTATGAAGGTGAAAAATGCACTGCACCGTTTTGTAGTTAAAAACATTTAAAGTAATAGAAATTTTAAAATAATATTAAAATAACTTAGCAGACAATTATTTGAAATCCATTTAAAAATAATTGCATATCAGCAGTGTACTAAGAGTGTTTTATACGTTAAATTTAAATGTGAATAATTAGGTAGTTAATTGTAGTATTAAAATCAAAGCATGTCAATAATTATACTAAACCACGTATTAAAACGGTTTTGGCTATAAATAGCTACAAATATACCTACAAATGAGGATAGAAATGCTAAACATAGATTTTTAAAGTTTTTATAAGTACAAGATGAAATCAGAAAAGCCGATGGGGCCTTATTTGCAACGAAGGGAAATTCCTTACATCCACCTCACCGTGGTAGAGAGGAGGCAACGTATGGAAACATGCGGCTAACGGACGAAGGTATCTCCCGGGATAAGAAGACCCCCTAACACAAGAGCCAACAGCCTCCGAGAAGGCGGATGGGCATGTGTTAGGTTAGTGCACTGTATTGGCCTAGTAGTAGGAAAAGACTCCTAAAGAAAGATGATCAGCTACCTTGACAACGGCATAAAATGTGGAAGGCAAGGAGAATCCACCACATTAAAGATCATGAGGATATCTCCAGAATAATGAAACATATGAACATGAACCTTTCTGTAAAAGACTCCGGAGTTCATTTTCCTCAATCGGTTCTCCGGGAAAGAAATAAAAAACGGGAAATGTACAAATAAAAAAAGGAAGATAAAACAATAAGAATATAAATATGGAATGTACGTACCCTACTACAAGCTGGGAAACTATAGGATACCACACACTAGATGGAAAGAACAGACTGGGCATATTAGGAATCAGTGAAGTAAGATGGAGTAGAATTGGAAAGATGGAGAGTGGAGAGTGAGTACAGGGTCTATTACTCGAGACAAGAGAAAAATGGAAGATATGGAGTGGAGAAAATAGTTGGTAATAGAATGAAAGGGAAATAAATGATATAAATGATAATCCAATTGAACAGGAATTTTTTTCAATTAGAATCTTTTTTGTGAAAATAATGACGCAATAATTATGGCATTGTTATTATTAAAACATTATTGTAAATATTTGTAGATAATATCAATTGTAATTGAGGTAATGCTCAGAAAGTCCACGGAAAGCTCGTAACTTACAGTTTATGTAATGAAATCGAACAGAAGTTTTTCTAATTATCTTTATAAAATTATTTGTGATAGCAATAGACTTATTACGTGGAAACTTTTTTTATTTTTTTTGTATTTAAGTATAAAAGCCATAATCTGTTTAGGTTGTTGAGCCTAATTGATTTTTTACGAAATCTGTGGTGATATCAAGTTAGCTGAAGCAAAATTAAATGTAACTGATTTGTACTGTTTTTGACTGACTATTTTTAATATTTTAAACACTACAAATCTTTTTTCAAACAAATCACATAATATCCTCACGTTACTGTAATATTAAGCATCTTTTACTGAATGTAGACATTTGAACATTCCAGTTTTTAACTTATCTAATAAGTTATATTATTATACAACTTACCTAATAAGTTATAATTACCTTTGTTAAGAATGCTTATCCATAATACAATTTCATTGATATTGAACCCAAAATGCACATAATACTCACCTAGGGAATATGGTTTTATAAGAAAAGCTTCATTAAATATTTTAACGATAAATATATTGTTATTTAGAATATTTATTATTAATCTAATATTACGGCCAAAGACAATTGTACAAATTTCAACTTAAATTTCATACAGACACCATTTATAAAATAATAATTGGTTACTCCTTAAACAATACTTTTTTATTATTATATTTAATTTACACTAGGTTTGTTAATACCATTTGTCCACTATATTATGAAAATTTTAATGACATATATCGCACGCTTTGTTAATGAGTTAGGAACCAAGAAAGGCCAAATTAGCCACTTTTTTAGTATTACATAATTTTTTTTAATGTTTTCCCTCAACACACTTATTACTTGTAGCGAGAGAAACAATCTTATTCAAAACATTTTAAAAAATACATATTTATGGAACGCCCTGATGTACTGGGACAGTGGGGAAACATCAGTTTAAGTTTCACTTTGAATTTTGAGGTTAACTGCGTCACATGGTGCCTTTGAACACATTGCCTTTGAATCAGAGTTAGGAACATTTCATTAAAATATGTTATCTTGAGGACACTAATTATAATTTATATTATAAGAATGCAATAAACATTCCCATTGAGTTTTCAATATATGAACGTATATAAAACAGTGTTATTCAATTCTGATTGTGTGAGATATGTCTTGCAGTTTTGTTAAAGTGTTTGGACTGGATGCAGGTGAAGCGATTATTCATAACTTTTATACAATTTTCTAGGATACAATTTTCTTTTAAACCTAACTCTTCATAAGGACACAGCGGTATTGGTAAATATAAGGGGGCAAAATAATTAAATTCTTAAATGAAGATAGGTGTGTTTTACGACGGAAAGTCTTTTTGTATAAAGATTATGTCATTGTAAATTAATTTATAAAGTGCTAAATGGATTCAAACCTACTGTAAGATAATTATTCAGTTTAAAATAAATAAGAACCCGTAAATATATTAAAAATAGTAATTAAAATGAAACTAACTATTTTAAAGTTAGTTAACCTACTATATAGGTCACCATGTTAGATGACAGCTAACATCATATATTTTTATAAGAACATTTTTTTCGGTTGCCCATAAATTTAATCAGTCTCAAGTGCTCATTTAAATATATTTAAGACCTTATGACACTTTTGAATTGTAAGTTGGCTGGACTGAGTCATCGCTGGGAAGGGTTGTGGGGGGGGGAAGGGAAGAAGTGGGGGGGGGTCTGTTAGTGAGACACCAGATATACAGGTGACCGATCAAGTTGAAGTTTTTCTTTATATTAGTCTTTAACTGAAAGTTGTTTTTATGTTATTAGTTTGTGTTTTTCTATAGTGTATGTATTATAAATACTTTGTTTTTGATATAACTGTTGTTGTATAACTGTACAACAATGCTGGATGTCGACATCCACTGTGTAGTTTTTGCCCGGCAGTGAAAAACAGGTTTATTCAAATTACATGTACTTCTTGTAATAAAAGAATCTGCATAGAGCATTCAAGTTCTTTGAATTTGCAAGAGACAAAACACTGGTTACAGGAATGTGTTTAAAGTAAAAAATGATGTATCTTGTAACTTGTAAATTATGTTCATTTAGTGATACCATAAATGTACATTGTTTTAAATTGTTCTTTTGATTGTTGTTTGCATTATCTAATATCAAACTACCTCAATAATTAATATAGTACAATTTTGCATGTTCAATATATTGTACAACAAAATAATTGTAAAAAGAGAAAAAAAATCTGGAATATTCTAAAAATAGATCATAAGTATTGTTTAACATTCCCATGTAACATTTATGATCATACATTTCCCATAACACTATTATAACAGTTCATTTTTTTGGAAATAGTTATGTTAGATGCCAGCTATACAGGTGACCTTTCGTTTTAGTCTGACCACTGACTAAAGTATTTATTAATTAAAGACTTGACTAATTAATTAAATAATACTAACAAATAAATAAAACATGTTGTACTATAAAACATGGAATATCAACATAGATTTCGAATTAAAAAGGTATTATTAATTACCTAATAAATTTAAAAAATATAGAACTTTGTTTCAGTTTTTTATAATAAATAAATATCTTGCTGTCCCATTATTGAATTTCATCTAATCCTTTTATAAATTAAAATGAAAAACCAATAAGTATTTCTGAAGGCGTATGCTTAGAATAAGATTGAAATGTTGAAGAAAGTTTTAATGGCTTCAGTTGAAAACAGTTTATAAAGTTGAGGTATTCAGCGACGAACCTTAAAAATCTTAGAACTAGGTACATGTTATGTTAGAATATACCATTTTATGTAATACATTTAAATCAAAAATTCATATTCAAACAATTCATGTGAATAATAAACATGTGCATAATAAATTAAAGGAAATACACATGACAGTATAAATTGTTATTACTAATAATGAAATTAGGATCGTTATTGGATTTTTGAAGTTAGAAAATTACCTTGGTAAAGGACACACTTTCTATAAAATAACTCCTCAACTTAACCTAAATTGTTTGGAAGCAAAAAATTAATAAATTTTTCACACGCACATGTTACTTCCTCCAAATAAGCCAAGACTATTTGAAAATTATGGCTTATTTTTATACCCGGCTAATATCAATCATATTTTAATCAGATTAATATAAAACTTTCTGGACACTAAAATTTTAAATGCGTTTTAATCTTTCATTTGCTAATTTATCTATACAACCAGGTTTGTTCTATACATTTAAATTATATATCTTTTAATAGTTCTGAAGGAAATATTACGCTTATGCAATAGGTTCTCTTTTAAAGAACATGGACAGTAGCAATATAATGAGATTGAGGCTATGTTTACTTTACCGATTGCTCCAAAAAAGAACCGGCTGGCCGTTGTACGACAATACATTAAGGGATGATTTATATCAAGGCCTTTGGGAACCGTGCCAACTGTGAATTGAATTGGCCAGGTGAGAATACTTTCAACTAGGCTAACAACACATTTTATTTTGAGGTAAATTAATCAGTGAATATTGTATATTAAAGCAATTTTTTCCACTCAAAACTTTACTATGGGGTTGTGTAAACGATCAAAAAATGTAAATTAACTGTTCACATAATGACCAGATTGAAAAACGATTGTATTTAAAAAAATGAAAAATAACTTATATAAAATAGTTTAAAATTTAATAAAGTAGATACAAATATATGACATATATTTTATATTTGTTAATATTACACGTTTTTAATCACTCCAGTAAATTTTAAAGTTGTCTGTTTATGAATTTTAAGATTACAAAACAATGCTAGTTTTATCTCTAAGAATAATCAGTACTAACAAACAACCATTTAATTATTTAAATAACGTAACAAAAACAGAACATCATATAAAATGAGAGTGCCATTAGAAAATAAAATAATACTATCTGCATCTTTATATATGCTAGCTATTATAAATTCTTTATATATGTCATATACTGGGTGTTTCGTTAAAAACATAAACCATTATTTGAAATGGGTTGAATATCAATACAATACAGTACATACAATTAAAAATACATTTAATACAATAGGTTCAGAATACTGTACGAAAGCATCTTGAAATAGAGCAAACTATTTCGTTTTAAAATATTCCTCCACAGTATACACTTTCTTTTCTTTTATAAAAACCATGTTTCTGACCTCAATATAATGACATTGCACGAAATCCAAATAAAGTGAACAACAATACAACAATGAAAATCAGCTGATAGCCAAGGAAGAAGAAGGACCAGGGCTACCAACCTATGAACTTGCAATTATCTTAAACCTTCATTTTCTGTACTTGTAAATGGGATTGCGTTTTTAAAACACACCCTTTATCTTTAAATATTTTTCAATAAGTAAATGAGTATTATAAAAAACCATTATTTAAAGTTGAAAAATTACTTTTTTAAAAACTATTAAGTGTAAAATATATACAATCATGAATGAATTCATATATATAAATATATTTCAGGATGTAAATAAAATTAAAAACTAAGTACCCTTTAACGTTTTTTATTAAAATTGATTAAACACAACATGTTTCAACATTATGGTCATTTTCAAGTGTAGATAAAATAAATAAGTAAGTATATAATAATTCTTTAAATAAAATTGTAAAACATGTGATTGTTATAAATATTGATGAATGTGAATATGATATTTTTTAATTATAATTTTTAATGTTTCGAATCTTATCAAAAATTGGGGTTGTATAATTGATTTGTGCGTTCAATATGTTAACAGGATTTTCTTGTTGTGCTAATATATGTAATTCTTCTATTGCATTCATTTTCTTGCCTTTTTACATAAAATTTTATATTTTCATATTTTCTTCCATTTTTGTGTACGTGTGGTCTGTAGAGAGCAAGTGTTCTGCGAATGTGGATTTCATTGTAGTTGTGTTATAGCTTCTGAGAACTTGTATGTGTTCTTGAAAGCGTGTTTTGAATGGTCTTCCAGTTTGTCCAATGTAGAATTGATTACAGTCTGTACAATTAATTTTGTAAATAACTGATTTGTTGTAAATGTTGTCATTATTATGTTCTTTTTGAGATTTTTTATCTAAAATGTTGAATGTGTTGTTGCGTGTTGAGAAACTTAGTTTATAATTTGTATTTTGAAAGGTTTTTCGAATAGCTTTGTTTAGCCTGGTGTTATATGGTACGTTTATAAATTTGATCTTCTTTGGTTGAGCTATTATTTCTTTACTTCTTTTTGTTTCTTATTAGTTTGTCAATCATGGTTTTATATATATATATCCAATGGTTGTTTGAGTATCCAAATATTAAGAGAACATTAAAAAAACTTAGAAAAGCTTAGAAAAACCATATTGCTTAGTAATGTAAGTTAGTCTGCACTTTTTGAAAGATCAAGTAAAACATTTTTCTTTTCATATTCTTTTCTTTGAATAGTTTTGCGTATTATTTAAGTCAATAACCATACATAATGTGTTTTTTATTAAATATTTTTGCAATATATATATTAAATGTTCTGTATATATTATATAACATTTGTGATATTTATAGTTTGTAAGTTTTTGCAGTTGTACTCTATGTCCAAGTGTAATGAATTGTAAAAATATGAAATAAGTGGGTTTTAATTTTTCGTTTTTATTGTCTTCCGTTTTGTATACATTTGAGAAAGGAAGTTCTTTGCTAAAAGGTAATTGCTTCATCTGGATTAGTAAACGTTCAGTTGTCTAGAATGCGGTACGATAAGGACAGAGGAGAGAAGATTACATATGATATTGACCACTAGTCTGAGAATTCACTTTGTTCGTATTTTTCCTATTTAAGTAACTATTGTAATATTTAATTATATAAAAACGAATCTGATTATTTCAAGAAGCAAATATTTGGGACTGCGAAAGGCAAGGTCCAAGGCTATAATTCCACATTTATATAATGGTCGGTACTTCCCCTGTAGAATAAAAATCATGCACAAGCTTTAAGAACACACTTATTTTCAGAAAAACTAAAAATAACAATATGACAGTTTATATCCTCTCTAACAAAGTTTCAAAATTTGCATTTCTTATACAGGTGTCATGGTCTTATTATAACCATAACCCATTGACTTGTTTTCTTTCCATAGAAAACTTCAATAAAATTATTTATACGTTATTTTTCTTTTAAGGAGTAGCTGATTTCTTTCTTAACCTTACTCTGCCCATTCCTCATAGACTATTGATCTGTGCGAGGAACTTATTCAGACAGACTAAGGGGGAGAACCAGTACAGTAGAAGGTTAGTATTACTGATAAATATTTGCAGTCTATGCCGTATTCGAACCAGTGATATCTTTAACCCAAGCTCAAAGTCCTGACGCCTTAGACCACTCGGCCACCGGCTCGCTCCAAAATTGTTTAAACAGTGACAAAATTAGTATTGGGAAACATTATTTAAAAAAACTTATACATGTTTTGTTCAACTCATGTACCTTTTTTGCTCAATATAAATCATTTATAATCATAATCCTACTGGGAGTATTGGTTTTCCCAATAAGTTTTTTTCTGTCTTAAAAATATTCTGTGCATTAAATTATTTCAAATCTTTTGTTGAATTTGATAATTTTGTTAGGTACAGCAATTAAAAGTATAATTTATACTTACTGAAATATAGTTAGTAAACATATGTTAGTTTAAATTTAGAGCACATGTAATGTATTTAATTTAAGTATTTAATTCATTTAGTGGTATTTTTTGGTGTTGAAAATTAACAACTACTTTTGATGAAGGATGGCAATCATATGAAAATGAGTGATGCATTTCTACCACATTTATCAGAAATGGTTGCCATAAACTTGATTTATGACTGGACACCAGTTTTAATCACAGTGTAAACCAACATTATTGAAACAAGTCACGCCACTTTACGCTTTGGTGTATATTTATTTACTTCGTATTTACTATGAGGCATTGATAGGTTATACTTCGAGTCCACTTAGAACTAATATAAATAATTAATTAATTAAAATCAAATAAGTCGTATTTAAGTTTATTTATTGCTTGATTGTGTTTAAATTGATTTCTCAATAGAAATATAATACTACTTTCTAAATGTTTTAAGCGCAGATACTACTGTATAAAATGTAGGTTTCTTTTATTTCAATCGTGTATTTAGCTAAAAACGTAATTGTACCTTAAAAAATATGATTAAATAATTGATTTATTTTCAATGCTAAACAAAGTAAAATAGCAGAGTCAAAATCTATAAAGTATTGGTTTTACAGATTTTTATTAATAGTTAACAAGCAGGGCACGTTTATATCTATAAATATACAAATAATAACTGTCAGATACAATAAAAACCAAATAAGATCCATCAAAGACTTTATATGTACCAATATAAAACTAGATACCTCTCAATTTAAAAGAAAGAATAAGAATGATACTTTTTAATGTATTAATATCAATTCAAAAAGGAAAAAGTGGAAAAGATTCAAGCCTTGTACTCATTTTGAATCAAAACAGAGGTTTAAAAAGGTTTTTTCATTGTAAATTACTCAAAATAAAATAATAAATTCAAATTTGACTTATAGTTAAAGTATCATTAGGCATTCGATTTTCTAGAGCTTTATCCACTTCACTTCGTTACTATCCAAATATTTTTTCAATAAAAAAAAAATATATATATATACAAGTAAATACTTAAAAATAATATGTTAAAAATTTAAAGTAATAAAGTTGCTTAACTTGTGAAAATAGTTAGTCACAACACACACCAACTTATTTCTTAGGAAGTCAATTACAGTTATTGTTTTGTTCCGATGGTTAATTGACAATAAACTTCCTTCATTCATTCCGCACCTTAATTAAAATTAAATGCAAGGTGTGTTATCGTAATGAATTGTAGTGAACTTAATAAGGAGTTCAATTTGAGTAATCAAGTGGGCTCATCTTACAAGCCATCAAAAGGTAAGATCACCTTAAAAGCCATATAAAACTAAATATTATTCTACGAATATGTAATGGCTTCAAGTATTACAATAATTTTATTTAGTTTTTAGTAATTTTCTAATAAGACAGATTAAACCTATCCTGTTAAAATAATCAATAACTATTGATGGTATCAGATATCTTTATTTTAGCTGTTTTTATACTATCGGTATTTGTAAGTCAAATGGCATTATTTATTTTTTTTAATTATAAAGACTCTAACGTGGGATATCAAGTTCACCCTCTTCAAGTTAAATTTTTCATAACTAATAATAGTGGTAAATAGGAAATATTTTTATTTGTATTATCATATGTTTTAAAGAAGATATTCTGTACGTAATACCTAAGAGATTGGAAAACGATATTGCAATAACGTTATTGCATTTTAAAAACTTTGAGTTTGCATTAAAAGAATTACTTATCAACTTGGAAATTCTTTGAATACTAAAATAGAAACAAGTGTTTCTGAATTATAAACTTAAAAACTCAGTAAGATTAATGAAATTATATTTAAAAATAGGAACGTTATAATGGTTTCTGTCTTCTTGAAATAAAATTTGTATCTTTGCGGTTTTCATCGTTCAACCACCAACAACTTTGAACCCAGTAAACGTTTTTTATATATGTAGAGGGCTGTTTATAGTAAAAAGGTTTAAGGATAGGTAATATAATTTTATTTTAGGAATTTTACATGATAATTATAAAATTGAATAGGTAATATAAAAAAATAAAAACATTAAAAATAGTTGCTATCAAATAAATATCACTTTCTATTGTAATAACTTGTGTAAAAATATTCATAAAAGCAATTTGTCTTCGAATGATAAGAAATAAAACATCTGAACAGTAGCTACAAATGTTAATGGTTCATCTTCTAAAAATGCGTTGCAGTGTCATGAAAGATGACATTTATTATGAAAATATGCGTATATTTAGACAAAGAATAGGAGTGCCAATTTATTGACGTTCTTGGATTATCATCATCTGTTAGACAATATTAGACAATATTGTTAGACATGTCTTGGACACCATTATCTGTTAGACAATATTAAAAATTAAATATTTAATTGCATCTAAATAGAGTACAGTCAATAAAAATAATGAGTATAAAAAAGCTAGCGTAAAAGGTGTTTCTTACAATAATAATATTAGTAATAAATCTGGATATTTGTCGTGTCTTCATGTAAGTCATGGGATAACTGTAAGTTAAATGCTTTTACTGTTTTAGTATTGACGTAAAGATACGACGAATTAGGACAAATAAATTACATTTAAAATAAAATTATAACTTGTGGACGTAAACAATTAATATACCTTTTAAAAAATTAGTTCTATAAGTGAAAGCTTCATTAAAATATAACCATACAATTCTACATGGAAAATTTAACAAAATATGTTATCTGATTAAACTTTATTAAACAAACGAAAGACGCTCTGATAGCACGAAACTCGTCTTTCGATATAGAAAAGCTAATTTTTCATGTGTTTCATAGTTAGCTCTAGATTCCATGAAACTAAATCAATGTATATTAATTCCCATAAGTATTTTAATGTTTATTTATAGTAAAGAGACGTTAAAGAATTTTTTAAATAGATTATTAATTGCATTTTATCAAATGTATAAAAAATAATCAAATATCAACTATATCACTTCGATGATCTGAAGAAGAAAAATGTTTGTTGTACAATACGAAAGTTTTTTGATTACAATTTTATTTTTTTGAGGGGATTGTCCACTGAAAAATTGTTAATTTTATTTATTTTTTAACCTTTTTTATTTTTTGAAGTTTTAAGAACACAAAAACACCTTACAACTAATGTCTGATGCGTTATTTACGCATATAACATACGTTTTCGAATGTCAAGTACATTGTCACGAAAGTCTAATTTTGGCACTTTTGTTTTGGTAAGTTTTTATAGTAAAAAAGTGTATATTATGTCATGTATATTGATAGTAAGTTTACTATCATGAAAACTTTATAATGGCCAGTATATTATTGTTTATGTAAACTCTGTTTGGGTTATTTTTTTCTATCAACTGTTTTGATCAGCTGTTTGAGAACATCAGTTACTTTAGAGGCCATTTCCCGTAAAATGAATTGTTCTTGTTTTTCAGAACGAAAGTTGATATTCCAAACAAACAGGTAGAGATAAATGGATGACATTTTCTGTGGCTTATATCAGTTGTACGACCTACATTTCGTGAATTTTTGTGGTTATGTGTTGTATGGTTATTTTTTTATAAATATAATTACAAAGTTGAATTTCTATATATGGAAAAGGTTTTGTAACAGATTATATTTGTAGCTTCCGTATAAATACAAATATTATATCACATGAGTTTTTAGGCATTATTATTAACTACAATTTGACGCCAAGAACAATAAGTTTGGACTTGTCGTTTCCAAGGAATAATAATTTGAAAAAATAGTTTACATTTTCTCTAAAAACGTATATAAGTAGGATTATATAAATTTAGAAAATTGTAAAAATTGCATATTTCCTCATCATTTATACGTAATTATAATATAAAAATATAAAAAGTAAGAACTATGAGGAAATACAGATTTTTATTTTTGAGTAGAAAATCTCCTTAAAGGGACACTTTTGGCTGTTTTAACGTAGTATATTTTACATTGGTGATTTAAACATTAATTTTATTCTTTTTAAGGAAATCCTTGATACATACATTAAAGTAGTATTTAACTTAAATTTGACTTAACATCGTATTTATTGGCAGTTGCTGGCACTATTGGAAACTACTCATAGGTCACCTCGGAAGTTTGTGCTACTCTTATTCCTCAATATAGAAAGATCTACAATTGAATTTCCTAGTATCATCTTAACCCGGTGGAAAACTCCTTGCTGATCTCTCAGTCCACTAGATGCCACTAAATGCGTAACTCAAAATTGGATCGACAAGTTAGGAGATCAAATCAAGTAAATTTAATTAACATAATATCATTAAAATAACGTTTTTAAATTTGAACTATGTTTGTAATTATTTGTTTTTAAAACCAGATATTCAGATTGTAGAATAAAATGTTATAGTTCTATAGAGCGACAAGCTTTTTTTCTGTATTAACCTACTAATTATGAAGAAGAAGAATTAATTATTAATTCGCTAATAGAAGTAGATGATAGTAAAAACATGAATATATTGGAAACGAAGTTATTTTTAGTTTCCCCATAAATGAAATGGCTGACAGTTCTACGACAATACATTAAGGATGATTTATATCAAGGCCTTTGGGAGCCGTGCCAGCTGTGAATTGTATTGGCCAGGTGGGACTACTTTGAACTGGGCTAGCAACACATTTTATTTAAAGTTCATTAAATCAGTTAACATTTTTATATTACAATGATGTTCTCTTATATATTGCCTTATGTTAAATACAAATAAAAAAGTAAGCTGTCTGTCTTGTGAACAAGATACATTAAAATTAATAAAAAATACTCTAAAATGACTCATAAATTAGTTAACTAAAACAATAACGTTGACATACAATTAAGAATCATAATTCAGAAAATTTTAACTAAGAAAAATAAATCTGTAATTGGAACATTTGATTACATTACATTTTTATATAAAAACTACTGACTGCTAATTATGTGAATGTAACAGGGAATACTACAAAATGTAAAAAGAGAGTATCATTAAAATGATACAATAAGACTTTTAGCACGATTTAGGCTACTTGTGTTATATTAGATAATTTAATTACATTAGTAATCTGGAGTTAAATATTCCTCGATGAAGACGTTAAAAGAAAGCAGGTAATATTTTTAAATTAGTATCTTATCTGTAAAAATATCTTTACTCATTTTTATGTTCTATTATTATTGTATTGTTCAATAAATATTACTGGTACTGTAAAACATTTTCTACATAAGAATTAGTTTTGTTAAAAAACAAATTGTAAATTTAGTATACACTTCATTATTTATGTTCAAATTAGGGGTTTATCTTGTTTATTACATTTTAGCCAATGGCCTTGATGGGAGGGTTCTGACGCTATCGTGGCTTCGACTGTGGCTGTTGCTTGAATAGGTGTCTGGTTGAGTGAATATTCCGTGCATGATGCCCGCCTTCATGATCCTTCATGGTCAAGAGTATGCTTCGGATGTCACCATTAAATAGGCCGTTGGTCTCAAGGTTAAGTGGAAGGGGGGCTTCTGAATCCAAACTTCCCAATAGTTAAATAAGACTTTTTAAATAAATACAGGTAATTTCACGACAGTAAGTTTTATATAAATGCAGTCGGGCAGAGCTCTAGAATATGAGATTAGCTCATACGACTTGCTAGATATTCATCTTTTGGATCTAAAATTGCATTTAAAAAAATGTTACAAAACTAAATAGTAATAATCTTATATTTTATACAAAAAACTGTTAAAAGTAAAATATTTGGTCTCATACAAAAAATATTAGGCAAAATATGATAACCAACTTGTAAAGTTAAGTGCTACAACTGTCATAGTAGAGTTTTATTACAATGTTGATGTACAGTATATACGAAAATGAACAGTGCCAAAGTTTAAAAATTAATAAACAGAACTTTATTCGTTAACTTTATTTGTTTAATTTTTTTTCAAAGTTAAGATAAATGTTATGGGTTTTATTAGGTGTATTAATTAATTATCGTTATACTTACATAATTTTTCTAATAAATCCATAAAATTCAACATAATACAACCTTATTGTTCTTGATTGATTAAACAATTTCAATCATCAGGGAGATAAACCACTGGTTTGGATGAGATATGGTATTCATATGGAAATGAGTGATGCAATTCCTACCGCGTGAATTACAAATGGTTGCCATAAACTTGATTTATGGCCGGACACCAGTTTTAATCACAGTTTAAACTCAGATTATTAAACACAAGTCATACCACTTTACACGTCATTGTAGAAATATTCACTTTTTAAGCGTAAAGTATTACTAGATTATGTTCCGTTCTAGAATTTAATTGTTCATTAAAATATGTACATCTGGTTAAACAAATCACTTTACATCTATTTATAAAATCTATTCACAGAGATAAACCCTATTATTAACCTTTTAGCAGTACATATAGGCCTGCATATGAGTGTTTTTTATCATTTTACCTATATTGATTGGTGATGTTGTTTTTAAGATAATTTTTTAAATAGTGAGCTATTTTTAACCAGTAAATGAAGTGGACAAATTTTTAAATCCGTTATTTTTATTATATATATTTAATTTTTTAGTGTAAAATACATCTTATCTTCTTCAATACTAATAAAGATCACTGTTACAAAATGACTATACAGTGATAACACCCACCCATACACATACAGTGGTAACATCCCTCCCACCCATACACATACAGTGGTAACATCCCTCCAACCCACCCATACAAATAGAGTGGTAACATCCCTCCCACCCATACACATACAATGGTAAAATCCCTCTCACCCACCCATACACATACAGTGGTAATATCCCTCCCACCCATACACATACAGTGGTAACATCCCTCCAACCCACCCATACAAATAGAGTGGTAACATCCCTCCCACCCATACAAATACAATGGTAACATCCCTCTCACCCACCCATACACATACAGTGGTAACGGCCAACCCACCCAACCATACACATACAGTGGTAACATCCATCTCACCCACCCATACACATACAGTGGTAACGGCCATCCCACCCACCCATACACGGACAAAAGTAACAGCAATCCCACCCACCCATACATGTACAGTGGTAACGTACAGATTAGGAGCTTTAATAAAATTAGTATGATTGTAATATATCAAGAAGTATGGTATATTAAAAGAACATTTATTACCTGGTAATATCGTGATATTGAAAAAAGATACGCGTACATGCAAATTAAATAAGGTGTACGTTTCTGGGTTAATTTAAAGAAGAATCCAAAACTATTGTTAGTATAAGAATATTTTTGTAGATATATTTATTTATGTCTTTAATTAAGCATACTAGGAAAGTGAAAACAATTAAATTGATTATATTGAAAAGAATTAATAAATTTGAATGTAGTTAGTATTGATTGATTTATTTCTAGGATAGATTTATCATTTTTAAATTAAGCCTGATGTTTTCTCTTTAGTTATTATATCTAGGCTATGATTGTAAGCTAAAACAAAAAGTTTTCATCAGAAAATAGTTTTGTAACATCTACTAAAGCAATCAGACCATCTTTAATTTCTATGGAATGCATTTACCGTTGTAAGAGTCCTAATAATTGTAATAATTAAATTAGCTTTCAATGGTTTTGAGGTTAAGAAGACTAAATTTAGTTCCCATACAGTAATAAATTACAGATATCTATCATACAATCAAATGTTTTTAAAGGATAGTTTGGCTAATTATTATATTAAAAATATTCTTTAATTTTTAATTTTATACAGACAACAGTTGAACAAAAGCGACATGAAACAAAAATGACTATTGTAGTTGGAGGTTATGTTAAAACTACAGTGTCTTCTTCTCTAACAATCATCCTGATGACAACATTATGTACTATTTATTAATTAAGTTTCATTTAGTACTATTACATTTTATTAAATAATTTAATAATATCTAATTCAACATATCTTTCATAAACGTAATAAAATATAGAGATATGTGCGCACAATGAGTAGTATGGCATAGCTGATTATTCATAATTATTATCTTTTGTATAAAAAATAACTACAGTGTATCTTATTATTATTGTGGGGTAGAGTACTTTCCTATAAGATAAATTTATAGTTATTATCTTATGAAAAATACAATAATATATAATTTACCTTATGTCTGACATAGTAATTTGAAAATATTAGCAGTATGACAGATATGTATAATATAAATGATTTTTAATAAAATATAAACATATTTTGAAAACAATATATCATCAATAACGTTGATTCCTAATATTGTGTTGTGAAAAATCATATAGTATCATTTTAAATGGTGCGACACAGTGTTCGTGCCCATTCAGTTTGAAAGTTTACTGAAGTTAAAGCACGTTGTTGTTTAGTTTTTTAGATTTTTTTTTTGAGTTCTTTAGTTGAGTATTTTAGTTGATTTTTTATTTTACTTTTTTGTTTATATTTTAGTTTAGTTTTTGTTAAGATTTTAGATTATTTTTTTGTTTAGTTTTTATTGTGTTTTTTAGTTTAGGTTTTAGATTAGTTTTTCTTTTTTTTTTGTTTGGTTTTGTATTTTAGTTTTTTAATTTATTTTTTGTTGTTGATATTTTTAGTTTAGTATTTTAGTTTAATTTTGTTGTTTTCAAGTAAAAATATTCAAAGTTATGGTTTAATTTGTATATCATAGAACCACTAATTTGAGAAATTTTGTACAATTATAGAAGAAATAACGTTCCCACATTTATATTGAGAATCACTGGAGCAACAAGGTTTAGTAAAAAACAAACACATGTATGATTTTCTCTCTCTTTTTAACATCCAATCTTTAAATAAGTAGATCATCATAATTATATAATCTTAAAATGGCAACTCACGTGATTTTGATATACGTAACTATCTAATTTTAAGCTTAAATGTTTTAACATATCTACATTTTAAGTGTAAATATTACATGGTTTTATATTGTTCTAATACAAAAACAGTCATACAAATTGAGGTTCATGCGTTGAAATATATCTTTGAAGGAGATAAAGACACTTTATTAGAGTAACCATATGAGCGCTATTTATCATATGATTAATTATAATGTTTACTTATATTTTATATAAATACACAATTAAGATTTGAAATAAAGTAAGTGTAGCATGGTTTTGTGTAATCTAAAGCCATTTGTTCATATACGTATGCATAAACAATTAAAACTATTGATGTTTTTATACATTGCTATAACCAAGCTTAATTGGTTTGAAAATGTCTGTAAGGTTTTGTAGAAATATATTAACTAAATATAACTTATTTTTTCTATTTGCTTTAATTTGTTGTGAAATTGATGAAAGAAGCCTGCGATTATGAGCTAGATCCTAAGTAATGTATCACAATAATTTATGTTTATTCAATTTATTGTGATATAGATTACAAAAAATGAAGATATGTTTTATTTCATTTTTATTTACTGTTATGTGGATATATTTTGTTATATTTTTTTATATTTTGTATCGTAATAATTGTACTGTTTTTATTCAATTTTTAACAATCATATTTAATCAACGTAATATGGATATTAGAAATTTCAATCGATCATAACTTAATTATTTAATATTAGTGAAAAGTCGTAATTTTTAATTTTAAAGTATTCTGTTAAGTAAATATGACGAAAAGTTTCTAGAAATTTAATTTTTGAAGAATATGCAATTAATTTAACTTCCCACCTGTCCATAGACCTTAATATTTCAATTATCTTTAATTTTTATTTTATGTTTAGGTTATAACATAAAGTGTCACAACAATATTTTATCAGCATATGGTTATATTTAAAACTACATAAGAATTTTGTCATCTTTTACTATTAAAGGTAACATAATAACAAACCATTTCTTTCACCTAACTCACATGGAGAGGACTAAACAAGTTTTAAAACATGCTATATTGTAATCTAAAATTAAAAATAAAACAATAAAAAACTTAAGACCATATCTATAAGTACTTGAAGTTTTAAATGTAATACTAATAAATATTAACCTATAGAAGCTAACAACTGGAGAAAAATCTTTAATTATAAAACTTATTCATTTTATTTTAATTTTTTAATTAGCATAATACGTGTTGGTACACATACAGTACAAGTAAACATTACACAACACACATTTATTACAATATAAGCACAAAATGCACAAATATATTACAATACAAGTACAAAATGCACAAATATTATGGGGATCGATTTCGTGATTCTTTTGTGAATCCCTCTGGTCTGAGGAAGGTGAGGGTGGTTCACGGAAATCGATCACCATAATAATTTTGCATTTTGTAATTGTATTTTAATATATTTGTGCATTTTGTTCTTATATTGTAATACATTTTTGTTGTGTGACTTTTACTTGTACTGCATTTTATTATGTACAAAATGTTATGTACAATTATTGTAAAAGACAATTTTTCTAAAACATAAACATTAATCCTTAATATTTGGTGCTGTTAATCAATAGTTTTGCATAATTTATCGTACACAATGAAAAATCACAATCAAAATATAAATTGTGAGTATCTTTCGGAGCGTGGATATAGTGAACTTTTACTGTATTAAAGAATAGCACCCTACCTCAGTAGTCGCCCCGAGGCACAGCTGGTCAAACAAGTATTGTTGAGTCGGAAAACAGAACGTGTGCTGTAGAAACCATTTTAAGAACTTCCGGCTTCACAGGCCTACAGTATTTACAGGTATTAATAGTTTAATTTATTGATTACAAGACCCTTTCAATTGTTTGTGTTATTTATTATTTTATTTAAATTGTTTACCTTACACAAAAAAAGAAGGACTTTAAATGGGATAGTTTATTGTGTAAATCTAATTTAGTAATTAATAAATAAAGTAGAACATTTAAATACAATAAAAGGCTTTTATTTAAAAATAACTTATGCAAATTGATTGTCTTTGGTGTGAGTACAGTATATCTAACTAGCCAAAGTATGTCACTATTTATAAAGACACAAATATAAGGCCAATATATTTGTACTTATACTGTACAAAATTAGGGCTAATACTGCATGGCGTCAATGAAAAATGTGTATTTTGCGTCGTTAATTTGTTTTTATTCTATACGAACCCATGATATGTATGCGTGAATTAAAATATTACTATGCAAAAAAAGTGAACTGCGAAGTACTCTATAACATGGACTCTATGTAGTGTTAAATTTAAAATTCAAACCGTGTATGTTTTAGGAAATTAACTTATCCATTATTTTAATTGGCGAAAACAAAGTTTTTGCTTTTGAAACGTTTAATATACTTACTTTAAAACTATTATTAACCTCAGGAAGCAACTAGACAATAGACAATAGACAATATTCTTTATTCATAAACATTGAGTTTAGAATTTTCGTCATACAATAATGGTTACATGGCACAGGTAGAAAACAATAATATTTAATTATGGTGAGTGTTCTCTCCAGTCCATGAATTCTTGGGTGGTGTAGAATGGTCTCTGCAGAAGCCAATCTGATAGTGAATTTTTCAGACGTTGTGTCGGAATTGTCTTCAGGAATCCTGGGAGGTTGTTGTAGTAGACTGTTCCTCTGTATGATGGCTTCCTCTCAAATAAGCTCCGATGGTGTGTAGCTATTGCAAAATTATGACCATTTCTCGTGTTGTATGAATGGAAGTCTCCGTTTCTAGTTTGTCCAGATTTTACCGAGTGTAGGATCGTTTCGAGAATGTAGAGAGCTACCACTGTTAGTACTTTTAGCTCCCTGAACGCTTCTCTGCAGCTGTGTCGAGGTTCCAGTCCGGTAATGGCTCTTATGGCTCTCTTTTGAATTATTAGTACTCTTTGTATATTAGTTAGAGTTGTCCCTCCCCAGACTATTAGCCCATATCTCAGGTGTGACTCGAATAATGAGTGATATGCTGTTTTTGCCATGTCTGCATTACAGATTTGTTTAATTCTTCTTACCACGTAGACACAAGAGTTAAGCTTATTACAAAGTTTGTCCACATGAGGCTTCCAAGAAAGCCTATTGTCCAGGATGAGACCTAAATATTTTGTTGTGTCAGATGTAGTTAGTCCTGGAAGGCCTTCAAGCTGATTATGATTAGATGTGAAAATTAGCTGCTGTGTCTTCTTTTCGTTTAAAACCAGGTCATTCATGCTGCAGTATTGCTTTGTTAGTTTGAAAGCTGTGGAAGAGTTGGTGTCTAATTGGTCTTTACTTTTGTTAGTGATGGTAAGAGCTGTATCATCTGCATACATAACAACTTTACAGAGTCCATTTAGATGTTGTGGGAAGTCGTTAGTTAAAAGTATGTACAGGACCGGGCCTAGCACCGATCCTTGAGGCACTCCTCTGGTCACTGGTAGTTCTTCAGATTTTACTTTAATTATTGTTCCATTATTCATGTATGAGAACTCAACCAGCTGTTTTCTATTGTTTAGGTAACTTTTGAACCAGTCTGCTTCTTTATCGTCAATTCCCAAGAGTCTAAGTTTCTGTGTTATTACTTTATGTCCAAGGCAGTCAAATGCTTTGCTGAAATCAAGAAAGATGGTTGTAGCTAGGGAGCCCTTATCTAGTGTGTCTAGTATGTGTTCAGTCAGCTGCACTAGAGCAGTTACAGTTGATCTTCCCCTCATAAAGCCATGTTGTTTTGTGGTGAGTAGATTGTTTTGTTCTAGGTGATTTAATAGTCGTCTCAAAACAACACGCTCAAGTATCTTGGAAAATGTTGAGATTAGTGAGATGGGGCGATAGCTGCTCGGTTCATTTGTGTTGCCTTGTTTGAATTTCGGATACACTTTTGCTATTTTTAGACAATTTGGAAATATTCCTTGTGCAAGTGACTTATTTATTAGGCAGGTCAGTGGCATTAGGATCTCCTTTTTGCAGTATTTAACTATTTTTGACGAGAATTCATCTTCTCCTGCTGATGATTTTGGTTTTAGTCCATCAATTATTTTACTGATTTCATCGCAGTTTGACTTGGGGAAATGTAGTTTGGTTATTAGTGGGTTCTGAATTGCTGTTTGTGGGGGGTCATCTTGATTGTTAGAGAGTGTCCTTTCAGCTATTGTAGTAAAAAATCTGTTTAGTTCATTTGCTATTTCAGTTGGTGCAGTGATGGTTTCTTTGTCTACTGTCAGTGTGCAGGGCTGGGGGTTAGAGACGTGAGCTTTCCTTTCTTCATTAATTATATTCCATATCACTTGCATCTTGTTGTTTGTTTCCCCTATTCTGTTAGCAATGTGCTGCTTTCGAAGAGTTTTAAGTTTCAAGTCGTAGGCTTTCTTTTTCTCTGCAGCATCTCTTTTATCTACAGTTCTATTTGTTATGACTGATCGGTTTAGGGCATTTAGATAGTTGTCTTTAAGCTCATTGCATTCAGCGTCCCACAGTTTATTGGTGTTGTTTGTTCTTGACTTCACTGTAGTAATAGGACAAGTTATATTCATTGCTTGTTGGAGTGTTTTATGGAACAGTTCGAAAGCCCTACCAGCTTCATTTATGTTTAATATATTTTGCCAGTCCTTTGTCTCTAGTAAGCATCTTAGATCTTTCATTGTGTCTTTGTTGATTTTCCTCTTTTGTATAGTGGCTGGGGTGGTATTTTTTGCAATGTTGACATGACATATCTGGGCACAGTGATCGGATATGCCTGTTACTAGTACTTTGACATGCATGTCATTGTCATCAATATTTGTACATACGAAGTCAATGGATGTTTGTGTACAGTGTGTCACTCTAGTAGCAGGTAGTTTAGTTCTTTTGATATTATATCCCAGTAGTGCTTCTTCCAGCTTCTGTTTGTCTCCATTGATGGTCATGTTGTCAACGTTGATGTCACCGATTATAACAATTTGGTAATTTGTTTTAGGTAGTTTGTCCAGTTCAGCCATGAGGAAGTCAATTGCTAGATCTAAGTCACTATTTGGTGGTCTGTAAACACCTAATATATAGAGGTTTTGCCTTTTGAAGTTTATTTTTATAAGTGCTGTTTCACAGATTCGCTCTGAGACTGGATCTGATGTGGCAACCGAAGTTGTTTCATTTTGCAAATTTGACTTTGCATATATTGCTACACCTCCTTTCCTGTATTTCTGTCTGGCGTATCCACTTATTAGCCGGTATCCTACAAGCCTAGTATTTTCTAGATTATCATTGTTTAGCCCATGTTCTGTTAACACTACTACATCCGGTTTAGTGTTATGTAGGAGATGTGCAATTCTGTCAATTTTGTTTTGTAATCCATCTACATTTTGGTGTGCCACTGTAAACTCTTGTACTTTTCTGACCTTGTTTGGTTTACAAAAATCCTGTACTTGTAAGCAGGGTGTTTGTGTTTTGCCTTTTTTGTGTGGTTGAGACCTAAAAAAGAAGTGTCAGTAGTGGAGATTGTCTCCTCTGTATTGGCTTTATTCTCTTCTCCAAGTTGGGAGATGCTAATTTTTGTTGTTTTTGTTGTTTTAGTTTGAGTCAGTTTTTTGGGCAGGGTTTGTCTGATTCCCTCTGTTATAGTTTGACTCAGTTTTTTGGGCAGGGTTTGTCTGATTCCCTCTGTTATAGTTTGACTCAGTTTTTTAGGCGGGGTTTGTCTGATTCCCTCTGTTATAGTTTGACTCAGTTTTTTAGGCGGGGTTTGGCTGATTCCCTCTGTAGTAGTGTGGTTAGACATTTCTTTATTATGTATAATATGCATGGCCTTATCAATGTGATTTTTGTAGAATTCCTCATAGGTCTCTCCTTCTTGTAGTTTTAGTGCAGTGATCGGAGGAGTTTTATGTTGTTTGAAAAATGTTCTGTTTTCATCTTTTTTAGAAGCTATATTAACATTATTTATAACATGTCCACAATTTGAATTATGTTTTGCAACTTGAAGAGAAACACTAAGCATGTTATTTTTACATGCTGTATTTTTAGTATGATTTCCTTTTGCCTTGGTTAACTTTGTATTATGATGGTTGTGTGTTGGAAGAGACAGATTAGGCAAATTTGTGTCTGTGTTACAGTTTGCGGCTGGATTTTGGGATTGTTCAGTTAGGGCTTTAAGGGTGGTCTCCATGTCATTCAGTTTGATTTTTATTTGGGACAGCTCTTTTAGTAGAGCTGAGTTAGGGTTGTAACTTGTCTCATTATGGGAGGTTTGTGTTGCCGTATTTTTTAAATCATTAACTTTTTTCACCTGATTACATTTTAAATAGCGTTGGTTATTTTGTTTGAGGTGATTATTTTCATTTCTTAAGTTATTTATAAGTTGTTCAAGTTTTAATATACATTCTTCCTTAAACCTATCGTGTTCTTCGTAAGTGGCTGTTAATTCATCTCTTAGTGTTTTTTCTTTTGTTAACTGTTTTTCTACTTCCTGCAGTTGTTCCACTAGGTTTGTATTGGTATCTAAGAGTGTTTGTTTTTCATTTATAAGTTTTTCAACCTGTTCTTCTAAGTTGTTTAGGTTGTTTAAATTTTCTATGTTCTTTATTTTTAACACAAGTTGTGAGTTGGAAAGTGTTAGTTTATGAAGATTTTCCTTTAGGGAAGCGTTCTCAGCTAGGAGTGTGTTCCCTACCTCAGCAGCTAATGTAAGTGAGGTTTCAGGGTCAAGTTCCTCTATATTACCACAATTCAGAATTTTAGAGTTAATTTTCTCAATGGCAGGACTTGAGGTAAGAAGAGCGTTACTAGTGGTTTCTTCACAGTTTATCTTACTTGTTTGGCAGTTTTTATTTGTTTTTGTCCTGTCTATATTACTGAGACAAGCTTGACATTGCCAGGTTTCGATGTTGTATTTGGAGAGATTTTTAAACTTGTTGTCTGGCCAGTTTAGACATTTAGAATGAAACCATTTATGACAGTTTCCTGTACATAAGATGCCCTTATGTTTGACACCAATTGTGCATATACCACATGGATACCTAGACATTTCTTGCTATAGTTATAGAAGTCAAGACAATAGTGTTGCAACTGTTTTTTATAAAGAGGTTTGGCAGGCTCCTCTTGGTTAAAGACAATCACAATTAGAAACTGTTTTTTATAAAGAGGTTTGTCAGACTCCTCTTGGTTATTATTTTATTTTTTCTGTCACAATTAGAAACTGTTTTTTATAAAGAGGTTTGTCAGACTCCTCTTGGTTATTAATTAATTTTCTGTCACAATAATGAGAAACTGTTAGAAGTATGGATATCAATTGTGTGAATTGTTTAATTGTATAATTGTGCTTGATTAATTGACAATCAAGTGCCTTGTCTGTAAATTGAAATTGATCAACAGCTGTTAGTTTCAATTAGTCAAAGAAGTGTATATTGAGGTAGGCTGGTATTGTGTCACAGTGCTGAGCTATCCGTGAACATTATTATCCTGTTTAGACTTAATAACCTTTATTTCTCATATGTACCAGAAATAACATTTAAAAAAAAGGAAACCTAACGAAATTATTATAGTGATTATTATTCAAAATATATATATATTTTAACTCTAAGGAAATGCATAAGCTGTTTTAACTACTATAGATTCTGGTCCTGTAGATAGATTTAAATAGCACCAGAAGTAAATTTGAAACATTCTAAACAACAACTAATTTAACATTAATATTTTAAAAAGTAAGCTACTTTCTTTTATATTTTTTAACAAAATCTATCAAATTAAAAGTTTCAGTTATAGAAAGGAGGTTTGCAATAATTTTGTAACTTGATTATTTTGAATCCCTGTTTAATGAGCCTTCTCTTTTCTCTTTAGAACTCTTAAGGAGTAGCTACTTTTTGGTAATTTATTTAATTTTTATATAACTAAAAGCCTTTTTTTTAAATAATGCAGCAGAGTAATAGTATCATAAAACAAAAGCAATTTTGTATAACCAGAACTAAAATATTGAACAAATTAACCTTATAAGAAAGATGAATCTAAATAATAACTTATAGTTATTTTTTTACAGTAAAATTAAGTATTTATTAACAAATTAAACGACTCGGAAATAGTTTACTTTTAATATTTTTAATTTAAATCAATTTATTTTGCTAAATTATGGACAGAAAATCAGGAAATCAATATTTCTGTTAAATATTATGTACAGTAGTTCCTAACTATGTCAGGTTAAACCAATAAGTTAAGGTAATAACTATATCTAAAACGTTATTGCGTTGGGAAATTATACCCGTACGATTATTATTAATACTGGAATTTATAATTCTATCGAAAATCTTTGACAGGTCATTTAGAAATAACATTCAATCCTACATTTTATGATAGCTTTCTATTACATTTTGAGGAGTTGCTACAGGCTTTAAAATCACTTAAATTTTAATTTTACTTTACATTACACATTAAATTTAAAAATTAGTGGGTTCATTGTAAAAAAACGATTCTCAACAATGTGGACGTTTATGCAATTGCGTCTTATTAACGTAAATTAACGTTAAAATTAATGTAATCTTACATAACAAAACGTAATATATAGGCTTGCCATACATTATACACAAGGTAACATTGAAAGTCTCATTTAAAGTTTTGTTATGTACTTTATCCCGACCAGTTCTTGAATATATATCATTATTACATGTAAAAATAAACTAGATTCAACCATAAATCTGCAATAAAAATCATCATCACATTTCTATGTTTATTCACGAATGTATTGCAAATTTTAAGTAAATGTATGTTTAGGGATTAAAACCAACTACATGGTTTACTTCAAACATTTTAGTGCATGAAAATTTGTCTTCCAAAATGTAGAGGCCAATTTTGTTCACTATACGCTTCTTCAGTTTACTCTTTGTTTGGTGTCATTTACTCAAATATCAAAACATTTTATAGAGACCGTAAAACGTTCTATGATAGTTGATAATATTTTCTGTTTTCTGATCATAAAATACTGTCTGTAGTTGATGGCAGTAGTTTAAAGTTTTACAATACACCCTGCAGCTACAACGTAACGTTTTCACTCAGTTACCTTTCGTACAATAGCATGCCTGATTATTTACTACTCAAGTCTGGAATATATTTATTAATTTTAAAACTACTGAAAGAAATGCAATGAAACTTTGTAGTTATGTACACGTCCTCATACCAAACATTTAGACATGTTTTACTCGTTTTTTTCATATCCAGGGGATGGCTCATGAGGGAGGTCTTAAACATTTTAAATGTAAGCCTACCTCGAGTTATATCTCGTTTAAAAGGTCTTTGTTTTTACAATACAAAAGTGCAAACCTAAGGTCAAAAGGATGACCTAGTCAGTAAATACATCCACTTAAAGAATTAATGTCAGAGTTGGGAAAAATTCAGGAACATATTTATTAATTTAAACACTGTTGTAAGTCATTTAATACAACTTTGTAGTAATGTACATGTCCCTATACCAAATATTTAGATATAGTTTACTTGTTTATCGCACGGCCAGAGTATGGGCCATGGAGGAGTTCTTAAAAATTTTAAATTTAAGCCTACCTCAAGTTATACCTCGTTTTAATGGTCTTTGTTTGTACAATACAAAAGTGAAAACCTGAGATCAAAAGGATGACCCTGTCAGAAAATACAGCGATTCAAAGAATTTAATGTCAAATTACTATTTCATCTTAGTTATTCGGCTATTTATTTAACAGTTCAAGGTCCCTGTTGTTTGAGTATGTTGATTGTTAACAATCGTAACAAACGACAGCGTTATAAAAATATTTATGCTACTTATCTGAGATAAAAATAAGAACAAATATTTAAACTCTTTTGACCTATGGGTTAACCCTAAAAATAGTTCAAGACAATTATTATAGTAATGTACAGTCTTATAGTTTATAGTTCTTCGAATCAATCGATAAAAACTATGTTATCCTTGTTCTTAAGCAGTATTAGTTATATGACATTAAATGTTTAACTGGCTATATTTTCTTACTAGGTCATCCTTTTGACCTCAGGTTTGTACTTTTGTACTGTACAAACAAAGCCCTTTAAATCGAGGTACAACTCATGATAGGCTTATTTTAAAAAAAATTTAAGACTACCCTCATGGGCCATCTCCTGGATATGCAAAAAAAAAAAAAAAAAAAAAAAAAAAACAGTAAAATATGTCTAAATGTTTGGTATAAGGACATCTACATAACAACAACGTTTCATTACATTTATTACAGTGGTTTTGAAATTAATTAATATATTCTATACTTTTGCTCAACCCTGTATATCTAGATTTTATTATAGAGCTAATATCAAAGAATTACATGCTGTCCTGTATGAGGTTAGTACAATTTATTATTTATATTTTTTCCATTTTTTAAATTTTAACTATGATATTTCCTTAGTTTCCTTAGTTTATTATTCAACAATTCAAAATTAACAATTTAAATAGATTTTCTATCATTAACTAATTTTTCCAATCATTACTTTTTTCCTTCAATAATGTATAAATATCCTTCATTCTTTTGGATATTGGTTTGAAAAAACCTAGGAGTTTAATCACAGGCCAAGATATGCCCTTGTAAAATATAATTTAATATGTAATATATTCTGTCAGATACAATAATACACTTCATTCATGGCTAAGTATTAAAATTCAATAGCATAATACAGTACTCAATATGTTGTTTAGGTAAGTGATGAGAAAAAATTTTTGTCTATTTCAAATTACTGTTAATAGTTCAAAGAGAAATTATAGTCTATAAAATGGCCATTGGGAATTGTTCTACGTGTCAACAGAATTAGCCATGTGTAAACTCATTGGTCAGAGCCAAACCGATGTGGACAATATTGGTTCCATATAACAGTGATCAGACAACAGATGTATATTGACTCATCGATTTATTTCAATACAATAATGAAGTTGGATTTTATTACTTTGTTTTTACTTCTTATTGATTAAAGTGTCTTTACTTTACACATACAACTCGCAATAAACAAAAGTATCATATTTTCCCTTCATTCACTACAACTAGGTTTTTTGTTTTTGATTCCGTTAGTTCTATTACTGTAAAAGCTATTTCTCAATCATTTTTAAGTCCAATATGATATTCGTTATCCGCTAGGAATCCGATATCGCTGGCCTTATCTTATCGTTTTCCAAGATCTTACACACGGAAAGTTCATTCGGCGGTAAGTCAATTATTGGATTTACCAGTTTGTAATCAACTTTAGTATACACCTTACTAACCTAACGTGACCTAACATAACCATAATTTCGATAACAAAAGTAGTGGTAGTGAAGTAATGCAACAGGTCATAACTAAAAAACTAGTCCTGTTAGAGACATGCAGTTTTTACTAAAATGTTTTAAATTGTAATTCACACATTTCCTTAACATTTAATCGAAATCGTTATAACCAATTTTGAGAACATTCTATTTTTGTATGTTCTTTGCCCATAAAACAAAAACAAAAATTTACAAAAGTGGTCAAAAATGGTCTGGATATATTGGCTAAATACACCTACATACCAAATTTCATTGCAATTTATCTATCCGTCAATTTATCTATCCGTTTGGTCTCCAGCAAACTGCACACACACACACACACACACACACACACACACACACACACACACACACACACACACACACACACACACACACACACACACACACACACACACACACACACACACACACACACACACACACACACACACACACACACACACACACACACACACACACACACACACACACACACACACACACACACACACACACACACACACACACACACACACACACACACACACACACACACACACACACACACACACACACACACACACACACACACACACACACACACACACACACACACACACACGCACGCACGCACGCACGCACGCACGCACACACGCACGCACGCACGCACGCACGCACGCGCACACACACATGCACACACACACGCACGCACGCACGCGCACACACACACGCGCACACACACACACACACACACACACACACACACACACACACACACACACACACACACACACACGCACGCACGCACACGCACGCACACGCACGCACACACGCACGCACGCACGCATGCACGCACGCACGCACGCGCACGCGCACGCACACACACACACACACACGCACGCACGCACACACACACACACACACACACACACACACACACACACACACACACACACACACACACACACACACACACACACACACACACACACACACACACACACACACACACACACACACACACACACACACACACACACACACACACACACACACACACACACACACACACACACGCAACGCACGCACGCACGCAACAGTGCATTAACGTAACATGCGCAAAATTTATATCCACATTACACACAAGCAATAATTTATGTAGTAACCTAATTTCTTTTTATTTATTCTAAATCTCCAAGTAGATAGTTAGTTTAAAGGATAGTATGTTATTTTAAAAAAAACTACATTATTTTCAATCAAATATTGTTATTCTTAACATATTTATATATACAGGTTAGTCATTATCTTTTAATACCAAATATGTTCATAGCATGGTTCATATCTGACTGTTTGAAATGGAAATTATAAATCCCGTCTTATTTATATGAAATTATGTCCGTTTATCAATGGTACGAAATAATTAATTATGTGTATTAATAAAATATAATTATTATCGGGAGATTTAATGCAATACATCTTTTATTGTCTTATTGTGTATATTTTATTTTCTTTAAAATGTATAAGAAATGTTATTAATCATAGGATCATTATAACACAAAACTGACCATGGCTAACTGGCTACAGTTATATTGCATTGCTCCGAACATATTCTCTTAATATTAGATAAATCCTACAATGATTATATTAACAATTCAGTTATTGTATGTACTTAATCAAAATAAAATCCAATAATGCCTTTCTTATAGAACAAGACGAAATTGTTTAAATGTGAGAAGGGCATTTTTTTGCAACCCTAAAAGCATTATGTTATGTCCTGCAGATTTTGTTCATTAAAACCGCACTTTTGACATGTTGTCTGAAACTGAATAATACCTGTTCAAAGTAACCAGACACATATTGAGGATTGTACACTACGTCTCACCCAGCATTCTTCTTTAGTCAGAGTGAATAATATCATGTGTTGGCAGACTGAGGATACGTAGTGGTCCGTGAAGATCAGAAACCCCTCGATTATAAGAAGTGGTACTTTAGGAGGTGGGATGAAACATAATCAATAATAGCAGTTTATGCAATTCTTTATTTGTCAGACAATAAAAAACTGTCCTATTTGTTAAGACATTTTTGTTTTCTGTTGTTAAATATGTTTTATGTGTACAATTGTAGATTGTATATAAAATGACACTTGGTGCAATTAAAAACTGTATCACTGATATTGACGTATTCAATGCGATTTTATAGAATCTATTTAAAAATACTTTACAAATATTTGTGTTTTCTTATTTTTAATTCATTAAAAATGGAATTTTAACTATTTTCATATGATATAACTTTCAATATAACTCAAATTGTTAAAGACTGTGACAAATTTATTTATTATTTGGAATTTGTTAAGTGCTGCTTGTATTTAGCCTTTCTACAAACATTATATATTAAAAGTTACAAAATAAACCACCAAAGGTACAATAACATTGGACTACAGCTAATCTAACATACCTCTAAAAAGGTCCAAACCACCGAACTTTACAATAGTTGCACGTAAATCTGCATGACTCCCCGTCATATGTCTCCATGTTTATGACCCTAGACCCACCACAAATAATTTATCAATTCCACAACCTTCCGTTTGTATTTATCTCTGTTTTGTGAAACGACTTGTTTTCTCAGAGAAATAACAATACGTTACAATGAGGTCAAAATCTTTCAGGTTAATGAACTTTATTTAGACATAATTAAGATTTGTCACAAACATATAAGGAATAAAGTGTATCCTTTATTTTTTGATGCTATACAGTATAAGAGAGATATATATATATATATATATATATATATATATATATATATACATATATATCTTAATACATGCCTCAAATAAGAAAATAAAAACTGTTACTTCACTATTGAACCGTAACTAAAACATGTTTACCAGCAATATGAGCCATGAATAGTGTGACCAATAAATTTATAATGATTAAATATACGTTGTATTAATACCATAACAGTCAATCACACTCATATTTATGACTGGCGACAAAATGGAGTATGTAATAAAAATTTAATCATTTTGTTTCCATTATTATCAGTGTGTGAACTGAATTCAGACAAGTTGTCATCCATGAAAAACACCAACCGTTAACAACTTATTAAAATGAATTAAAATAAACTTAATGTTTACTAAAATGACACGAAACTCCAATAAATGAATTAGGCACAAATAGCCTTAATTGAAAGCAAATAATTCATTACTGAGCAAATTCTCTTGAGTTAGCTTTATTTTTTAGTATAGTTCAAAGTGATGTATTCAATATATTGTAAAATGTAACATTATTTAAACCAGAATTGGTTACTTTTAAATTTATAATATATAGTTGCCATGAAAAAATAAACATTACACATTTTAATCAACAATAAATTATATGTTACCTAAATTTAACTGAGTTGTCGGTTATCCTTTGTACCAAATGTTGATTACTTTCTTCTTATTTCACTGATTTAAAATGTATCACTACAAAAATCATCATGAATGGAGTAGAATTCATGTTACATATTACAAACTAAAATTAAATTACTATTATAAATTAAAAATATATCTGTTATATGTATTTATATTATTAATATATGCAGTTTATAATTGAGCTAGATTGTAAATACATTGGCAATTATTTTAAATGGTCTTTTAAATTTGTTTATGACCTAATCCATTCTAAAAATATGTATCACTTAACACTCGTAACATGACTTAAATTATGTCATCAAATCAGATATGTAAATGTTACGCAAGTAAACTAATATACCATATTATATGGTGATTTATTGTGTGTTCATCTAAACCACTACATAAAGGATATGTAAATTAAGTTATTGAAAACAAATTAAATAGGTTTAAAAAATTTAAATTCTTAGTCACTAAACTTACTTAATATCATTTTAAATTAATATTAATGACTTTTTTAAGTATGAGAGACTTCAAAGAAAAACTAAATTAAATCGTGATTTTTTTAAAATTAATTTCTGGTAAAGTTAAGAAACGGATTTTTGTTATTTGATGATTAAAAAGTTAGTGGTTTCTCTTAAAACCAAGTTCTCTTTAATCCTTTGACCACCAAGGGCAGATGATATCGGCTTAGTAGTTAGTATCCAAAACCGCCAGAGGCCGACTACATCGGCTCACCTTTTCGTAGCCAGAACCGCCGAGGGCCGGTCTCATTGCCACGCACTGTCGGACCAAAACCGCCACGAGCCAATTGGCTTTTAGTAATGTTGCCATAGTTTCGTTATTTATAGGAATAAATAAATAACATATCTCGTAGAAGAGGAATAGGCCCTCTTTAAGACAATAGCCTCAACGATGTTTATTTAATTTAGTAAATTAACATACGATAACAAAAATTATTGACATTGATGTAGATGTTTATGGATTATCAGCTGGTTTATGCAAAATATAAACACATAATCAATATAATGTATATAGTGTAAATAAAAATGTGTTGAATACACTTTTTATCACTTATTTAAAGCTTAGAGTGTTTCAATTAATTATTTGTATATTTATGGTGAAACTTATCTTTTCTCACGCATTTCTGGTAATCTTTGAATTGTTAGTGTAACAATTTACATGTATTAAGAGATAAATAACATAATTATGTGTGATTTTGTCATTAATTCGTGTTAAATTAGCTTTTTTATTACATTTCAGGCACTTCTGGAATAATACATTACAATATGTCGAAAAATAGTGCAAGTAGGCTACATAAGTAAGCATTGTCTAGATTTTTTGCATAATATACAAACTTTCACAATATTAAAAAATCTATATTATTTACGAGTATTTCTAGCTCATATTCTCTGGAAACGTTCTTCATTGGTTACTCTACAATAAAAAGCAAGAGTTTTATGTTTATATTTAAGTATCATTAATGTTATTGAATTTTAAACATAAAAATTTATAAAATTTCAACTTAATTCTGTTAGTTATGTTTTATTTTTAACTATAAATTAAACTAAAAACATAAAACCGTCTTCATATATCTGTAGAGAATATCTTTACAAAAATAATGACACCAAAAACATTATTCTATCTTTAAAATTAAAATTAAACGACGAATATTTATTTGTACATGGCGATAATGGCTTGGCGGTTTTGAGTAACACACCATTTGAGTAACACACCACCGAGTCGGCTCAGCGCCCGGCGGTAGCACTAGCGCGACTGGGCCCGGTGGTTCTGGGACACAACGCAAGTAGTTCCTCGGCGGTCAAAGGGTTAACAAATTTAAACATTAAAATAAACATCTTGACTCATGTATCTATCATAACTGTATTTTCGTTTTTATTAAATAAATTATGGCCTCCTAAAAATTAGGAAATCCTATTTATAGTAGAACATAACTTGATTTAAAAAAGTTGAACTCAAATAACATTTATTTTATTAAATTGTATTTAATGTAGATCATTTATTATAGATGTGTAACATTAAAACAGTAATGTGTAGATCTCAGTAAATTACAAAAGGTATTATGAGAGTCTGACAGTTACAAAGTCAACATCTGTCAAAATTTCATGTCAGAACGTAATTATTAAACTTAAGTTTAACTCAGAAATATATGAAAACGTGTATTTAATACTGTAAAGTTAAAGATATACTGAATTTACATTCAAAACTACTGCATTAAATGTATTAAAATCTCATGATTTTTAACGCAAATTAAAAGAGTCACGCGTTACGTTATCTGAGTCAAAACAGTTGTTGATGCTGACGACAGCTATAAAACAAATTTATGACGACCATTAATATCCCTTTCTGTGAAAATTGTATCACACATTTCAAGCGATGTTACTGTGAAATCGTGCCGTATGTTTCGGTCACCTAGTTTTTAAATTATTACTTTTAAGTTTTTTTTGTACTATTTTAAAGTATAAATAAATATTTAAAGTAGAAACAATCACTATATTTGATAGAAAAATGTAAATAAATAATGTGTAAAAAAGTTATTTACATAAACTAATTTTACCATACTTAGTTTTATCAGGCTATAAACTCAATTATGCAAGAAAAGTCATAAAACAATAACTATTTAAATACATAAAGCTTGGTTTTCTTAAAGATAAATAAAATGAGGATATCATATTTTACCAGGTGAAGTTACGGCTAAGAACACTTAATGTGGGGGGCAACAACTTAAAAGTTACTTCTCATTCACCATCAGTGATTGGGCAGGCAAGCTGCGTGCAAAGAGGGGTCGCTCAGATGATCACCTACCCAAGGAACAGCCACGCTAGATGTCGATTGACGCCATATATTCAATTACATCACTTTTTCAAAACAGCTTATGAGTTTTCTTATTTTTCAATAGAATTTTCGTAAAATAGTGTTTGTTAATAAATATTATCCGGATGTTTCAGATTTAAAAAAGTTAGAAATTAAAAAAAAAAAATCAAAACTTTTAGTGTTTTATTTAATATATATTTTTTTGGAAAATCCCTTAGAACATAATAAAATGCCTTAGTAATAATATATTTATTTATTATTTTTAATGCATCAGCAACACCCAGTGTTTTTATAACGACTAAGAATTTTAACCATATTGCGTTATATATAGTTTCCGGCAGTGCTTCAATATATCTGAAGTGACGTATCAACAAAGAAAATGTCCCACATTTTTTTTGTATTCGCAAATATAACATATTTGTTTTAAATGGCTTCTACGATGTATGTCACTTCAAAATCTACGTAGTAAAGGATTTGTAGACCTGCAGTGAATAACATTGGGCACAGTTTATATGTGATTCCTCCACGAATAGTGAATTTATTAAATTTATGTTTATGGTATGAAAGTGGTTTGTCAATTAAATTTTGTTCAACAAAGATTAGCATGCAACAACACTGTTTGGTAAAAGTGCAACAAATATCGCACACCATTGATCTATTCCTTTTCAAGTTGTGTGGAAAATTATTGAAAAAGGTAAAAATATCCTCACTGCATTCCTATCTATCTGTTTACATAATGAAATTTATAGAAATGGACTATTATGATTATATTGTTAGTGGTTTCTATACTAAAACCACTCTAACTTTACCCCTGAGAGGAGCACAACATGGCAACATTGCATATCATAAGAGCTTTGCTCCTTTTTGTTCTATGGCTAATTTGTTTCCGGGCCAGATGAATCACTACTAGGGCCTTCAGAAAAATAATAAAAGTTTTTTACAACGTAGAAAATTTGTATTTCTAATAATTATTAATAAGAATAGTATATTTTTCAAAGATTTATAATGTTTAAAAAAATTCCTGTCACAATTACTTACTTCAATATGATGTTTATTGGTTTCTAGTATATCATAGTAATATATTTCATTCCAAATTGTAAGCGGTCTTACTTTATTGTAAAATTCACATAAATAGTTTTTTTCTGAGTAAAAATGTTCCTATTCATTTTGTTTAGAAAACCCTTTAATCAGCATAAAAATACTCACCCGGTAAAAAAAAAAAACTCTAAACAGTTTTTAGTACTCACTGAAAAGATAATTTGTACATTTCTACATTCTTTCAAATTGTATGAGTCACCGGATATAAAAATTAGAGGAGGGTGAGACGTTCTGGCCTGCGACATTGCCTGTGTCAATTCAAAAGTTGTTACCATAAACCTCAGAGGTAAAGTTAGAATCGCTGGACTGTTACACGAGTAACCTTACACTTGACAGTGTAAGAATATTTCACCCTCCTTACAGTGAAATATAATGACGTCAGTAGACTTTACAGTTATTTTGCTACGAAACAAGCATTCCTTATCAATAATTTAACGCCTTAAAACGTTATTTATATTACTTAGTAAAGGTATATAATGTAATTTTTTTTGTTTTATAAAAACTTATTTTATGTCTTGTGATGTTTATTTCATACAGAACAACATGTGTCGTGTAGATATTGGAGAAAATGTTTATCTGATTAGTTCTAAAAGTGTTAAAAATTATTGAAGAATTAGATTTAAACATCCAAATAGGCACTGAACAAATTGAATTTGCATTAAATGTTAAATAGGTGACGTATGATTAAAAAAAAACTCTAACATAATATTAAAAGTTTTGTTAAATATTATATGACTAGCATTCCTCGAACAAAACAGAAATATAAGAATACATGCAACTAGTGGTTGCAAATTTGTCACTAGCATTTTTCCTAATATTACTATTTTCTTAAACATTCATCAATTTTAAAATTGAAAGAACAACATTATTATGACATTATGGTCAATAGCATAAGCTGAAAACCACCCACATTATGCTTCCAAAGTCATCTATTAAAACACCCAGTGTACTGATAGTTACAGACTAGAATGAACGCGGATTTGTCCAGCGTACAGTCATGCGTCACATGTAGTATCTAAAATATTGAAGGCGTTTTTATGTTTATTACGACAACTAACATATGTGGCCTAACGAATTTTTGTAGTACACATTTAAAATCAAACACAAACTAATATTTTACAGTTTTGTCTATTTTATAAACTTAAAAAATGTTTTATTTTGAAGTAAAATAAAACACTTTATGTGAATTTTAACTGTAAACCATTGTTATATGTTTATGTGGAACTGAAATGTTCACGTAACGTTCCTTGATAAACATAGTAAGTGTTATTTTAAAGTAATATTATAATACTAAATAGTTATGCTAACATGACGTGTTCTTTAATATAATACACTACGGAGATTTTTAACGACACAATATAATAATAATAATAATAATAATATATATATATATATATATATATATATATATATATATATATATATATATATATATATATAAATGTTTAAGGGAAAAATAGGTAGTAAAGTTATACAAGTTTGATTTTAACAAATTAGTTAAATAACATTCAGTGATTTGTAAAACAATGTATCAATTTAAAAAAAGTGTTACTATCTGTAAACAAAGCCTTATATAGAAAATACTCGCTTTGCTCGTTGGGGGCTTCTTGGGGTTCAAGCCAATTCTTTGAATATAAAGAGTTCACTTCTGATAATATTTTCCGTTAAAATGTTATTTATTTAACAGGACAAATGTTTATTTTTAAAAATCATGGTTTCTATACATTGTATACAAAATGTATTTTAAAAAATCATGGTGTTTAAACGGAAAAAGTGATCGTGCATTATTAATAAAAAAAGCATACGGAAAAAGTGATTTTAAAAGTAAGCTGTTAAAAAACTAAAGTTATTAATTGATTTCAGTTGCCTGTTAGTTAACCATTCGTTCAACTGAAGCATGGTCCATCCAGTCTCGATATGGGGAGGCCGGTAAACGTAGAGACCCATTTAAAAAATATTTAAATCCTCAAAAAGTATTGTTTGAAAGGTTAATTTAACTATTAATAGTATGTGTGTTTGCCTGTTAGTTAACCATTCGTTCAGTGAATGAATGGAATATCCAGTCTCGCCACGGGGAGGCCGGCAAACGTAGAGACCATATTTACAATAGCTAAAATGTTGGGGAGTTTTATTTTAGGCAGGCCCCCTTGCCTACTGCCTAGTATTTACAACAGCTAAAATGTTGGGGAGTTTTATTTTAGGCAGGCCCCCTTGCCTACTGCCTAGTATTTACAATAGCTAAAATGTTGGGGAGTTTTATTTTAGGCAGGCCCCCTTGCCTACTGCCTAGTATTTACAATAGCTAAAATGTTGGGGAGTTTTATTTTAGGCAGGCCCCCTTGCCTACTGCCTAGTATTTACAACAGCTAAAATGTTGGGGAGTTTTATTTTAGGCAGGCCCCCTTGCCTACTGCCTAGTATTTACAATAGCTAAAATGTTGGGGAGTTTTATTTTAGGCAGGCCCCCTTGCCTACTGCCTAGTATTTACAATAGCTAAAATGTTGGGGAATTTTATTTTAGGCAGGCCCCCTTGCCTACTGCCTGGTAAAGTACATTTTCGGGTTCGGTCAACTTACGACGGGGAATTTTTTAAAGCAGACCCCCTAGCTTACTGCCAATGACATAATCGGTGTTATAGAAGAAGGTCACCGTACACAATGTTTTTTGCGTAGGCGACCCCTTCAACGACTCTTCCAGGTTGGACAAGGACTACGATATGAGTAGGGCTTCTCACTCTACTGAGAAGGACGTACAGCTGGCCATGTGTGAAGCAGTCCGTGCGAAGATCGACTCCGACGTACTCAATTGTTTGGCCTTGGCTCTTGTGGCCAGTCATTGAGTACGCTAACACGAGGGGAAATTGTCGACGACAGACACGAATCGGCGACCCTTCGGCCAACGCAAACCTAAAGGTGATTCGAGGAATACCGAAAGGTTGCGTGCCTCCGGGAAGTCTGACAGTGATTAGCCGTTTGGAAATCGCTGTGACAATGACTTTAGTGCCGTTAACGAGTCCATCGGCAATATTCAAATTCCTCATGATAAGGCATACGGAGCCAACCTTAAGTCGCAGGACATGATCTGGTACGCCTTTGCCAGTGGCTTGATGTAATAGCTGCACATCCACGACCATATCATCTTCGTTTTCCTTGTCCATAGTGTCAGCACTTATCAACTCATGAAGTTGGCCATCCAACGAGTTCAAGATTTGATCATTGATCTCTTTGACGTTCACGTTCATAGTTGAAAGTATCGCTCTTCTCGCATATTGATCGGGGTCACAGAGAATTTGGGGTGGAAAAACCTCACCGATCAAGTCTGTTATGGTCGTGAGATATCTTAGCCCAAGAAGAGGAATAAGGTCCTCACAATCACGGCCTTCTCCAAACATCTTGGATGGAATAGCTCCGTTGCCTACTCCAAGGAGGAATTTGGAGTAGTCAAGGGAGCTAGTCGTTCTGTGTGGAGTCGTCAGGGAGAACACTTTAAAAAGTCGCCAAAGGTATGATGCTCGAAGTGAAACACAAGCAACATCACACAATGTGCGAGCTTTTTCAACAACGGGTGCTATTTGCCTAAAGTCTCCTGAGCAGAGAAATATCTTATTTCCAAATGGGACACTAGTATTCATGAGATCTCGAAGTGACCGGTCGAGGATCTCGAATATGAATCGGTGCGCCATTGGAGCCTCATCAAAGACAATGAGCTGTGCTGCTCGGATGAGCTCTGCTCGTTAGGACCCAATGGTAATGTTCCACACGCTCATGCCGTCACCAAGATCGAGAGGGAGCCGGAACATGCTGTGTGCGGTGGTACCACCAGCCAAATTACCGGCAGCAATACCTGAGCTCGCCACGGCAAGAGCGACGTGATGACAACTCCGCACGTACGCAAGGATGACACGAATGAGTGAGGTTTTTCCGTATCCTCCAGGCCCATCAATGAAGATTGTCCTGGAAAGATGTGTGTCATTGGGTCTTGAGAGTACCAATTGCACGTAATGTAACACTTGTCTTTGGTCGTCAGATAACTTGGGCTCCCACTCTTCAACAATTGCCCTCTGAAAGCTTTCTCTGAAGTTAAGCAACTCTCTACCCAACTCAGTCGTGTCATCTTCTACATATGGCAGGCCATGGTCAGTCAGACTTAATCCCTGTCTGCGGAGGCTGCGATCAATATCTATCAATGATAGTTTTACTGCCAATTCAGGATCTGAAGGGTTCCGTTCTAAGTGATCCTCACAAAGTGAGTTCTTGAAAGAGTTCCACAACAGTGCCGCTGGAGCTCCCATATTACATAGGAGAACAAAGAAGGATCTGAGTCTTGGTCCAAGCATGAATTGAGAGGCTTCTCGCAGTGCGTGATAGTACTCTTCTTCGTCTTGTACCAAGCCCAGCCTCCTGGCGACTTCCTGAAAAGTGCAGCAATCAGATCCGCCACGAGACAGAAGATCAGCGTAGCCGTGACAAGGAACGGACATAAGAAGCAGTCTTAGATAATAGAGTTCACCTCGGTTAGGTGAGACCCACAACAGTCTGCATACTTTTTGTCCCCGTTGGCGAGCTGTGATGAAATGCTGTCCATCTGGATGGTTGTACACTGTCCCTGACGTTGGTTTTTTTGTATGTACAATAAAGTTTTCATAAAATGACTGGTATGTAAGGTTAGGGAAAATTGGATCTTGAGGTCTATTGAAGTACACGATAAGCTTGGAACTAGGTTTAGCGGTTGCATCTGCCAACTGGCCTGGCCTGAAAATGAATACCTGTTTACCTTCAATGTGTACAGGCAGACAGTCAACGCTGGGCTCTAGCTTTGAAATTGGAAAGTCTAAGAGGCGCCAGCATGCATCGCTAGCACCAATCATTCTCTTCGTCACGTAATGCTCTACCTCATCTTCCTGTTTACCGAAAGGTGTAACAGTTACATTCTAAAGAGAACCACCCTTCATGAGATATTTGAAAAGGTATTTGATTACGTGACGAGTAGACGCAAGCTCCAAGTTTATGTGTGCCTCATATTTTAATAAAAGTGTGGCATTATACGGTACAACCCACCCATCATGAACAACAATAGTCTTTCTTCTTGATATTATGTTCCCCTTATTATTGTAATCTCGCCTGTACTGGACAAACCCCCTTTCATCTACATGTGTACTTCGGCAAGCAGGCTTTGGGAAAAACTTTGTACAACAACCTTTGGCAGAGTCCCAGCACAAGAAGTCGGTGCGATAATCTGTTCCACAGGGTCCGTGAACCATATGTCTCAGCACCAACTCCCTGAGCCTACCACCGGCTTCTTCTTCCGAGGGAATATCTGCCCAAATAACAGAATCAATGTCGGATCCCTGAACTGGACCGCCTCCGATCTTTGACACAATTGGCGATCTTGAACACAATATGAGCATGAGGTAATCCCCTCATTTGCATCTCGATGACGTAGACGATATAAGTTAGGCAGCCGAACATTGCTCCACTACGCAGATCTCGGAGAAGCTCGAGAAGTTTTATGTGGAAGACTCTGCATGCCGTAGAAGGGTCACTTCGGCCAGTACCATAGGGGCAAGCTTTCTTGTTTTCCTCCCATGTTGCACTATACGTGAATGTCAAGAAGAAAGTAGGTGAGCCCAGACGAGACACAAGGGCCATTGCATTTTCGTAATGAACCTTCATGTACCTGGGCCCACCGGTAAATGAACTTGGGAGGTAGATCTTTCCAGCTTGCAACCCTCCTTCGCCTTGGACAGTTTCGTCACGATTTATGTCATCCATCACCTGTCTTCCTGTTTTCCTAGCCTGTTGAAAATTGAGTAATTCGTCCAATGGCCCTACCCGCACGGAATTTTTAGCAGCAGCTTTTAATTGGCATAACTTAATGTAACGTAGCCGCTCCTCGTCGTACCTCGCAAACATTTCTACCTGCCAAGCCTGTGATAGCCGACCATAGTGAGAAAATCGTGGCTCAGAAAGCAGAGGCAACGCGAGTAATTGTACTGAGACAGCTTGTTTCCATTATTGTCTAGGATGCCGATATGCCAGCCCAAATTGCCTTGCGGATAGAGCAATGGATATTGAAATGGTTCCATCAGAGGATCAAACAGATCGATAGAAGATGGCCGTGCAGAACCCTTCTTCCAAACAGTCAACTTCCGGGGATCATTGACGGAATCTTCAGTACTGAGAACAGCGTGCACTTCCACACCTGTTTGCCTATCACCAAGAACAGGGCCGTGGGTAGATCTATTTGTAATTTCAAACTGTAAATGAGCGTTGATAGATGGCTCATTGCTCAAACGGCGAAACTCATTAATGAAAGGATTTGAAGAAGTGAGATAAGAATTGATAGATTCAATCAAATTGGCATTGAGAGATCTACCCATGGCAATATTCTTGCGCTCCTCACCATCGTCGATGTAAAGACGGCACCGGTTGACAAACTGAACGTCCCCACCGCTAGGCGCGAACCTTTGACCAGCGGCGTCCAGATTGTAAACTTGGTGGTACATTCTTCCTTCAATTTTGAAGAAGGAGAGTCCACTAGGATGACGGTACCCACCAGACACCTCGAGTGCACAGAAGGCAAACAGGTCGTTGTATGCTCTGGCTCGTTCTAGGAAATGACGATCAGTATAAAACGGCGCGTCCAAAGGAGGTAGATTAAGAATATTATATGCTCCCACACCACAGCACCACATTTTTCTGTCTTTCTCTTCCTCAAACAGCCGAGCATGACAGTACGAACACTTGTAAATGTCATCTTCCCAAAGACATACTTTACGGAGTTTAAATGAATTAATGCCATTTAAATCGGAGTCTCTCCAGTACGCCATCGGGCCTTGTTCACCAATCTTTCGAGCAAGGAGAGCAGGAACATGTCTCATGTTGGAAAATGAGGGATTCTTCAATCGAAAAGCCTCTACTCTCTGGCAGGAAGCTCCAGGATTCTGATCGTTATAACGTCGGACAGCTTCTCGGTTGATCTCGGGATGCTGGTCAGTGTAACGTCTTACAGCACCTCTATTTATCTGAGGTTTATTTTTACTGTATCGTTTTTTTGCATCTGTAAGCTGTTCCTGTCGAGTACTTGTCAAGCTCTTTGGACGTCCTCGCTTAACCTTTTTAGGTCTGCCGGGCATTTTGTTAAATAATGGCCTGGTCAAAGGAGACATTTCTTTTAAGGGTGATAACACTACCACAGGCATCAATTTTAACTTAACATCGACATAAGACTCCTGCGAGTCTAGATTAGATGTACAGATTGGTTCATACAATTGGTTTGGAGGGTCATCAATTCGCGGTTCTTCAGAGACAATAGTAAGGTCTTGTGTGGCAGTTTTTCCCAAAGTCAGCTGAGTTATAGTGAACTGTCTTGCAACTCCATCCAGAGCTGCATTCGACAACATCAAACTGGCCAGTGAAAAGTAGCTGTCACACAGAAATAGGCGGGCCAGATTATTACCATCATTGGACAAATCAAAATGGCGCTTTTCATTCACTGGATGTGGATCAAACAGATACAGCAGTTCATTTACCCTCCAAAAGGAGACAGTAACTGTTTGACCCGTGAAAAGGAATCCGATATTTTTTTAATTTGCAGCCAATATGTCTTGTAATTTTTCAGCAAGTGACGAAACAGTGTCATGCCAATCATCTTTCGCTAGGGGATAAAGTGCATCGTAAATGTGCTCTAGTTGTAACAGAGAAACTGACTGATTCAAAACATGAATGACTGATGGTAATTCTTCTGGAAACAAGTACCGCCCATAACCAGTACAATTCTCACTACGCAGTGTTTTGTAAATGCGATCACCACTCATAACGATTGCATCAATTGCAGTTGTCGTAAAATGTCCACCAAGACTCTTCCATGCAAGGGCACAAGCAGAATTAGCCACACACTGAGCATTTCTACTCCATGTGAAGAGTTCATTGTTGCCCTGATGAAAGGACCCCTTGGCAACACTAAAAAAAATTCTGTTGATGAGAAACCATCGTAGAGTTAAAATGTAAAATTACAATTAAAGTAATTGGAGAAGAAGAAATTGGAAACAAAAATATAGTATAAAGTCTCGAAAACAATCAAAAGAAATTCGTGATTGATTATTAATTACAATAAAAACGTATTAATTGAAAGAAAAGGGAGAATAAACCAAGAGTGTATGTTGAAAAATAGCGATGATAGAAGATTCGTCTCAACATGCAGTGAAAACGATTCAGTTTTCAATAGGGCAGAAAGCCAAACAATTGAACAGTTCAGTACTGAAGGTAATTCAAGCGTGTAGAGGCCGTAGGGTGTCAGCAGACTGAGGCATCAAATGCGGCGCATCCTTATATAACCTCGGTGGAACTTGTTCCAATCGACTGAAGTCCGTTCTACTAACCGTTCTAAAAACGTTTCTCGCAGACGCTCCACCGACTCGTTTCGATCGACAAAGGCCCGGTCTACCAACTGTTCTAAAAACATTTATCGCAGCCGCTGGAGGGTGCCTAAACCAACAAACAAATTCCGAAAATACAGCGTAAAACTATGATTGGCCTTTAGGCAACAAAAATGAATACAACCTGTTTTTATATATAGTTTAAATGTCCGTAAAGTTTTGTACACAATTTGAATACGTAAGTGAATAAGTGAGTAACATATTTTTGACAAAACCCAACTTTACCTACTTTTTGTGAGGAAATGTATTATATATAAAGCATTTAAGTATATAATTTAAATATTCTATTAGATGTTGTCCAAACTAAATATTACAGCTTCAGTATAAAAAACTTCAACTCTGCAAACAGGTCGGCGTTTTCAAGTCAACCATTTTGATTTTTTCTAGGTTATGAAAAGTTACAAATCAAATTTTATAGCAGTTTTCGTAACAAAGTAGTAAAGTTAAATAGTGTGTACGGGTTTTAGGTTCTTAAATTATCGTAATACAGCAATAAAATACGAAAAACCTAACAAAAGTAGAATTTTTTTAACGAGAAGTGAAATTTGATGATTTTTGCATAGTTAATATCAGAAATACCAAAAAATTACTTCTTAACAAAATTGTAGGAAATTTAATTACAAATCTGAAGTATACGGTCAGCAATTCAAAATTCCCGTCCGCCATTTTAGATGATAACGGGTGATTATCCGTTAATCACAGGGGGCTTCCAATATGATCTGAAGGGGGGAGGGGTTCTATCTAAGATGATCATAAGAAATTACCTTAGTTTTTTATTGGAGACTATCTAAGTTGATAGTAGGCACAAATTCAAATTTATAAACTTTTTGTGAGTAAAGTTAGAGTATGTACCTTTTGTGGTACATAGATTTTTGTATGTACATTACATTTTTTGTACAGCATCTAATTTTTAGGTTGAAAATTTCATTAGATGCTATCTAAACTAAATGTTACAGCTTCAGTAAAACAAAAACTTCAAGTCTGCAAACAGTACAGCAATTTCACATAAGCCATTTTGAAAATTTTTTTTAGGTTATAAAAAGTGAAAAATCAAAGTTTATAGCAGTTTGATAGCAAAGTTCTATACGTAAATAACGTGTAGGGTTTTAAGGTTTTAGCTTCTTTAAATCATGCTTAAATGGGAGGAACTATTCCAAAAAAATCACGTGTTTTCGAAAGAACTCAAGTTTACCAACTTTTTCTCAGGAAACTATTGTATATAGCACAAAAACACAAAGGACACTTTTTGTGCAGAATTTTATTTTCAATTGGTAAATATAATTTGGTGTTAAGTAAACTAAAAATTAAAGTTTCAGTAAAACAAAAACCTCAACTCTGCAAAAAGATACCCGTTTTCACGTCAGCCATTTTGGATTTTTTCTAGGTTACGGACAGTGCAAAATCGAATTTATTAGTAGTTTTGATAACAAATTAGTAAATTTAAGTAGTGTGTAGGTGTTTAAGTTCTTAAATTATCGTTATAATGCAGTAAAATATGAAAAACAAAACAAAAATAACATTTTTTGAACGAAATGTGAAAATTAACGATTTTTTGCGTAGTTATTATCAAAAATACAAAAAAATGTTACATGACCAAAATTGTAGGAAATTTAATTACAAATATGAAGTATGCTGTCAGATTTGTTCTACAACCAACGGTTTGCCCACAATTAAGCCGTTAGTAAAACTCTGCACACAATTCAAATTTCCCGTCCGCCATTTTGATTTTTTTGGAGGGTTAAAAATTAAAAATTTTTAATTTTCGGATTTTTTCCGTCGGTTGCTCGGCAAAAGCTACAAGTGTGCCAAATTTCAAGTTTCTAGCTCATCTGGAAGTGGGTTAGAATTTGTATACGTGAGTGAGTTACACGTGCGGCTATATAGATATTAGATTTAATAAAGGCATCCTATTCATGCGACTTATAGCCCGGTGCGCCCTCTACCATGAAGCCTGTAGATCGCCTACAAACCAGGGTTAGGCAAGTATCTACGTTCATTCAAGTTTGTAACTGTCAGTATGAAATGTACTTATCCCGTAATATAGAACTGTTATAGTTCGTATAGAGCTGTGAGGTTGAGTATCGTCACGTATTTATTATTAGTTTATTGTATAATATAAAAAATAAATAAAAAACTCAATGTTGTGATACTTAAAATCCACAAGTTATTTTTAAATCTATCTTGTTGGTCTCAGCATGTCTAAATAATTACCTCACCAACAGTATTAAGTCCCAATAATAAAATATATATTGTAAGTAATTATTTTACTAGCCTGAATATGTCGGAATGTACCTCATACATTTAATTTACTCTTGAACATATGTTTATGTAATTTACATTACAGTCACAATCAATCGTAGAAATGAGTGTGATGTGATTTAAATAATTAGTATATATAAATACGACCTTTAGTGGATGTCGATTAATAAAAAATGTCCTACACCATTACTGTTACAGTTAGTCCACCTACTGTAAAAACACTTACTTAAGCAATAAGTAAGTGAATAAAAACTAAAATGCGTTATATTTTAGTTAAATTGATGTATACCAATTTTATTGAAATGCTATAAATCCACGTACATAAATGAAGGTCCAATTTTAAGGCAATATCATAAACGAATGTTTGTAATATTACATTACAATCATCCTGGGTATGGATTTCATCCCCTCAATCGATAGCAGGACTCGGTGGAGATAATGGAGTCATTGTTTAGTTTCGTGTTTCACGCCTTCCATCTCATTACTTATTTGTGTCATAACAGCATTGATTACGTTAGAATTAAACTGTCATGCCTTAAAATAGAAATGAATAACAGGATAATAACAATTCAGGACATATTCTTAAAATATTATTTAATGGGTATAAAATCTGGGTGTAATACTTGATTGCTAGCTACTCTAAAAGTATATTATTTACTATGTACACAATTGAACTATGTACAATACTTCTTATAATTAATTAACCCATATATTTTTGTTAGGGTAATGTATTAACAACCCCATATTGATCTGTCAAAATGTAAGGAAAATTAATACAAAACTAATTTAAGTCCCTATTTAACTTTGCAATGAAAGTGAATATTTAAGATTTGTATGATTATTGGCTATAGAATTTTATTACCAAAGGATTTACGTAATAAATAAAAAATGTATATTTTAAAATTGATTATTCGGATAGTCGCCTTAGTTTTTCCATTTACACAGAATAAGAATACTTCCACAATTAATGAACTTCTAAAAAAACTCTGAAATTTATAAATTGTACTAAAGTGTATACAATAGAGGCTTGTTTTATGTTTATTAGTTACAAATATTTTAAAAACTTTTTATTTTTGTATGTGTTTCAACTGGTTTTGGGGGAAAAATTTAAACAAATCCATGTTTTATTTTAATGACAATAAAACATGAAGTACATTACCTGAGTTTAGAATTTAAAGTGAAGTAATTACTGTAGAAAGGTCTTAAAGAGTTTAGCTTTAATAAACTTAAGTTACAAGTGTCTAACTTTTTTAAGATAAAATATCTCATTAAATATAAATTTTTGGACCTGTTACACATTGATCTCACTAATAGCTGCAGTAGGAATGTTCTGGAGTTTTTTCGGGAGTTGGGGAGGACTAGGTGGTGGTGGAATAGGGTTGCAAGGAAAGTCCTTAGAGGTTCTTAGGAAATGACCCACGAGGGATCTAGTAGAACCATTTTTTGTAGGCAGATGTGTCAGTACCATCATAGGAGAGTCTGAGTCCATATCTAGTATTACGCTTGTGGAATGTTTCAACCCCCGCTCTTCACGTATCCTTTTTTGCTGCTCTAGGGTTTTCATTTCGACTCGTGTTTTCTCCCTCTGATAGTACACGGCTGCGAAGATCAGAAGGTTCAGTACCAAGAGGATAACGCCGATGGCTATAGTAAGGTGCAATACTGAGGTATAGGCCTCATGCTGCTCTACACTTGGGTTCACGTAGCCACGAGTTGTGTAAAGGTTGGCGCAGGTTGTAACTATTGTTTCCATTGTTGTTATGGGCAAAACTACCTGAAACATGTGTCAAATATAGTTAGTATTTAAATATTCAAAGTGAATATTGTAAGAGGTCCTAAATTCATATTGAATGAAGTATCTATATATTAACGAATATAATTCATTACCCTAACTGGTTTATTGCCAATAATTTTGAAAAAGTTGTTTGGTTAGCAAACACGTGTTGGTACATATACAGGACAAGTGAACGTCACAGAACACAAATTTATTACAATATAAGCACAAAATGCACAAATATTCGGTGCAACCACGCTCACCTTCCTCAGACCAGAGGGATTCACTAAAGGTATTTTTTATGTGAGATCGATCACCATAATATTTTTTCATTTTGTACTTGTATTGTAATATATTTGTGCATTTTGTGCTTATATGGTAATCAATTTGTGTTGTGTGACGTTTACCTTTACTGAATGATTTTAAAAACTCACAAAAATAGAACACGTTCAGATTGAAATATCAAGAAAAGAATAAAGGAACTTTAATTTATCTAATAGTCTCTAGAAATTAAAATCATTGCCCTTAAAAATTATGGAGATATATTTAAATAATAATTAATCCATACTTGGTATAATAGTTTTTTCATATTTTTAATTTGCAGTAATATTCAGACTGTAAATATCATCTTCAAGAATTTTTTTAGACATTTATCTATACATTTTAAAACATGTTTTAGTGTATTTTATTCCAAACACATTTTTAGATCACTTATTGACTTCACTAGAAATTTCAATAAATGTATCTATTGTTTATACAGTAGGCACTGGTGGCGCAGTGTTGTAATCCAGCTACATGGGGACAAAGTGTTTGGGAGATTGTAGGCGATAGGTTGGATGCTCGGTCCTCTTAATACCGACATGGCATCCGCTTGATGGTTGCTATCGGCGTGGACACTACTAGAGAAGTCTTGGATGCCCATTTTGGGTGGTAATCATTATGCGTTTGTTGTGTTGGGGAGATAACTGAGTATCAGGCTTGTCAATTAGCTGAAAATCAGACCAGCACTACGTGGTTTGGATTCCACGTAAAGCTGTAGGTCCCTTAGTTGCCCTGGCTGTTGGGCTGTTAATAAATTGCCCTTTCTGAGGAACAGTTGAACCTCGTTAGTAACCAGACTACACTCATCCACACTCATCCTACACTCATGTCATCATTCATATTCGCCTTAAAATACCAACAACGTTATGTTGGCGTCTCATATGTAAGAATGTAGGAATACTTAAAATTACTGTAATGTTTCATAAATTATGCTTCAAATTACTAAACTTTAAGTACTTGAAAAGATTGAGATATAGACATTCAAAATAACTAAATAGGTTAAATACCTTTAATAGGCAGATATCTATTCTTTCTAAAATATATTACAAACAAAATATTTCTTAAACATTACAATTATAAAAATTTTACAAAACATGATTGTGAAGCCAAAAAAGTATAAGTTTGACTAAAGTCTCCTTATTTCATATGGATTAAGGTTATATTAGCTTTTGAATAAGTTCTATTCTATTCTTCTGTAAGTTTAGAACACATTTCATATTATGATAATACTGTAATATACTATTTCACAATTTGTTGCTACTCGCATCAAGTTTAGTGTAATATATATATGTTACGAGTTTATTAAATTATTAATATTATTCTCAAAGTACCTCTGCGACTGTGGCATTGTCCCGTTTTGGATCGAAAGTGTCAGCCCTCACAAGCCCTGTATACAGGTCGGCACTGTGGTGATTGTGGAACCGATTGTGGCGTGTGTGAACGTCTTCCATTCCAGCCCGATGGAGTTCCGGTATTAACTGGAGCCAGATGGACAGCTGGTGCGACCGAAAGTGGTTCTTAATTTTAGGCCTTAGACCTAGACATGAACAAGTTAATTCAGTGTTTAAACTAGTATATAAATAAAATATATTTTATAAGAAAGTGGAAACTATTGCCAGTATGTGACATCTTAAAGTTTAAAAATTACATAAACAATCTCAAATTTATAACATTCTAAGCACTATGGCTTTTATTGCAAAAGGCAGAAAACAAAATATGCATACTCTGGTTTGTTTGGATGTAAATATTCTGGAAAATTCAAGTTGAATAAATAATAATAGTGTATAGAATGAACAATGAGTGTATTCAATTAATAATGTGCTTGAATAACTTATTTTATTAAATTTTAAATTAAATGATCAAAGTGTAGTGCACAGATAAACAATGCATTTGATCAGTAATGATGAAGATTTATTAACTTTTTTTTAATTTTAAAGTTAAAATCAAAATCTCACTCGGTTTATTACCAACGTAAAAACATTGGTAGTTAATAAATTAATTATTTTTACTGCCATTGTTAGTAAAAATCAATATAAAAACATTTTCATATATAACTTACGTCAATTGAGAGTATTAATTTATTTATTAAACAATAACATACCATTAGATATACTGAAATAAATTATTTGTGTATATTTTGTTCCCTGCTTTCATTTATACATTTACTGATGAAAGCTTGATACTTCTTTAGATCTTTAGACGCTAATAACATTAATATTTTACTGCCATTCAAATATATTTTGTTCTGATAACTGGTTTCTATCAAGTTACTTAAAACTAAAATATAATATGGTGAGATCACCCAGAACTATAAAATAAATATTATTTTATTTGCTTCATAAAGTTATAATTATTATTCTTTATAAATTAGTATTAATTTATATTTAAATTACTCAATGAAATCATTGTTTAATCTTTTCTAGATTTAGAGCTTCCCTCATTAAGGTCAGTATTATGATAAATAAATAATTATATGTTATAACTGAGCACTGAAATAATGAAATATATTTAATAATTTGCAAGTAAAGAACTATTTTAAGTTATTGCATTTTTGAGAAAATGTATCATAAAACACAATACTTTTATTTGTGGATGAAATAAAGTATAATTATAAAGGTTTCTTTAGTTAATGAAATAAGATATATTGTTAATTTTATAGTTAAGAGTGAAAGAAAATTACGCCAACATAACAAATCTAGGTCTTCGGAGTTCGACCAAGTCACTGGGCTATGTAAAAAAATTGCTGACGTTTCGGCCCCATTACAGTAGGCCATTCTCATAGTGAGACGATCACTGTATCACAAAACTCGTCTGGCAGGGACGGGCCGGTCTCGTAGGTTATATACCCACTTGGTGGTTGAGGGGGTGTTCTGGGAACCTCCATATCGTTCCAGTCCTTCTTGGCTCCGGCCGCTTATGGAATGTTCGTCCTTCTTGAATCTTTGTCTTTCTTGGCTCTGGCCGCTTATGGAATGTTCTGGAATGGTGTGGAAGTTACCAGAACACCCTCTCCACCACTAGGTGGGTATATAACCTACGAGCCCGGCCCATCCCTGCCAGTCGAGTTCTTTGATACAGTGATCGTCTCGCCCTGAAGATGGATTACTGTAATGTGGCCGAAACGTCGGCAATGTTTGTACTTAGCCCAGTGACGCGGTCGAACCCCGAAGACCTACGTGATAGTGACGACCTATCCATGAAGATTATGTCAACATACTTATATCCATGTACTTTTGATGAACTGGGTCGTACTGCTCCCACAAAACTGATTTGAATCTATTCTTCTCTTTCGAAATAGGAAGAAATTGATCCTGAGAGTCAGCCATGTTGGGATTCCTAAAAGTAAAACAAATAGAAAGAAATTACCTTTATTCAGTTTTTAATTTTTTTACAGACCTAAACTTTAACTTAACTTTTCCTTCAGTCAATAAGTGATAATACATAGCACTTCATAAGAAGTTGTTATAATATAAGATTATAGTACGGCTGGAACACAAAGTTTTTGAAATTCATTGGTGTTAAATAACTATAAAGTCTGGCCTTTCTTATCTATATTTTGAGAGTCGTAAATTTTATAATATTTCCATAATGAAATTGGGTAAAAGTGAATAATTCCAGAACTTGGGTGGATAGTTTGTACAAAGTATGGGAAACAACAAACTCTAGGCTATAATAAAGTGGGTTAAACAAATAATGAATAAGTTTTTTCTTAATGCAAAACAACCTTATTTTAATAAATTTGAATTCAAACAAATGTATTCTAAAACACATTTAACTTAACACTAGTGACTCATTGATAACAATTAATTTTACAGATAAAATAAACATATGGTCTCAAATAAGATGAATTAAATTTCAGTTTTTTTCTTTTTAAATATACTTTTTTTAAATAGGCTTAATCGCTCATTCTTTATGTTAAATAGTGGCTGTTGCACCTTATGTGATTTCTCGTGTTAATTTTCCCAAACCCTCAAATGTACTTAATACGAAATATAAAGGAATAATTTTAAACGTTTCCATAGTTTTCTGACATTTAATCTAATTATAAATGTGCCATTTTCGCAAATTTACACTAAAACAATCGTATACATTTTATAGTCAGTGCTAATGTAAACAATATGCAATTTAATACTTACAATATTATTTGTAATTTAATTGTTTTATATGAAAAAATCTTGTTTTATTTAATTAAAAATAAATGTAGTCACACATAGAGACAGCCAATTTGTAGTTTCCTCCAGGCAAGAGAAGAAAAATAGTTGAATATTATACATAAATTCTATGTAACTCTCAAATATTGATTTATAAAATTATTAGAATAAGCAATTGGGAAATACTTGGGTTAAATAAAAATACCCGTCGTAATCAGGTACTAAATAATTTTAAACTAATAAGGTTTAGAATCCATAATGAAGATAACAAATAAATAAGGCATTTTTTTGGTAACAAGTTTGTAGTGAAATGTTTGCCAGGTATCATAACAGTAAGATAAAGCAAATCTTACCCAGTTTTAATAAAGTTGGCAACACTGGTCATAAAGGCCTCTGACAGTGCGAGTTCGGCGCGGGTGTAGTTCTTTGGGAAATGGCCCAGGGAGTCGACTAAGGGGGCACCAAATAGATAGGGCAGCTCCTCGCCGTGAGCCGTTCCCAACCTCTGTTGACAAGACATTTAGTTGAGTAGCTTGAAACAACATTATTAGTTAAAATAATGGTATCATATACTTTGAACCTTTTAATTCAGTTATGATAAGAATTTACCTTTTTTATAGAGTATTTATAAAAAAATATAGTTGTTAAATTCCTTAATCCTAATTCAAGGGTAGAATTTTTCAGAAATATTATTTTCCCTTCAAATAATTTTATAACAATTGAAAAAAGGTAAGATTTTTTACCATTTAATCGTAGTGGCTACTTATATTGTGTATTTCTGAACATTCACACAGTCAATAATATTAAACAATTCTACTGTTGCCAACAGTTTACAAATATATCTCTTAAAAACTGTTTTATATTATATACGTACTGAAAGATTTAAATTTTACATTCAATAATTCTAAACTTGAGTAGTATGCTAGTTTCCCAAGAGTATTAGTGTACATCTGTTATACATCTTTATACATATGTAGTAATGATTACTACGTTAATCCTTGAGGCTTTGAGGTTAATAAAGGAGTAACTTACAAGGTGCTAGCCCTGTCATCGTAAGAACAACTCGACATAACTTGAAACACATTTACCTTGACACACATAACTACACGTCCAGTGGTATTGACCCAACCACCCACCCATACACATGCAGTGGTACTGATCCATCCACCCACCCCTACACGTACAGTGGTACTGATCCACCCACCCACCCCTACACGTACAGTGGTATTGATCCACCCGCCCACCCCTACATGTATAGTGGTACTGACCTATCCGGCCACCCCTACATGTACAGTTTAATTACAATTGAATTTAAAAAAATTGTTGTAAAATATAATGTATAAATCGTGTATAAATCACATCTATGTCCCTTTTTATCACAACTATTTCAACTAATCAAACGTTATTTTTTGAAAATCATAGCTGTGTGATTTATTTAAAAACTTTATATTTATATATCTTACTTTTTGCAATTACTGGTTAAGATGATTCTATACAATTCTGAATAATGTATGTAGTTTGAAAAAAAATAATAAATACATTCACTAGCCTTGAAATCACCTTAATACCCTAAAAACCTGTTTCAAATTACACTTAAAACTGTTCAATCTTTAAAGAATATTAAATGATGTTCTTAAAATGCCAAATAAGAACTTAATTATTGACTTAACTTGAATTAACTGAAAATTCAAAAAAAAAATTACTGAATTAAGCCCATGATTTTAAAAAAGTGTTTCAAATGTTTAATTACCTGAGGGTAGTCCCCGTGTTTTGTCTGGTGATCGAAAACGTAGAAAAAAGTCGAGGACTTACTCTTTCCCCTTGAGTGTGCACTAAAATAGTCCCCAGTTTTTACCACAGGGGCCACAAACTGAGCGTCACTTAAGGCAGCGATGGTAGCGTCTCTGGTGTTGATTGGGTGAACTACCGTCCTCTCCCAGTCCGTGTACTCGTTAACTATCGTCACAAATATCTCCGGTAAGTGATATTCGTAAGCATTCCTTACGTAGGTCCTTAGAATCTTATCACGTCTGGCTCCATCAAATCCTGAATGAAGGTCCGTAGAGGAGAAACTATTTAGCGACTCACTAGTAACGACCCCAAACAGGACGTCTACCTCGCGCACTGAGTATACGGTGTCATCCGTGTCGTACTCGGGTCGTATCACGACGCCGTCCACACTTGGTCCGAAGGAGTTGAGGAACGCTGGAGGACGTACGTCAGCTCGAAGGATTTCCTCGACTGGAACTGCTTGGAGACATCCTGTGATGTCAGGATGGTCTGTACAGTTAACTTGACTGGCGAGGCTGGCTGCTGACACCACAGGGTCTTCTACCAACGCCCAGCTGCTCAAGGCTGATCCAGACAGGAGTATGATACGATGGAACAGACCTAAAGTAACAGAGAAATGTCTGTTGAAGTATCAAATATGTCCTGAATAAGTACTACTATAAAAAATACTAATATCAAAAAGAGTGTTTTTAAATAATTAATATAAATTTCACTGTCATATCTCTTTTAATTATAATTTGAGTCTGACAAAACCAAAAGCACCCACGTTTATATATTATTTCATTTGTTCTAGGGCTAACACAATTTGTACACTATTAGAAGGCTGTTGTTTGATTAACATTTAAATACATTATTCATTGTTATTAAATCTAAATATATTATTCAAGTTCCATATTTTATGTTAAAGTGAGAGTGAAGAAGATACAACTGGTTTATTCAAATCAATGCACATGTTTAAAAAAATTATTTTTAAGATTTGACGTTAGGTGTTTAGGGTATCTGTTTGTACAAATAATTCTAGAATACTGAATATTACATATACATAAACTTAGTTATATTAGTGCATTCCACGAATGCAATACCTATTATCTGTTTAGAAAATGTGCTTTATTTATTACATTCAGTAGTTTCCTATAATTATTTTATTATGAATGTACAGCATTATTTGGTTCAAATCGAACTTACAGCATACACAGTTATATTATCAAAACAAAAAACTACAAAATAACGTGTTATTCCTTGAAAGTACTGTATATAATAATCCTGGAATTCAAGTGGAAGGTTAAGGCCTTCACTTTTCTGTATTTTTATGAATAAATAAATGTTGTATTCTATTATGGCATTATATTATTTAACCTTTTTTATCTCCATCCCCAAATTTTATACAGCAAGTTATATCCGCATTAAATATAATTTTATTTATATATATATATTTTCGTTTCTTGGAAAAATATTTAACCTACCGAAATTAAGGAGATAACTGTCCTACCTGCCACAACGGCTGGAGAAACAGTCAGGAAATGCACGCAGGCGGCTCCAGTACCATGCCCTGCCAGAGTTACCCTCTGAGGATCCCCTCCAAACTGTCTGACGTTCTGCTGGACCCACTGGAGGGCGGCGATCTGGTCCATCAACCCGCTGTTGGCTACTCTGGGTCGACTCTTAGGGTGGCTGTTTAGGTTGAGAAATCCTTGAAGCAGAATAAAGAATGAATTTTACCTATTAGGGGGAATGTACAACTAGTCTCACCTTAAAAACGAAAACCCAATGATACTAGAAATGTATATTACCTTATATTAAGTCTAGACTCGCAACCTGCACCACCCACGGTGTGTACCGACCGTGTCTATGCCACATTTCAATTTAATAAATGTTCGTTTTGTGTTTATTGTGTGTCATCCGTTCGTTTGTGTTCGGTTGATTTGAAGACTTCTGATGACCTCAAAAGAGTGAAGATTTTGTGTATTTTCGGCTTGAAAATGACTACACGAGTTAGTCGAAACCGGTCGCCATCTGACGACGTGTTGGGCCACTTGACTGAATATAAGCTAATATAAACCTCTAGTATAATTAGACAGTGGTCCAGAGGCAGTTCATTATGAAAACCCAGTATTACAGTGGAATGATCCAGTAAGATTATAATATTAATTATGATATAATGCCCATGATAATTAAACCTAATCTCGGCACTATTGGAATCATACTATGACCCAGCTTCTTGGGGACTGAGCTCGTTGGAGAATTTATGTAATAGGTTTTACGCTTGGTCCTTTTAATATTAAATTGGTGACTACTTAGTGCTTGTAATCTTCGTGGATAATATATGGATAAGACTAAGTTGTCCATTGTGGGTGGTAGTCAGAGTCTGAATATTCTGTAGGGAGAAGAACTGAGTATCAGATAAGCGTAATTAAAGTCATATTAATCATTAATTTTGAAAACTCGCTGAAAATCAGACCTTTACAACGTGGTCCGGATTCCACGTGAAGAGGCTATTGGGCTATTAATAAACGGCTCATTAAATCAACATTCAACTTTAGTTAGGAACAAAAGCTACACTCGTTTATATCTACACTCTTCGCACTCATTATCCCCTTACATTCACCCCCAGTTCTACGATCGGCGCCTTAATAATAAAACAATTACTAACAATATGAAAGTTCAGGTAATTTTGTAAATTTGACCTTATAAATATTGTTTAAATTGCTTGAATAGCCAATCATCGTGTACTTTTTATGCATAAGAAACACCCACACATTTCATAAGTAAATGTAAACACAAATTATTAATTTGTAATTCCAATAGTTCCATGAATAATGGTGCCATTATTTAGAAGGTTGCTAAAAGCATGACTTGTAACAACCGGTGGGAACCGTGTTTAGTGTGCATCGAATTTTACAGCCATTAGTTTATTATTCAGAGGTAACATTATAGGTTTAACGTTTAGGATAATAATATTGACTTACATGTCGACAATATAAGTGCCACTCATTTCTTACGGGGTGAAGAGAATATTTGAACTCCAATTTCTCTAATGTTATAATTCAAAACCATATAATTCTATTATTCTCTTTAATGAGATTTGGGCACATTAGTTTGCGTATTTTAAGGTGAATATAAATGACTATATGAGTGTAGGGTTTGAGTAGATGACCTGTGTGGTTCGGCCTTTCCTCAGAAAGGGTAATTTATTAATATCCCAATAGTAATTTGGATACGTGGAATCCAAACCACGTATCCAAATTACGTGGTTTGGATTCCACGTGTATTATTGATCTAATTTTCAGCTAATTGAATGAAAAGCCTGCTACTCAGTCCTCTCTCTTATACCACACCCGCACATTGTCTACCACACAAAATGGACAGCCCAGATTTTATTATCAAGAATATTCTTAATAACCTCAGAGGAATAAGTTCGGTCGATATTTTTATCCACTTGACATAAAAAGTACAAATATATATCTACAGTATTTTTTTTAAGAATTGTTTAGGCAGTGATACTTAATTAAAAGGTTTTGAAACTTTTTAATTTTGCATTATAATACTTGTAATGTAATAGAGTGTCGCTAGAAAGTTTAGGGACACCAATCCATGACATAAATTTTGCGTATGGCCTTAAAATAACAGTCTTTTAATTCCTATTAATATATAGTTGTTTTAAGCCTTTAAATCCATGTCTTTTAAGTAGAAATTTCAATTTTCCATCTTAAAAATATAGGAGCTGCATGCCTTTACACGTTTAAAAAAAATCAAAAAACACGTTTTTTAAACATTTTATATTTATATCTTCTTAACGGTTTGTTCTACAGTAATTAAGTTTTCATAACACGTTTACTGTAACATAACGATCATTAAAAATAATTTATCCCGTTGCAGTACAATGTTTTACTCAAATGGTCACAATGTGAACAAACTTTTTTATTTGGGAAATTTTGTAAAAACATATGACTTTTCGCTTCGCGACTGTAACTAAACGCCTTCAGAATGAGACATGCAATGTACACAGCCCATTCTCTGGCTTTACTTTAGTGAAGCAATTCTGTGCGCGCATTGACCACTGTGAAGACAGTTCTACAGTTACGATCATACTCTCGTATTTTGTGTTACAAAATTCCCAAATACAAAATTCAGTTTGCATTGTGACCATTTCAGTAAAAAAATTTACTTCAACAGGACATAGTAATTAAAATGATTGATATATTACAGTAAACGTGCTGTGAACATTTAATTACTGAAGGCCGTTTAGAAGATATTAAAATAAAAAGTTTTAAAAATATGTTTTTTTTTTATAAACGTATAAAGGTATCCTATAGATAACTTTTTATTGAGTCCTTATATACTTTTTTGAGATAGAAAATTGAAATTTCTAATTAAAAACAAGGATTTAAATGTTTAAAACAACCATATATTAATAGGAATTAAAAGACTGTTAGTTAAGGCCAGATGCAAACATGCTGTAATGGAGGGGTGTCCTTAAACTTTCAAGCGACACTGTACTATTATTTAATTCTCATTTAGAACTGTGGTACATAGTAAAATATTTTTCCAAAAATTTAGTTACGATTAGATAAAAAAAATACTATTATTATAAGTGTAATAAGTTAAATAGTCACCACACAATTTTACCAAAACATTTTTTTTTATAGTTATAAAACAGTAAACTTATGCTACATTTAAAGTTATATTAAGTTTGACGAATCGACCAAAAGCATTTGTTCCTTTACGTGAGCATAATATATATATATATATATATATATATATATATATATATTTAAGTCTAATATATTATCAATTATTACGTTCTCAAGCAAAATTTATATCTATTAGCGTGATTTGTTTAAAAATTTTTTAACCAATGTTTAATGTTTAAATTGATATTTTAATTTTGGACTAGACTAAAGTTTATTGTGTTAGTAATGTATTAGTTTTAGTATTATATATTTTACGTAGCTTATGATGGCATATATAAAATAATTATTGAATAAGCACCGCCAGGCGATTTTATTAAACCATAAATATGTTGGCTGTAGTAAATATTTATTTTTAGTTAACAAACATTACTAGTGCCTTACTGTCAGTGAATATTTAGGATTCCACTAAAGAGAAGACACTTTTTTGCAATTTAAAAAAAAAATTCAGAAAGAAATAACTATTTACTTGGACTGTAATAAAGACGCAAAAGACGTATTATGAAAATATTTAACTATAAAAATAAATAAGGTCCTTGAATATAGATAAGTGAGTCCATACCTAAAGCCCCTAGTCGGTAGTTGACAGTGACCACAACTATGTTGGTGTATCCAGCCAGAACCCTCCCGTCGTAAGAGTTGGCCCCACCAGAACTAAAGTCTTCTGCTCCATGAATGAACACCATCACAGGACGAAGGATTTCTACGCTGTCCTCCACTATGGGATGAAAAGAAAATTGTTTTAACTTACTCAGAAACCGAGGCAATGTTAATTTTAAAGGATATTTAACATTTAATGTAGATAGGTAGTAAATACCATGCATTTCAGATGACTGCCTAAGAGTTGTTTTTGGACAAAATGTTTTCAAATTTATACTTTAACACATTTTAGTTATTTATTATTTTTCCTCACATGTATATTATTATCTTATCTCAAATCTTAAATTAACAAAATATGAACTGAAATAATTACAAATCAATAAAACATTTAGGAGTATATAGACTGAGTATTAGAGGTATGTCGATAGTTCAGTACCCGGTATTTTGTGCCTGTTACTTGCATTAGGTAGTATAACTGTTACTTGAGTACAAAACTACCAGTTACAGATAAGGTACTTCCTGTCTCAGTCACAGGTCTCAGTATCTGTTTTGAACTAGAAATATTTTACCTGGTATCATTATTGGATTACTCGTTTTAGTATCACGTTAGGTTACTCATCTGTCCCAGTACCAACATTGAAGTACCTGTTTTCATATTCCTTTAGGTTAAGGATCTGTCCTAGTAACGTTATTGAAGTAACTGTTTTCGTATCCCTTTAGGTTAAGGATCTGTCCCAGTAACGACATTGACGTACCTGTTTTCGTATCACTTTAGGTTCAGTATCTGTTCCAGTGCCGACAATGAAGAACCTGTTTTCGTATCACTTGAAGTTAAGTATCAATCCCAGTGCCGACATTGAAGTACCTGTTTCCGTATCACTTTAGCTTAAGTATTGTCCCAGTACTGACATTGAATTACTGTACCTGTTTTCGTGTAACTTTAGGTTAAATATCTGTTCCAGTGCCCACATTGAAGTACCTGTTTTCGTATCACTTTAGGTTCAGTATCTGTCCCAGTGCCGACAATGAAGAACCTGTTTTCGTATCACTTGAAGTTAAGTATCAATCCCAGTGCCGACATTGAAGTACCTGTTTCCGTATCACTTTAGCTTAAGTATTGTCCCAGTACTGACATTGAATTACTGTACCTGTTTTCGTGTAACTTTAGGTTAAGTATCTGTTCCAGTGCCCACATTGAAGTACCTGTTTTCGTATCACTTTAGGTTAAGTATCTGTCCCAAGATCAATGTTGGAGTACCTGTTTTTGTATCGCTTAAGATTAAATATCTGTCTCAGTCCGTATGGAGTATTTGTTTATGTGATGAGGGCTGAATGAGCATTCAGTCAGTTCAGTGGCCCAGCACCTTGAAGGTTGACGTTTGTTTTATTTGTAATTTATTCTCATATAATAAAGTTTAGGTATATTTTTTGAGATAAAAACACACACACAACAAATACACGTTAGTTACTTATTGTTAAATAAACACCATATTTGACAATAGATAATTATAATCATTATACTTAAAAAATTTGTATAGTAATTTAGAAACCTAAATAAAATAATTAATTGACTTAACAATAAATAAGTATATTATTTGTAACTATATTATTAATCATTCTAGTGACAATCATTATAAGAATTAATTATTGGATACTTACAAAAAGAATATTTGAGATTACTACAAATATACTTAATGAATTACGATACAGCAGCATATATTGGTTTAGTGAATCAGTATTGTTCAACTAGTACTCAAAAACCCTAAATATATCCGTTACTTTGTAACAGGTATTTGTATCAGCTACTAAAAAGTCCCTGTAACAGATGTAACAGTTACTTTCAAGTACCCGTTTTGGCTATCTCTACTGAGTGTCCAATTATCCTACGTTTTACATGTTTCCCTAATTTATCCAACCACAACTAACTTAATGATCAGTTTGATTTGAAGAGTAGTTAAAAATAAAACACATAATTCCCTGTTTCAATAGTATTTTACAAATGAGAAACCTGAAAGGACTAATATAATAAACGTAACATAAACATTGGAAAAATGTGACTATTGCAAGCTACTAATGTATAGTACCTTCAAATAGTATTATATTTGTCAATAAAAATGTTAAACTAGATTATTAGGAGCAAGTGTCATCCATAATAATCGACTTTTTTTAAGATAATCTAGTATATTTTTCGTGTATAAAGTTTATTCTAAACGGACAATTCCTAAAGATTCTCGTAGTAATGTGAATTTTTACGAGTCTTATAGAAAAGAGTATAATCACATACAATTATTTTAATTATAACTATTATTTATTATGGTTCGATTTATGTTAATTTATATTCTTAATAAATAACGGTTAATTGTATAAAAACAATTTAGTGTATATAGCTTTGTACGAGTATATCGATTCAATTTCATTTAACTGTACAACCCCCAGTATTGCTAGATATAAATCCCCAGCGTCTGAAAGCCAGACCATTGTTAGCTTTGAAACCCTTGTACGTACTATCAGACCTTTTACCCTAATGAATTGCGAGGCTGAAATTTCCCCGGAGGAGAATAATTTTATTTAAATAATTGTTTCATTACAATAATAACAACAACGAATAACCAAAACTTAAAATAAGAAACAAAGAAATGGTTGTATAACATATAAGTTGAAACTATAGTTATGTAAAAAAGTAATCCTAAAATAAATATGGGGGAAATACTTAAATAATTGTAGTTGACTTTTGAATAGTTCTAGCACAGCCATTTCTTTTCAAACAGTGCATTCTACTGTCCATTGTTACAGGGGTAATGTAACAACCATCAAACAATGAAACCATCAAAATAAGGTTATTTGATACTGAGTATTTCATTATTATTAGTGTATAATTTTTTATAAAAATTGTTTTGCTAAACTACATTTTCAAACATAATTTGTTACTTTATAGTCGTTTTATACTCTTATAGTAATAATTGTAAATACATATATAAAAACTTGTCTCAGCAACATTAATATATCTTAACCTTTATAAACAATTACAGCAACAATTTGGTTTAACAAATAATTTCCAATTTTGTGATATAAAACTATCACTTTAAAACAAGCAACAGCTGGTTTAGCTGTAATTGGAAGAATATAGTTGTAAATTGATTCTTTGTTAGCTTTGCCAAATCACAGTTAATTTATTTAGTTTCTTATAAAACAAATACCTAAATGATAGAATAATGATATTAAACATATTTTTTACATTTAAATGTTACTTAAATTTTACTCAAAATCTTTAATACATGAAAGCTCTTGTTTTTTTGTATCTATAAATTTGATGTGCCTAGGTTTAGTTAGGTTTATGGCAAAGATAAGAAAAATGGCTATCTCCTATTAGGTATATGGCCAATATTATGAAACACTTATATCTTTCTTCAATTTTGTCATGCTACCTCTAAACAAATATAATTTTTTAATCGTGTATGTTGAAAGAGCAAAACATATTCAGAGTTTAAAACTTGAATTAAAAGCTATCTAGTCAATTTGGACAAGTTTTAAATTTAATTAGAACGGACAATAAATTGAATTAGGTTTTGAGCCAGTGTTTTTTTTTTCGTTTAACTGAATGTTTGTAAAAATTGTTGAAAATATATTTTTTAAAGCAATATTATAAACATTATTTACATACCGATAGCAGGCGCAAACACGTTTAGATACAGGCAGTCCTCACTCCAGTCTCGGATATGGGGCAGAAGTCTTTGTATTGCAGCCACCTTTCCCCGGGCCATCCGCGAGAGAGCCCCAGTAAAATTGGGAGTAGTCTGTGGACATACTGGGGCGAAATGGTCACAAACCCTCACTCCATTCCACGGGGGAACGCTCCTGGTAGGACTAAAACGGTTGGCACCCACAGGGGGTGTGGCATAAGGCACTCCAAGGAACATTTCTACAGCAGGAAGCATTTTTGGGGTGACTACCACGCCTTGGACTTTACCTAAAGTTAAGAAAAAGATTGTAGATTGTAGTTAGTATGAAGCAGTTAATTTTAACTTTTCTAGGTTAATAATGATTTGTTTATTATAAATGAAAAGTTGTTAAAATCTTTAAAACACAGGACTAGGTAATAACAACAGTAAAAAATTGAAACTTTGAAAACTACCAGTTTGATTCCCAAATATGTATTTCTGCTATATCTCAAAAACTAGTCAAGTTAGAGACATTCGGTTTTTAATAAAATATTTTTAATTTTAATTCATATCTTTTCTGAAATTTCAGTCAAAATCGTGGATCCGATTTTGTGAAAATTCCATTTTTTATGTTTTTTGCCCATAAAAATAAAAAATAAACAAACATTTAAAAATGTGAAAAAACGGTCTGGAGATACACCTCTACCAAATGTCATAAAAATGTATCCATCCATGTGAACTGCACATACATGCAGACAAACACACATATGGACAGACATCCGAATTTGTTTTTCAAAAAACAGTTTTTTGGGTTCAGGTGACTCTAAAATGGATTTTTAAACTAACTTGTAAAAATATTTTTTGGATGATCACAATACTTTCTCTATGCTGACACGTATGGGAGAAAGTAAAAATGAATTATCATGAATCCCTTGTATCCAAATCTAACTTTTATGAGAAAATCTGCAACTTTGAGATATATTTGAATTTAATAAAGTGCTGGTCTATTCCAGCCTATTTTATTTCACAATAAATTCTGCTAACACATTATTTATTTAATTTCACGAGTATTCTTAATACCTGAACGGAGTTGAACGATGCGGGTGAGGGTCAGTCCAACAGATAAACTGGTTGATAGAGCAAGAAGGCAGATAATTGAATGACAAACAAGTTTGGTTGAAGAATGATGTCCTCGGTGTCTATTGGAATATCTAGCACCAAACATTCTGTTCGGCTGAAGAACTGATCAAATTGAGTGATTTTTCCGGAGGAAGGGTGTCCATGGTCACAGTTGTGGTGGAAAGGTCGGAACCATCAAACAGGAGACTGAGACAAAACTCTAATTGTGTTTCCCTGTAAAAATTATTTACAGTTTAGAAACATAGAGTAAAGTAATTTCAGTAAATAGTCCAGCACATTATGTAATGATATACCAGATTAAAAGTAAAAAAACGTTTTACCACACTAATCTAATTAAAGTAACATTATTCATTTTTAAATATGTACAGTACAGAAACAATTATTATTATGAAAGCAATAGATATTTAAAAAAAATAAATAAGCAAAAACAATAATACATTACATAAGAATACCTTAAAAGTAACATGTGTCATGTCTGACATATTTAACAAAAACAAATTATGTTATGTGACAAAAAAAAAAAATTAATATTAACTTTCGTTTAATTTAATATTAACTTTGGTTTACTAAGTTTTGTTAAAATTGGACCTAATGTTTATTTAAACATTCATTCAGAATACCACCATAATTTATATTTATAATATAACCAAAAGTTATATTATTTATTACTACTAAGGTGGTTTGTATAGTTATAACTTCAACGACTACATGCATCAACACTAACAAATTTGCATGATGATAGTGCATTGGTTTGCATACATCATTCAATGATCATGCTCTCTGTACTCGAGCAGACCTCACTCATGATTTTTATAGTAACTTTTTTATTATTTATAGAAATGTGGTTTTATTTTAAATCTACCAAGATTTGATATTTGAGTATACGTGCAACATTATTAATATTATGTTTACCTTTTTTTATTCACATAGAAAAATATTATATGTAATAATGCTTCTTGTAAAATAGCTTCTGTGCCGGCTAATACAATAATGTGTTTAATATTATTGAAATAAAGGCAAATTATTTACGTATACAAATGTTGGGTACTTTTTCAAAATGCACTCACAATACTTACCATATAATACATATCTGTTATAACTGCTTAATTTTATAACCTCATTATAATTTAAGTCAACACATCTATTTCAATCTAAAAAAAAACTAAAATTGCACATTGAGCTATACAAAAATAAATTCTTCATTTATTACACGTAACGATTCCACTTTTCAGGTCAAGTGGAAGAAGGGACTTTCTAGTCCCAACTTCGCCTGGTTAAATAAAGACGAATATCATTTCATTTCGTTTCGTTTCGTTTCGTTTCGTTTCGTTTCGTTTCGTTTCGTTTCGTTTCGTTTCGTTTCGTTTCGTTTCGTTTCGTTTCGTTTCGTTTCGTTTCGTTTCGTTTCGTTTCGTTTCGTTTCGTTTCGTTTCGTTTCGTTTCGTTTCGTTTCGTTTCGTTTCGTTTCGTTTCGTTTCGTTTCGTTTCGTTTCGTTTCGTTTCGTTTCGTTTCGTTTCGTTTCGTTTCGTTTCGTTTCGTTTCGTTTCGTTTCGTTTCGTTTCGTTTCGTTTCGTTTCGTTTCGTTTCGTTTCGTTTCGTTTCGTTTCGTTTCGTTTCGTTTCGTTTCGTTTCGTTTCGTTTCGTTTCGTTTCGTTTCGTTTCGTTTCGTTTCGTTTCGTTTCGTTTCGTTTCGTTTCGTTTCGTTTCGTTTCGTTTCGTTTCGTTTCGTTTCGTTTCGTTTCGTTTCGTTTCGTTTCGTTTCGTTTCGTTTCGTTTCGTTTCGTTTCGTTTCGTTTCGTTTCGTTTCGTTTCGTTTCGTTTCGTTTCGTTTCGTTTCGTTTCGTTTCGTTTCGTTTCGTTTCGTTTCGTTTCGTTTCGTTTCGTTTCGTTTCGTTTCGTTTCGTTTCGTTTCGTTTCGTTTCGTTTCGTTTCGTTTCGTTTCGTTTCGTTTCGTTTCGTTTCGTTTCGTTTCGTTTCGTTTCGTTTCGTTTCGTTTCGTTTCGTTTCGTTTCGTTTCGTTTCGTTTCGTTTCGTTTCGTTTCGTTTCGTTTCGTTTCGTTTCGTTTCGTTTCGTTTCGTTTCGTTTCGTTTCGTTTCGTTTCGTTTCGTTTCGTTTCGTTTCGTTTCGTTTCGTTTCGTTTCGTTTCGTTTCGTTTCGTTTCGTTTCGTTTCGTTTCGTTTCGTTTCGTTTCGTTTCGTTTCGTTTCGTTTCGTTTCGTTTCGTTTCGTTTCGTTTCGTTTCGTTTCGTTTCGTTTCGTTTCGTTTCGTTTCGTTTCGTTTCGTTTCGTTTCGTTTCGTTTCGTTTCGTTTCGTTTCGTTTCGTTTCGTTTCGTTTCGTTTCGTTTCGTTTCGTTTCGTTTCGTTTCGTTTCGTTTCGTTTCGTTTCGTTTCGTTTCGTTTCGTTTCGTTTCGTTTCGTTTCGTTTCGTTTCGTTTCGTTTCGTTTCGTTTCGTTTCGTTTCGTTTCGTTTCGTTTCGTTTCGTTTCGTTTCGTTTCGTTTCGTTTCGTTTCGTTTCGTTTCGTTTCGTTTCGTTTCGTTTCGTTTCGTTTCGTTTCGTTTCGTTTCGTTTCGTTTCGTTTCGTTTCGTTTCGTTTCGTTTCGTTTCGTTTCGTTTCGTTTCGTTTCGTTTCGTTTCGTTTCGTTTCGTTTCGTTTCGTTTCGTTTCGTTTCGTTTCGTTTCGTTTCGTTTCGTTTCGTTTCGTTTCGTTTCGTTTCGTTTCGTTTCGTTTCGTTTCGTTTCGTTTCGTTTCGTTTCGTTTCGTTTCGTTTCGTTTCGTTTCGTTTCGTTTCGTTTCGTTTCGTTTCGTTTCGTTTCGTTTCGTTTCGTTTCGTTTCGTTTCGTTTCGTTTCGTTTCGTTTCGTTTCGTTTCGTTTCGTTTCGTTTCGTTTCGTTTCGTTTCGTTTCGTTTCGTTTCGTTTCGTTTCGTTTCGTTTCGTTTCGTTTCGTTTCGTTTCGTTTCGTTTCGTTTCGTTTCGTTTCGTTTCGTTTCGTTTCGTTTCGTTTCGTTTCGTTTCGTTTCGTTTCGTTTCGTTTCGTTTCGTTTCGTTTCGTTTCGTTTCGTTTCGTTTCGTTTCGTTTCGTTTCGTTTCGTTTCGTTTCGTTTCCTTTCGTTTCGTTTCGTTTCGTTTCGTTTCGTTTCGTTTCGTTTCGTTTCGTTTCGTTTCGTTTCGTTTCGTTTCGTTTCGTTTCGTTTCGTTTCATTTCATAACGAAAATTAAAATTAAATTTCATACGCCTATTAAATATCGGCGATGATTAATAGTTACTACTAAAAGATTTTGTAATAACGTACGTTTCGAAAATTTAGGACATTTATGAACATTATTGCATAGAAAACCATGTTAATATGGAAACAAATCAATGGTTTCAAATTCAATCACAATTCAAAGGTGTATAATTTATAAATGGAAGTGCGGACGTCCGGTGTGGTAGATCATCAAAGGTAATTAGTGTTTATTAATGGCAAACACGCATTTAACTGTATGAAATCAATGGCTGTACAAACACGAATATCCCTGTGGATATGGATTAGATTGTTTATTTCCTTTTTTAGCTTTTAAATATGATTTGATAAAAGCTTTTTCAATTTTAGCTACCGGTAAATATATTCCATTAGCCTGTGTGTGTATAGTTAAATTAAAAAATTCTGAGCTACTTTGAACTTGGATATACAGTGTCATGCTATTCTATATACATTTGTAAAGTTTATTTTAAGATTTTATAAAATATATATCACATAAACAATATACAGATATGAAGAGATTTATACACACTTAGTTTAGTTAGAGAGTTATACGAGCAATTTAAGGGAACTACAAGGGGTTTGATAAGAGAGTTAAACATAGTTAAGTAGTTAAATATCGGCGATGATTAATAGTTACTACTAAAAGATTTTGTAATAACGTACGTTTCAAAAATTTAGGACATTTATGAACATTATTGCATAGAAAACCATGTTAATATGGAAACAAATCAATGGTTTCAAATTCAATCACAATTCAAAGGTGTATAATTTATAAATGGAAGTGCGGACGTCCGGTGTGGTAGATCATCAAAGGTAATTAGTGTTTATTAATGGCAAACACGCATTTAACTGTATGAAATCAATGGCTGTACAAACACGAATATCCCTGTGGATATGGATTAGATTGTTTATTTCCTTTTTTAGCTTTTAAATATGATTTGATAAAAGCTTTTTCAATTTTAGCTACCGGTAAATATATTCCATTAGCCTGTGTGTGTATAGTTAAATTAAAAAATTCTGAGCTACTTTGAACTTGGATATACAGTGTCATGCTATTCTATATACATTTGTAAAGTTTATTTTAAGATTTTATAAAATATATATCACATAAACAATATACAGATATGAAGAGATTTATACACACTTAGTTTAGTTAGAGAGTTATACGAGCAATTTAAGGGAACTACAAGGGGTTTGATAAGAGAGTTAAACATAGTTAAGTAGTTAAAACTAATTTAGTTAGAGAGTTATATGCAGTGGACTATGATAAGAGAGTTATAAAAGTATAGTAAGAGAGAAGACATTTCAGCTAAAGAGTTATAAGCAATGAAGTATTATGAGCAGTGCAGTTAGAGAGTTTGATATAACATGAAAACGTTCTTAAGTATCTTAAGAAACGTAGTATTTAATTAATTGTTTAAGATATTAGTACACTAGCAACGTAGACTTTACAGATGACATTATGGCCTTTTAAAAATGTTTATAATTTTAGAAGTTAGTTCTCAACTGAGTATAATAGGAGGTAGTCTGTTTCTAAGACTGCTATAAAACAGGTTGCCTCATTCTCATATGTTCTTTATGAGCTGAGCTGTTACGTCAGAAGGAGACCTCCAACCACGAGTAAGTGTATTACTCTGTGCTTCCAAAACAGCGTGTGAACAGTTAAAATAACATACTAAAAACCATTACTATTATTTTTAAAGAACATTATTTTCAAGAGTATTTCTTAATTATTTAAATTTATGTTATTTTTAATATTAATTTAAAGCAGCAAATTATCTTTTTCCGTGTGTTGCTGGTGTATATTTACTTAGTAACTACTAAATAGTATTAATATTAGTGATCGTCAAATTAATTCACAATGCAAAACAAAACCATATTCAAAATTAAACAACACAGACTGACGTTTCATCAAGAGTACGAATATAAGATTTGTTACATTGTTGTGGTTTGTTTTATTTACAGCAGTGAATGTAGAAAAAACAGCTGAGGCCAGCCTATGACGTAATTGCTACTTGTGCAATACGGACATGTACTTGTATGAAGCAACTTCTTGTACATAAACTTCGGTCTTTTTCAACCTAATCATTAAATGGATAATTGTGTTCTACGTACCCCTCATGACGGTGTCAGTTATACTCAAAAATAACTCCTTACACCTGGTTCTAGATTTAAACGAAAATGTCCACTTCTAAGTATATTTAAGGAAGTATGAATTTGAAAAAAGATAATAATTTTTTAATCATCTCATGAGTTCGTGTTGGAGAACTTACTACCATGTTAGCTATCACTAACGTTTTTATGGATTTCCGTTTGTTTATTCTTTGCATTTTTTTATAAAAGGAGAGGCCAACTTCTTTCTTAACCTTACTCTGCCCATTCCTCATAGACTGTTGATCTTTGTGGGGAACTTATTCAGACAGAGTAAGAGGAACAACCACTATATTAGAAGGTGAGTATGCCGATAAATCTTCCGGTCTAGGCCGGATTCAAACCAAGGCTATCTCTAATCCAAGATCATAGTCCTGAATCCTTAAACCGCTCGGCCACTGGCTCGCCCCGCTCGGCCACTGGCTCGCCCCGGTTTGCTAAAATTGTGCGTCGTAATTGTAGTAGACCTGTGAGTTATGTTTACCTAAATATTGTCATGATTTTAACTAAACGTACCGTCATATAGTCTTATTTATCTTAACTCTCAGGTATTTTTATGTCCACAGTGAATATACATATGTCAGTAAAAATTTAGACTTTTGTTAGTAGATCCTTATTAATAATGAATTAATTTTAAAATAAAATATTGTAATTGATTATATAATATTATAATCTTAGAATTAGAATCTCGTATTTTTCAAATTTTATAACGGATAAAAAACAGAAAGTTAGTAAACAATCGACGAAGTTTGGAAATTACAATTTCGCCATTCTAGATGTCCGTCATAAATTTGGCTAAACAATTTGAACTGTAAGCTTCTTACGTATCGCTAAATATTTCTAAAATTAGTAGTTTTATCTCCCTTTGTGCAAAATAAATAACGATCTAAAATACATCAAACAAATGCAACAGTAGACTCGTCAGCCAACTTAACTGAGGAGTACGTTGTCACATATATAATATAGCTACGTCTCCTTACTACCCAAATACCACTTGCACAATAAGTCGTTGAATACGTATATATTTTACTGTTTATTATGTTACTGTTTGGGGACAAAGCTCACGTATTGTAGTAATTATTTTACCATAACTCAAAATCTTAAAAAAAAAAAAAAAAAAAAAAATCACTTAAGAAACTATTATTGGTAAGCACTTTCCTTATTATGTTATGTCATGCAAATTAAATATATAATATAACACTCTTGTTATTGAAATATTATAACCTCAGTAAATGTTTTAAAGACGTCAATCGTCGAATTGGTCGAATTCGTATTACTAATCAGTATGATGAGAAAATTGAAACTTCTGCTATATAAATTCTGATATCAAATACACGTAAAGTGTAATAACCCTCCTCTTTTCCCTAAATATTCAGTGGTAATGACCCTCCCACCCACCCATACAGATACATTGATTTACTTCAAACCAGAACTTTTTTATTTGTAAATATACTGGTACAATTTGACATAAAAAGCTCTTTAAATTTAATTCTATACTTAAGTCAAATGTGTCAAATTATTGTTTCTAATTTATTTTACCAAATTAGTTAGAAACTTTTATTCATTAATTGTCGTGTTTGCATAAAACATACAAGTAACTTCTTCATACACAACTAGCAACATCTGCTGGATTGATCTTAAAATATTTATGGAATCGCCAAAGAGAAATGCTTAAAGTTTCGTTTTTAACTGAAACGCCACGAGAAAACTGAGAGAAAAGTTTAAATTGTTTGAAAAGCAAAATAAGAAAGTTGAAATCGTTTTTGTCATACTGAACGGTTTTTTTATTCCACAATATTTTAAAATAAAAACAATAATTTATGTTATATTGAACATTTTGTTATTCTACAATATTTAAAAATTAACACTTTTAATCCCCTTGTTAGCTTAGTGGTTATCACTTCTACTTGATATGCAGAGAGAGGGTCACGGGTTCAAATCTTGGGAGGTCTACTAAAAATTTGCTGAATGGGTTCGAACCGTAGTCCCATAACAACTTTTGTAGATTCAGTAAAAAATGCCACTTACGTAAATAGGCAGAAAAAGTAATTAATAATATTTAATAAAGTGGGCCTATATTTCTTATTATAATATAAAATATTTATCAGGTCTGTTTTGGTTGACAGAGTCAATATAAACTGGATTGTAGTAAATTAACTATCTTACCCTTAAAGCACAAATAATAACTGTACTATAGCTCAAAAGAAAAAAAATGCCAAATACAATTATGAAAACAATATAGTTTTATATGTATAAAATGATAACATCCCTAACAATATACTACTAGTAGGCTTTTAAAACTTGTTTTGACTTAAATATTTAATGAAACTTTTAGGGGGCTAGGTATTGTTGGATATTGTAGGTGATAAGTTCTCAGCCTCTTAATACTTGCTTATACAGGGTGTTTATTTTAAAACACAACCCTATTTACAAGTACAGAAAATGAAGTACAGAAAATGAAGGTACAGATAATTACAATTTCATAGGTTGGTAGCCCTGTTTCTTCTTCTTCCTTGGCTATCAGCTTATTTGCATTGTAGAATTGTTAATCACTTTATTTGGGTTTCGTGGAATGTCATTAAGTTGAGGTTAGAAAAACGGTTTTGAGCAAACTTTGAAAAGGGTGTCCAGAAATTTATTAAAGAGGGCAAACGTTGTATAAATGATAATGGTGGTTTATTTGAACTAAAAAAATAAACTAAAATGTCATCAAATTATGTAAATAGTAGTAATAAATGTTAATAATAATAAAATGTATACTGTATATGTGTGTGTGTGTGTGTGTGTGTGTGCGTGTGTGTGTGTGTGTGTGTGTGTGTGTGTGTGTGTGTGTGTGTGTGTGTGTGTGTGTGTGTGTGTGTGTGTGTGTGTGTGTGTGTGTGTGTGTGTGTGTGTGTGTGTGTGTGTGTGTGTGTGTGTGTGTGTGTGTGTGTGTGTGTGTGTTTTGTGTGTGTTTTGTGTGTTGTGTGTGTGTGTGTGTGTGTGTGTGTGTGTGTGTGTGTGTGTGTGTGTGTGTGTGTGTGTGTGTGTGTGTGTGTGTGTGTGTGTGTTTGTGTGTGTGTGTGTGTGTGTGTGTGTGTGTGTGTGTGTGTGTGTGTGTGTGTGTGTGTGTGTGTGTGTGTGTGTGTGTGTGTGTGTGTGTGTGTGTGTGTGTGTGTGTGTGTGTTTGTGTGTGTGTGTGTGTGTGTTTTGTTTGTAATTTTCATTTCAAATCATGGGTTGAGTTTTAAAAGAAACACCATGTATATACATACCCATGTTTAGACTATCAGTGTATTTTGAAAAACTTATATCAATAATATACAGTACAATTGAACCTCACACAAGTTTATTACAATACGGGTAAGAAATTTACCGATATTGTATTACAGAAAACCCCTTTTACCATAGTCAAACCATGTGCTCTTGTATTAGACCCCACTTATCCATGGCCTGAAGGTTGTATTAGACCACCCACTTATCCATGGCCTAAAGGTTTTATTAGACCACCCACTTATCCATACCCTGAAGGTTGTATTAGACCACCCACTTATACATGTCTTGAAGGTTGTATTAGACCACCCACTTATCCATACCCTGAAGGTTGTATTAGACCACCCACTTATACATGTCTTGAAGGTTGTATTAGACGACCTACTTATCCATACCCTGAAGGTTATATTAAACCACCCACTTATCCATGGCCTGAAGGATGTATTAGATGACCCACTTAAATATGGCCTAAAGGTTGTATTAGATGACCCACTTATCCATTGCCTGAAGGTTGTTTTAGACCACCCACTTATCCATACCCTGAAGGTTGTATAGATCACCCACTTATCCATGGCCTGAAGGTTGTATTAGACGACCTACTTATCCATACCCTGAAGGTTATATTAAACCACCCACTTATCCATGGCCTGAAGGATGTATTAGACGACCCACTTAAATATGGCCTGAAGGTTGTATTAGATGACACACTTATCCATGGCCTGAAGGTTGTTTTCGACCACCCACTTATCCATACCCTGAAGGTTGTATAGATCACCCACTTATCCATGGCCTGAAGGTTGTATTAGACGACCGACTTAAATATGGCCTGAAGGTTGTATTAGATGACACACTTATCCATGGCCTGAAGGTTGTTTTAGACCACCCACTTATCCATACCCTGAAGGTTGTATAGATCACCCACTTATCCATGGCCTGAAGGATGTATTAGACGACCCACTTAAATATGGCCTGAGGTTGTATTAGATGACACACTTATCCATGGCCTGAAGGTTGTTTTAGACCACCCACTTATCCATACCCTGAAGGTTGTATAGATCAACCACTTATCCATGGCCTGAAGGTTGTATTAGACGACCCACTTAAATATGGCCTGAAGGTTGTATTAGATGACACACTTATCCATGGCCTGAAGGTTGTTTTAGACCACCCACTTATCCATACCCTGAAGGTTGTATAGATCACCCACTTATCCATGGCCTGAAGGTTGTATTAGACGACCTACTTATCCTTACCCTGAAGGTTATATTAAACCACCCATTTATCCATGGCCTGAAGGTTGTATTAGACGACCCACTTAAATATGGCCTGAAGGTTGTATTAGATGGCTCACTTATCCTTGGCCTGAAGGTTGTATTAGACCACCCACTTATCCATACCCTGAAGGTTGTATTAGACGACCCACTTAAATATGGCCTGAAGGTTGTTTTAGACCACCCACTTATCCATACCCTAAAGGTTGTATAGATCACCCACTTATCCATGGCCTGAAGGTTGTATTAGACGACCTACTTATCCTTACCCTGAAGGTTATATTAAACCACCCACTTATCCATGGCCTGAAGGATGTATTAGACGACCCACTTAAATATGGCCTGAAGGTTGTATTAGATGGCCCACTTATCCTTGGCCTGAAGGTTGTATTGGACCACCCACTTATCCATACCCTGAAGGTTGTATTTGACCACCCACTTATCCATACCCTGAAGGTTGTATTAGACGACCCACTTAAATATGGCCTGAAGGTTGTTTTAGACCACCCACTTATCCATACCCTGAAGGTTGTATAGATCACCCACTTATCCATGGCCTGAAGGTTGTATTAGACGACCTACTTATCCTTACCCTGAAGGTTATATTAAACCACCCACTTATCCATGGCCTGAAGGATGTATTAGATGACCCACTTAAATATGGCCTAAAGGTTGTATTAGATGACCCACTTATCCATGGTCTGAAGGTTGTTTTAGACCACCAACTTATCCATACCCTGAAGGTTGTATAGATCACCCACTTATCCATGGCCTGAAGGTTGTATTAGACGACCTACTTATCCATACCCTGAAGGTTATATTAAACCACCCACTTATCCATGGCCTGAAGGTTGTATTAAACGACCCACTTAAATATGGCCTGAAGGTTGTATTAGATGACCCACTTATCCTTGGCCTGAAGGTTGTATTAGACCACCCACTTATCCATACCCTGAAGGTTGTATTAGACGCCTGACTTATCCATGGCCTGAAGGTTGTATTAGACGACCGACTTATCCATGGCCTGAAGGTTGTATTAGACCACCCACTTATCCATGGCCTGAAGGTTGTATTAGACCACCCACTTATACATACCCTGAAGGTTGTATAGATCACCCACTTATCCATGGCCTGAAGGTTCTATTAGACGACCTACTTATCCATACCCTGAAGGTTATATTAAATCACCCACTTATCCATGGCCTGAAGGATGTATTAGATGACCCACTTAAATATGGCCTGAAGGTTGTATTAGATGACCCACTTATCCATGGTCTGAAGGTTGTTTTAGACCACCAACTTATCCATACCCTGAAGGTTGTATAGATCACCCACTTTTCCATGGCCTGAAGGTTGTATTAGACGACCTACTTATCCATACCCTGAAGGTTATATTAAATCACCCACTTATCTATGGCCTGAAGGTTGTATTAGACGAACCACTTAAATTTGGCCTGAAGGTTGAATTAGATGTCCCACTTATCATTGGCCTGAAGGTTTTATTGGACCACAAACTTATCCTTACCCTGAAGGTTGTATTTGACGACTGACTTATCCATGGCTTGAAGGTTGTATTAGATGACCGACTTATCCATGGCCTGAAGGTTGTATTAGACCACACACTTATCCATACCCTGAAGGTTGTATTAGATGACGGACTTATCCATGGCCTGAAGGTTGTATTAGACGACCGACTTATCCATGGCCTGAAGGTTGTATTAGACCACCCACTTATCCATGGCCTGAAGGTTGTATTAGACCACCCACTTATACATACCCTGAAGGTTGTATTAGACCGCCCACTTATACATACCCTGAAGGTTGTATTAGACCAACCACTTATACATACCCTGAAGGTTGTATTAGACCACCCACTTATACAAACCCTGAAGGTTGTATTAGACCACCCACTTATACATACCCTGAAGGTGTATTAGACTACCCACTTATCCATACCCTGAAGGTTGTATTAGACGACGGACTTATCCATGTCCTGAAGGTTGTATTAGACGATCGACTTATCCATGGTCTGAAGGTCGTATTAGATCACCTACTTATACATACCCTGAAGGTTGTATTAGACCACCCGCTTATACATGTCTTGAAGGTTGTATAGATCATCCACTTATCCATGGCCTGAAGGTTGTATTAGACCACCCACTTACCCATAGCCTGAAGGTTGTATTAGACGACCCACTTATCCAAACCTTGAAGTTTGTAATAGACCATCCTCTTACCCATGGCTTGAAGGTTGTATTAGACCTCCCACTTATCCATGACCTGAAAGTTGTATTAGACAACCCACTTATCCATACCCTGAAAGTTGTATTAGACCACCCACTTAGCCATACCCTGAAGATTGTATTAGACGACTCACTTATCCATGGCCTGAAGGTTATTTTAGACCACCCACTTATCCATGACCTGAAAGTTGTATTAGACAATCCACTTATCCATACCCTGAAGGTTGTATTAGACCACCCACTTATGCATGGCCTGAAGGTTGTTTTAGACCACCCACTTATCCATACCCTGAAGGTTGTATTAGACCACCCACTTATGCATGGGCTGAAGGTTGTATTACACCACCCACTTATGCATGGGCTGAAGGTTGTATTAGACCACCCACTTATCCATGCCTTAAGGTTGTTTTAGACCACCCACTTATCCATACCCTGAAGGTTGTATTAGACCACCCACTTATCCATACCCTGAAGGTTGTATTAGACCACCCACTTATGCATGGGCTGAAGGTTGTATTAGACCATCCACTTATCCATACCCTGAAGGTTGTATTAGACCACCCACTTATCCATACCCTGAAGGTTGTATTAGACCACCCACTTATCCATACCCTGAAGGCTGTATTATGAGGAAGTGAAACGCGATTTACCAACATCCATCACCCAAAATTTACACAATTTGTACTATTATTGTAATAAACTTCTCTTGTATAAGGTTCACTTTTATCGTTTTCCTATCAACACATAATATTCTAATGAAAGCACTTATACTAATAGTTACACAATGCCTACAAAACCAAAAGTATTAAACTAAAAAATATATAGATTTAATTTAACCCTTTTATTTAATTAATTTTTTTACTATCAGGTACGAACAATTAAAGTAGAGTACTTAGTGTGGTAACTACTAACCACAGGGTTTATAATGTAAATTGATTCTTGAAAAATAGTCCTGTTATTTACATTTGATATACTAGCGGCGGTAGTAATAACATTTCAATAATTTTACCAAGCAATTAAGTTATAGGTCTACTTAATGTATATTCTTTGTGTTACATAGTTTTTTTATTCTATATACCGTTATTTTGTATTGTTTTTCTACCAACACGTAATGTGCTAATAAGGAAATTGAAGTTCAGATAATATATTACCATAAAACACACACACACACACACACACACACAACACACACACACACACACACACACACACACACACACACACACACACACACACACACACGCACGCGCATGCGCACTATAGATATATTTAATCTATACGCATTCAAAGTATTTGTTAAACGTAAAACCAAATTCTCTTATTGAAGATGTCTGTAAAAAACAAAAAATAAGTAGTAAAATGAGTTTGAACTAAAATGACAACCAAATTGTATGTATAATTAATTATTAATAAAGCAAACAAATGGACTTAGCATAAAATAGATATACTAAAGAATAGTATAGATGTGTTATACATTATGTATAATGTATAATATTTAAAATTAGTATATTTTAATCTTTCCAAAAAAATTCTCAGCTGCTAAATACGCAATAAATCGTTTTGAGCCAAGTTTCTTATAAACGTTTCCCTAAGTGTTATTTGATGCACCCATGTACCTGGAATGGTTATACACCCAAACCTTTATTGAACAGAGAATCTCACCTGGACGAACCAAAATTACTCTCACATTTATTATTTAGCAAGTATTTTCAAAAAGAAAGTATATTATTCGTAGTTGATTATAATATCATGAACACAACCTATCATAATTACTAAGCATCAAAATATTCATTATTATTATTTTCATTATTCATTTCCAAGCCGATCGTAGAGATATGAGGAGCAAACGAGTGTAGTCATTGTTACTATCTGAGTTCGACTTAGCTCAGAAAGGATTATTTATTGATAGCTCAATAGCCAGTGCAACTATGAGACCTACAGATTTACGTGGAATCTGAACCACGTAGTGTTGTATGATTTTCTGACCAGTATGACACTCAGTTATCTCCCCCTACACTATATCTGAATATTTACTATCATAATATACAATTTTATATTGCAAATGAGAAACCTATTTTTTAGGGGAATGTGTTATTATGTTACATATTCTTTTAATGTTTACCGAAGCAGCACTTACGAAAACATATCTAATTAAACTACGTTATGTATACCATCAGTAAATATATATATATAGGTAATAATAATATTTACCACATAAATAGCCATATTAAATTCCATTAAAACTTAAATCAATCTGAGAATCTATTGTTATGCTATATTATTGCTGAGTTAAAGAAACTACACAAATATACTACAAATAAGTGGTAATTTATTTGAACCCTACATAACCATAAATAAGTATCAGTTATAATCTTAAGAATAATAAAATAATAAAATCATCGGATACTTAAAATAGGAATGGGGTTTGTTAAAAAAAACTGCCTTAGCCTTTTATGTATTGTCATAGAATAACTATATTTAGAGGTAGTATATACGGAAATATTATGGTTCCATAAGTAAGATATAACGCCAAGTTTACTGCAATAGATACAAATATAATCAACTACGAATAATATACTTTCTTTTTGAAATTACTTGCTAAATAATAAATGTGAGAGTAATTTTGGTTCGTCCAGGTGAGATTCTCTGTTCAATAAAAGTTTGGGTGTATAACCATTACAGGTACGTGGGTGCATCAAATAACACTTAGGGAAACGTTTATAAGAAACTTGGCTCAAAACGTTTTCCGATAATTGAAAGGTATGGTGGACGAGCACAGGGTATTGACAGGGCTAACTCTACATGCATAATTGAAGTAGACTACATAGGGAAAACTGTTGCTTTTCCTTAGTATAAAATAGATTTAAGTTTCAAATTTGCTGTCGGACTTTGTAATGTTATGCATCATTTTTTGGTCCTATTATATGCATAATAGTTTTAGATGTTTCTCATGAAATATTTGACAAGATTAATCTATTTAGTAATATATATTACTAGAGGAAACCCCTGCACGCTTCGCATGCCGACCCTGACGCTCGCTGTGGTTCGATACACATCGGCTTTCGGCCTCCGCATGTGACTTTTGGCTACAATAATAATAGTAGCCGTACTGCATAGCGTAAAATCACAATATTAAATTTATTTACAGTATCTCACTCACACTACTTGCGTTACTACCTATTTATTAGTATAAATACCCAAAGGTATTACTTAGCCTATTTCAAACGTGTTAATTTCATTCGTTTTTGTATAACAGCTGAAGATTAAACTCATAGTATATTATTAAAAATGTATTAATAGTTTAATGTGAAACATTAAAAATAAACATGTTTATTTATCTACGAAACAGCTGTTATTAATTTACTAAAATCAACCCAATGTAGATATTCTAGAACAATCTTTTAGAGACAGTTTTTAACCCTTAGCAGTATTTTATCAATTTCAAAACACTTTTGTTGTTTTATTTAAAACGTAAAGAAACAATGTACAAGATTTCAGCTTTCTACCTACATAGGAAGTTGGAGAGTTAGTGATGAGTGAGTCAGTGTGTCAGCCAGGTTTGACTTTTATATACAGTATATTTTGTGTATACAGTATATATACAGTATATATACAGTTTTATATACAGTATATATACAGTGTGGGTATATTGTCCTTGGCAACGCACTTTAAATTTAATGAAATATTTTCATTTGCAGAGAAAATTGTTTAGGAATAATTTTGGGGTTTGAAAATTAAACTTTGTTGACAGTAACTATTATTTATGATAGTTAAGAGAAGTATATTTATTACTCTTAATGGATAATATTGCATATCTGTACACTTAATAGTTCTATAGTATATAATATATTTAACATAAACAACCACTTAATTATGACACTTTTTAAAAACATTTAGTTTCTAAATAAAATAACTGTAATATTTACTTATTTAATATTAAGACAGTTTAATTTTGAAATTTGGACATATAGTATAGTGGAAGTGGAATACGTCCACAGGACAAGGACATTTCATAATTTATGGGCTAACAGTAAATAACATGCGTGCACTCTTACGTTTATTTTCTTTTACTTCTTTTTAACAACGACATAACGTTTATTACCATAAAAAACAAAGCTGATAGGATATTTTACGCTTGAGTATGTAAAAACAATTCCTTAACCTTATTATGGTTACTTTGGCATATTTGTGTTTAGATCATAGAAGTGCTTAAAATCTACATAATACAATTTTTCGGTCCCATGTAGTTAACTTGGTTTATTTTTTTAACTGGTAATTATGCGAGACTATTGTGATATTTTCAATAATGATGTTCAAAAAACATGTTGGAGCTAATAATGCTATACAATTTTACATGTTGTTACAAACTATTCATTACGTATGAAACCCCAAAATTTCTAAACTGTGTCTCTAATGGATTTGACACAGTTTGACAACAAACCATATATAATAAATTATTACTTTTGGTACAGTCATTGATAAACAAAATTTAATATTAGGCCATTCTTATATAGTGTATTTATTGTTGATTACTACAATATAGTTTCTGTGTCCTACTATAATTATTATCATAAACATTTTTGTGTAACGTGTGAATTACTAGTTTTTATCAGTTAACACAATATATTCTCATTACAGTAGTTTCCCTACTAGTAAATGCATTTTCGTAAATACTATATGATTCTTACATTTAAAATTCGAAAAAAGAATTTCGTGTTGTTTTAAATTAACTAGAGAGATATTTTTGTTAACAGCGTATAATATAAAATGTATATTTAAATAACATTATATTATTCAATAGTTATGATTTTATCAATCCAGAAAATAATTTTCTTTTAACTGACTACAGATAAATATCTTTAAATTAGTAACAATAATGTATTTATTGTAGGAAAGTTATTAATGTAAAGGATGAACTTAGCATTAATAAACGTCCTGTCTGTTCAATTTGACACATCGTTATAGGTTTCAGTTTTCTGTAAAAGGAAAACACACTTATATATCGGATGGTGTTGTTAGCTTTCGAGTGGGGCTGGTGTGAAGGAAACATTTCGATCTAAGTGCATGTCCACCAGAGTGAAAATATAATTCCTTATAAATGAAATAAAATGTCTTAATCCTTGTTTATTCCTAAAAGTATTTGAGGTTGTAATAGTTTTCGTAAATTTCATAACTTAAATTTCAGTCGACAGATGCTTTGACGACAGTTTTTATTTTTATTTTGAAAAATTTTTCTGGGTTTATATTTATCTGAATTGTGCTATACAATACTCATACAACATACAATTTTATGAGTATTATGTTATGATATGTTAATGTTAAATATGGCATAGCATAACATTTATGCTTTGATACGTTTACGTTTTTAAAAAAATAAAATAAAATCTAAGAAATTATAAAATTTTATTTTATTTTGAACTAGCGTGAGAAACCTTTTTAAATGTAAATCATTATACAGAGAATACATTATTAATAATTTCATGATAGCTATATGTCATTGGTTAATATTTGTTAGCTAACCAATACATCATGTTTTTAATTTATAAATTCCAGGGTATAAAAACTGTATTTTGCAGATTTGTTTGCTCTACTAGCTTATCTGATAATGTGGATTTTATCTACTTTTCATTATACTGTGAAAAAAGTACTCAACACAAATTACATACAAGCCAATTTGTTATAAATTTGCGTTTTCCAGTACTTTAAATATTAACTTAATTTTGAAAATTATTATTTTAAATTTCACTTTATTTAATTATAAACATATTAACTTCATATCATCAGATCAAACTCTGTGTTTAATATAAACAAATTAATCAAACCACTTACTCAGGAACCGTTCAAGAAGCCTTTCCAATAACTATACCGTAACATTCCAGTTTTTTCGTGAAACTATTTTGTTACCAGAAATGTTTAAGTCACATGCTAGAAGCTCTCGTGAACGTATAAACACGTATTCACGTAACGGACTGAAGGAACGTCAAGAACTGAACCGGTCGGGCGAAGCCGCGCCACTGACTACCCCTGAGTCGGGTGAGGGTGGACGATGGACTGCGCCTGACTCACCCTCACCCCATATACGTTGCCGACGTGGTTGAGTAGTATTACCTTCATATCTATCTGCTTCCGTCATTAACCTTACGAGGTTTGTCAGTTTCTCTTACGTACCTGGTTGTTTCTAATGGGTGTCATTCCATATCACTTCTGTAGTCTTTGCTATGGTAACTTGGAAAATTGTTCATTTTCGAAGGGTTTGAATTGTAAATATGTTATGTTTATAGTAAATTTGTATTATTTTATGTATTTATCCTATCTTATCGAGGACGTACAAGTGAAAGTGTCCTTTTGTATGAACATTTACTAATAACTATATAATTGTTAGAATTATCTAATTCAACTCAATTTAAACTTTGTTAAAGTGGAAAACTAGGTTAATTTATTAATGCAATTTTTTATATTGATAACATTAACCCATTATTTATCGTAGCTGTAATTATTACGTTATTTCCCATTTTCCTTCATTTACACAAACTGATTTCATCAAATTTTGTTCCTGACAGTAAAATAAAATTATTTAGATGGTAAAATATTTACAGCTTCATGATATTAATATAATTCTTTCATGACAAATTTTTTTTACATTTTTTAATTTTGTTGAAATTATAGCTAAATTATTTAATAAATTTGATTGGATATCCAAGCTTTGGCCTGCAATATTTAATATAGTAGAGACTGTATAATAGGTCTTTGTACTGGTAAGGTAAAATGTAATGTTCTGCACGCTGTTTGTGACCAGAGGAATAAACGAAGAAAAGACTGAGTGTAAATCAATTTGAATAACATATACCACAATAGAAAATTGTTATTTTCAAATTAAAGCACGCAGTTGTTAAAACCTGCTGGGTAAAATCTTAGAATAACTAAATTCACATGGTTTGTGTTCATTGTAAAACTAATTCATAGACTTGTTTAAGTAATTCATGACGAAAAATCTCTCATTCATTAATTTAAATTTAATTTAAGGCTATGCAAAACTGCTGTTTTATCGTTGTCTAAGAAAAATTGTATAATTTTGTTAAATTATTTATTTTATAAATTATTTTCAGCTTTTTCATGGCAAGTTCAACACGGTAAGTGTTCTAAATGGGTTACGCTTCATGATATCCATATAAACAGCTCCAGCTTTAGTACAAGTTCATGACGTAATTCTTTAAAAAAGCTCAAGTTTCACGACAAGTTCATCATGATATCCATATAAACAGCTCCAGCTTTAGTACAAGTTCATGACGTAATTTTTTAAAAAAGCTCAAGTTTCACGACAAGTTCATCATGATATCCATATAAACAGCTCCAGCTTTAGTACAAGTTCATGACGTAATTCTTTAAAAAAGCTCAAGTTTCACGACAAGTTCATCATGATATCCATATAAACAGCTCCAGCTTTAGTACAAGTTCATGACGTAATTCTTTAAAAAAGCTCAAGTTTCACGAGAAGTTCATCATGATATCCATATAAACAGCTCCAGCTTTAGTACAAGTTCATGACGTAATTCTTTAAAAAAGCTCAAGTTTCACGACAAGTTCATCATGTTATCTTTATAAACAGCCCACTCTTCGTGACATGTACATCATGACACTTCCAAAAACAGGTCAGTCATCTTGACAAGTGCAAAATGTAGTCTCTATAAACAGATCACGCTTGATGACATGTGCAAAATTCAGTAAGCTCGTGTTGTTAAAAATGAGAATCTGATTAAAAAGCACGTCACGTTGTTTAACTACATTACCCCTGAGATTGGATTTTATTTTATGTTTGTTTAACCTGGACTATTAAAAACTAGACTATTCTATTTATGTCTATAAAAAGTTGAAAAATATGGCGTTAACAACTAACTATTAGCGTTAACACGTCCGGATGTGGAATTCAGGTTACATTATAATAGAAGAGCCACATTTGTGTCAACAAAATAGGTTAAGTGTTTATTTTATATTTAATATAAATTTAACAAAACTCAATATTTATTTTATCAGCAATGACAATATTAACGTATTTTATAATGGAATTTGTATTGATGTTATCATTTTTGTGAAAACTGTAATAATGAAAAAAATAATCAATCCGTTACACTGTTTTTATAATTCATAATGTATTAAGATAATTATAAAATTATCAGGTAATCAGGAACACATAAACCCTAAAATTAACATGTTTAAAAGGCAAATAGCTGTTTTGAGATTTCGTATTGTTGGACTGATGAATATCAGCACTCTTGAAACGGACGCTTTATAGTCATGTGTTCTTAATAGCGTTACATGCAATTCATGCTATCCATCATCAAACCGAATAAATGGTTTTATATGAACGTTCAACCATACGTTCATCAAATATATTAATAACATCATTGTTACTCTAAATATTTTATATTTGTGGTCATAAAGTAGAACACTTTAGTCAAATGAAAATAAACATACGTGTATAAAAATTCTAAACTGCCTAACGACAAATATTGATTAAACATAAAAAAAACAACAATAAAATACTTTGTATCATTTTATAGTTACATGATATAAAATACAACTCCAGCTTTAAATAAAAAATATCACAGCAAAATATTCTGGACCAATTTTCGTATCTACAAACTAAATATAACGGGATTGATTTAGTTACTACATTGAAAGGTCTTTACCTTAAAATATGTCACTGCTCTTAAGTCATTACTGACGATTAGATATGTATTTCCAAAAACATATTCCTTTTGCATGTATAAATTTTAATTGAATACCAAGAGATTAAAATATGGTAGGCTTTTCTGTAAATAATACCAAATAACAAATCGTAAAACAATTACTGTAGGATTCTCTACCAAACTAAAAACATACATTGTAGAGTTTCATTTTTTCTACAAAGTTTTGTTTTCTGAACTTAAAAAACCATTATTCATGTCAGATTGTTAGAGGATGAAGAGTTTTTTAGTGTTTATACACTCCATAAAATAATTACACATTTTATTTGTTTTATTTAGCATCTTAAATATAATATTACTTCAAATCGATATTTAACATTTTTGTATTTGCATGAAAACATCAATACTTTCATATATCAATATAATGAGGTTTAACGTGAAAATTACTCTCTATAATTGTTTTATTTACGTACATCATAAATTAGTACAACTCAAACAGTTGAGCAGACAACAGCGCTTTGTTATCGCTCCGTTCAAAGTCACGCACAAGTGTAGTTATATCCTGTTTAATCAAATACTCTGTAGTTATAGAACTTTAAAAATTTTACTTTTTATAGATCTTGAAAATGGCAATCTGTGTTGCCTTCAGTAATTAATGTGATGACGGGAGTGAAATAAGGTGTGTTGGTGGTTGTGGTCGAATTATGCACGCGAACTGCCTGAAGCAGTGATGCACGCGATCCAGGGAGGAAGCAGCTACTATGGTCTAGCAAGGACTGGAAATTCAGTGAATGTAAAACTATATCTTCGGACAGTAGTAGTGTTGCTTCAGTCTCGTCTACACCAAATATGGTAACGAAAGACTTTATTGTAAATGTGTTAGAAAGTTATACAAAAGAATTTTTGTATGAACTTAGGCATTTTAAAGATGAAATGGTTGAATGATCCAAGTCTACACAGTTCATATCAGATAAAGTGAATTCTTCGACTGCTCTCATGGAGAAGCTGAATAACCAATTCACAGAATTGAAGAAAGAGAACGCAGAACTGAAAATAAAAAACACGGCACAATCAAATGAGGTCTCAGACATGCGTGAAAGGCTGAGGAATATTGAGCAGTATTCACGATGAAATAACATAGAAGTTAGCGGAGTATCTTTGACACCAAAAGAAGACCTAAGTGATGTGTCAAAGATGAAGGACCTGGGAGCAGCATTGGGGGGTGGAGGCTATCGAGCGAAGTGACATCGCAGCCGCACACCGCGTACCTTCCTTGCAGAAAGAGCGGGAGCCTTCACTCATCGTGCAGTTCAATAATATAGCTACGAGGGATCTCTGGATCTACAAGTCCAGAGAAATAAAAGTCATGTCTCCTCAGAACATAAAAACGTGTTCCCTGACCGACAAATTTTAGTCAATGACCATCTGTCATCTGAGAACAAGCACTTCCTCAACAAACTGAAACTGAGAAGTAAGGAGTTTGTCTACACCTTCACCTGGAGCCGTGACGACAAGTTCTTTGTCAGGAAGAGTGAAGGCGACAAGGTTCAGAAAATCAACTCTTACGCTGACATTTGGAAGTTCAAGTTGGCCCAAAATCTACAGTAAGATGATATTTGTTATATTGCTATGTATCAGTATTACTTATTTTGCAGTTTTCTCGTGTTATTTCAAATATTTTTTACAGTCTTAAGAAACATAGTTGTAAAATTTGTTGTAACATCACCACAAATACAATCGAAAACAATAAAAATTGCAATTTAAATACATTTCTTCATAACAACTGTTCTTCACTTATCTTCACAAATGCAAATATAAGAAGTTTAAGAAAAAGCTGTGACTTTCTTTCAATATAACTATGTCAAATAAAAAGTAAAATCGAATTTAAAGTTTTCAGTAAAATTTGGGTAAACAGTGATGAAATAAGCTTCTACAATATTCCTGGTTACAAAACGTTTTTCTCGTGTAATGACACCTATAGAGCTGCAGTTGTCGTTTGTTATGCGTCTGAAAATATGAAAGTGTCTCAGTTTAGTGTTGATTTTAAATGCAAAGATTGGGTTTTGCTTAAATTATCTTTAGAACACTAATTTTTCAAGTTATTTTGTGTGTACAGACTTCATGCTTCAACGGAAAAATATATTTCAGATGAATTAAGCAACATTTTACCATATTTATCAAACTATACAATCTAAATTGGTGATGTAAACATTAACATATTGCATCACGATCAAATTACTGAAAATTACTTTAAGCTTTTAACAAGTTATGGCTTTAAACATATCATTTATAAACTGAATAATCAGACGTTTAAAACTGTACCGTAAATAACACAGATAATATAGTATAAGAGAGGTATACTCAAAACTAAGTAACATGTGTAAACTACAGTCGTAGGATAACTGTGAATAATGTGAAATAAGTAATGTTCGATACACTACAGAAGTGCATATATATAAGTACGATGGCATAATTTACATTTTATATACCAGAGTGCTAGCGTACTGAAAATACAAAACATTGAACAACATTTGACGCATTAAAGAAGCTGGTACACAAAATAACATAAATAACATTTGACTATTATTCTGAAATAATTGTTTAGAAACGTACTAATTTATTTTTAAACAATGAAACACAATTTTTCGCATCAGTTACGCTGTTATTTATTCATACTTAAAATATAAGAAAAATTAGGTTATCATTGAACACTAAAAGGTAAAAATATAAGAATACATTTAGTTACATGCTTTTAAGAACCATTGTTATCGGAGAGATGTCCCTTAAATTATACTGCAGCAAACCTGTAATGATCCTGAACTTGACAGGTCTGTAGGATTAATTGCATTCCTAATGATTTGTAGTTATATAGGAAAGTTTATTTAAGTTGTCAAAAGAAGTGTTAAAACCTATTATTAACTTTAAAAAGGTCATATACTTCACGACAGGTGCTAAGTACGAATAATTTGAGTATTTAGAGAAAAAACTTCTAAGAATTAAAATGTTTAATACACAGCTAAATAAACCAGGAACACATTCCGTAAAACTTGAAGAAGCAAACAAATTGTCAGCATATTATGTCAATTCTAATATAGAAGATAGTTTTAAACAATTATTTGTGTTTAGGTTTTTACACAGTTTTCCCATTGTCATTGAAGATTTACGAGTCTAATGGCTCCGGCCATGAAGGGGTTACTTTAAATTATATTTTAGTATTTATATCTGATAAACAAACTATATAATAATTTGGATATTCTCCGTTAATTCACTATCTACTTTTTTTGTTTCCGTAAGTTCACTACCGCTTGATAAATATGCTATTGCTCTATTAACTGTTCCCTAATCATTTTTACGGCCACTGTTCCGCTAGGAATCCAATATTGCTGGCCTTATCTTACCTCTTTCTAAGAACTTATACACGGAGTGCGCATTCGGCGGTAACTCGATCATTGGATTTACCAGTTTGTGATCAACTTTAGTAGCCACCTAACCTAACCTAGCCTGACCTAATCTAACCTAACCGTAATTGCTATAAAAAAGGTAGTGGTAGTGAATTAACGAAAACGTCCAATCATTTTAGGATATCTCAGCAACACTAGTCGTAAGAAAATTTAGATGATAAAATAAACAACATTTTAATAAAACAGTTTATTTTTGTAAAAGCTGGTAACGAAAAATAAATCTTGGAGAGACAATCGCTCCAATCATCAGCAACAACTAGCTATATGTAGATATCATTCATCAAACACATGTTTGTTCATTAAATTGAACTACTCTAGTGACTGATGCAGTTGTACCAGTTAATACGAAAATTTTCATATAGATGATATGTTTACTGTCACATCAATCTGGAAAGGAATTCAGGAAAATTTATCTGTTTTGCTGTTACATTTACAAATAACTTAATAAATTATAGAATTTGAGAAAAATCATGAAATGTTATTGATTAACAAACATAAAATATAATGGTTGACGAAGAAATAATAATTTAGTTTGTGTTACATTATATTAAATTAAATTTAAATATATTTGAAAAAATATAAATTGAAACGAATGTTAGCATGATTACATAAAATATTCTTATATTATACAATGCATATTTTAAAAAGTGATGTGATGTGAAAACACTAATGAAAAAAAATACTAAGGTCTAGAAATAGACATAAAAATAAATCTGTACACTTTAAATACGATTAAATATTGCCAATTGGAGGTTTGTTGAAAGACAATTTATATTTACCCCTAATTTTGATACTATTCAGGGTATTACTTTTCTGTTTGAAACAACCTTCTTGAATATGAGATGCAACATGATTTAAGATGTCAAGCAGTTTAAAACTTCTTGTACCTAAACTTAAGTGTTTGTAGGCTTGAACGAGACTTAAAACTTAAAAAAATTTACAATTAAAAATGGTTAGTTTTAAATTAACTAATTAAATGCAAAATAAATCAATGCAAAACAATTTCTTTGAATAATGTATTTAGAGATGTTTACCCAATGTATAAATCATTAGGCATTTAATGAAATGTTGGAAAACAATAGTTACTGTTGCTGTAGCACTCGTTTAACCTGTACGGAATGTAAACTTAACTTTAAAGAACTAACTACTAAAGAACTACTAAAGAAACTTAGTAAAAACTTAGTAAAACACTTTAGTAAGTTAAAGATTCTTCAGTTAAATCTACGTATTACCATGTATGTACATATGAATAAATTGAAGATGTTACTGAATTACCCAGTCGTTGTGATTTGCAGTTTATGTCTTCAACTTTAGAAGCAATGAGCACTTATTTCAACTGTTTTGTAGAGGGCTTTAAACATTTTGATTTTGCAGTTATAAAATATTTTATTTTTATAAACGGACTTGTAGCGATGTTAATGGACTTTTTTCACTATTACTACTTAGTTTATTGAATCTGTTTTTTGAATAAACTGATTGTTCAATTTGAGTAAAATATTTAAAATAGTGCTGTTCTTTATCTGATTAGAATGTTTTAAGGTATTCATCTTATAAATTCATCCTAAACATACAATTAATTAAAAAAATGTTATTTCGTAAAAAAATAATTTCATTGAATAAAAAATATGTAATTCTGTCTAAACACGAATATACAATGAGTTGGTGGGATGAATGTCGATTTTCATTTAAATGATGGGTTAGTGGTGAGGCATGTCAGAAGCACAGTGTATTATGGGTGGATGGGTGGGCCGTTTCGTTTAATGATGTTTGTAAGATGTGTGGGATGGCATGTCTCAAGGAAAAGATGGCTTAGCTGGAAAGGCATATCCTATGTCGTGTGTAAGATGAGTGGGAGGTAGTAAACGTACAATGTCAGATTAAGATGTATGGAAGTGATCATATAGAATGGTGTGTGTAAAATTGTTGGGTGGGCGGGAATATGTGATGTTGTGTGTAATGTAGCTGGCTGAATGGGCACGTACAATGGCATTTTCAGTGTTACAGCAGTGATTCTATAAAATGTAACGTGACCATAGCTTGGTTTTGAAAAATAAGCCACAAACACACAATGAATGCTGTTTTTCTGTTACTTCAAATATCATAATCTTAATCCATAATCTTGACAATAATCCTTAATCGGTAAAATAGGAGCCTAATTATATTCACTGTTGATAAGTTTATATTCATTGACTAACTCATATTTCCCGTTTTGGAACTAAGATTCTAGGAAATAGAGCACATTTTTATTTTGATTAGCAAATCACTGAATATATAATGCAAGTTGCGGCTATTTTCCGTTACTTCACTACCACTATCTTTTTTTATCGCAATTATCGTTAGGTTAGGTGACTACTAAAGTTGATCACAAGCTGGTAAATCCAATGATTGACTTATCGCCGGATGCGCTCTCCGTGTGTAACTTCTTGAAAAGCGATAAGATATTACCAGTGATATTGGATTACTTGCGGATAAAGAATACCTCAGTGGACGTAAAATGATTGGGGAACAATTTATTTCAGAGCAATAGAATATTTATCAAGTGGTAGTGAATTAACGGAAACAACAAAAGTAGTAATATTTAATTAACGGAAAAGATCCTAAGCAGCTTTTTTGTTATTACATATATATAAACTAAACTAAAATAACTACTATTTTAGAAATATACAAACATTTTTAGACTTTTATTTATTAAAAACCGTATAAAAGTAATTCATGCAAAGGACGGCCACATTAACGGATTACTTTGTCTGTCAAAACAAACTTCTCTTTTCAATAGTAGTTAAGCCTCAAACCTGCTATATATAGATTTACGACCTCTTATTTACGATGGATGATTAGTTAATATTACGCTGATAAAACGTAACGGATTTTACTAACACATAAATTATGTGTTAGTAAAACTATATAATAATATTTTAATAATGCAAAATCAAACTAGTAATGAAATAGTTTTTTTAACTGGTATGGTTCTATAACCATGGACTAAAACCATGTACTTAATTTTTAATATGAATAATTATTCGTCTATAACTTACATCATATATTTATGGATAAAGTATAAAATAAGTTAGTAAAAATATTAAAAGTCACCTGAGTATCAAAAGTAGAATGAGTTCACTAATATTACCCGTAAATTTATTTTATTTACTTTTTAAATACATTGTTATTCACAGACAGTAAATACCAGTTTGAAGGTGTATCAACGATATAAACGAGCTTTACGTGGTTAAAATGTGAAACCTCATGTTGCATAGCAAACACCAATTTAACGGTATACCATCGGAGCGTGACAACGTTGGAACTGGCGTAGATAGAATGTCTAATAACGTAAATACATACAGAGTTCTGAAACATATCTGCCATTCTTATATTACAATGGTAATACATTAGATAATATGTTTACTTAATACATTAGTAATAATAATTACTTAAAATAATAGAGAATGAATTATTGCGTTGTAGATAATCTATGTAAATTATTTAAAATAAATATATATATATTAATTCTATACCGGGCTAAAATGTAAAAAATTGGGTAATTTCTGTAGAGATAGATAAAATCAAACATATTACCGGTACTTTTATTATGAGACCTAAGTTAATTACAAGATATCCGATCTAATAATCAACCTTACCCTACCAACTCCCCTTAAACTATTTATCAGGGGCAGAAACTTTTTAGTGGGGGGTAATAAGGGGGAGTTCAATTACAGTGCAAGGTGAATATTACTGTTAATCAGTAAAAGTTAAAGCCAGGATTCGAACCTGGGCAATCTCTAACGCAGGTATAAAGTCCTGACGCCTTAGACCGCTCGGCCTCTGGCTCTCCCTGCTTGATAGATTGAGCTTCCAACGCCTTAGACCGCTCGGCCTCTGGCTCTCCCTACTTGATAGATGGAGCTTCCAGCATCATATATAAATGAAAATATCAAGATTGTACCAAAACAGTTAAAGTCTTGTATAAATACCGTTTGTTATAATAATTGATTATAAGTGATTTTTGTTTCTGACCATTTCACGTAAAATATTTATTGAATTTATTATCTGTGTAAATAATAAATGGTTGTTATTATTTAAGAAAATACATCTAGATAATAAATCACTGTTTATATACTAACTAAGATAAGCCACAGATAAAAAAACTGAGGGTAAAATCTGATGGCTGCTATGAACATCTCATTGACAGTTATTAATAAAATGGATAAACTTGACACATTAAATACACACTCATTCAGAGTTCTATTAGATGCGATCTATGTTTCTTTCTCCTGTGAAATTATTAGCTGGAATATAAATATGAGACAGTCATATGTGCCCAACTACAGCTTAATTCTCATAATTGTGATATTACAGTATTAGTTAAAGTTCATTTACTGACTGTTTCAACATTATTATAGGGACAACAATTTGATTCATTACATCATAATTACATTTTAATGAGACTACGTTTATTCCATGCATAAAACTCTTTTGACGCGTTCGGTTTATTCGTTCAATAATTACAAGGTCAAAAGTTTTATAAAGCATATGAATTGTTATTAGCTTATGGAAAATTGAATATCGTTAAAATAAATAGATACTAATTGGGCCATTTTAAAAGTATTGTTATTTATGAAAAAATGTATTGGGTATATGAGTAATGGTTAATATTTGTAATACTACAAATAGATCTATGAAATTATCAAATCGCGTACAACAATTCTTATTCATTCTAAACTCACAAGTTGTATTTATGCTACAAAATTTAGTTCTACATCTACAATATTAATATTATTAATTCTTATAAACATGCTATATACATCCTACATACATGAATTCTTTAAGTTTAATCGAATTTTTAATTGAGTTATGGTTTAAATAATTAACGTTTGCTTTTTTTCATAAAAAAAAAAACAAAACAAACAAACAAAAAACAAAAATAGCTTTCTGTTTTCTATCATTTAAGAACGTACGACTTCATGGAATTTTCTATTTAAGGTGATAAATTTTCCTCTTTGACAAATAAATATTGAAAGGTACAAGCTGTTTGAGGCGAAAAGAACTTTATTGCAAACGGAAGTTGGTCTTGGCAGACAGCGTAATCCGTTTACGTGGCCCTCCCTTACAGCAATAAGCTCTTGTGGACTTTTTAAGTGAACGATATATTGCTTAAATTTAAAAATATACGCAACTTTTGTGGTTTCCGTTTGCGATAGTATTTTGAAATTGTTTTAAAATTGATTTTGTTATATTTATATCTCGGTGGCTTCATTTTGGAAAATAACAGCAGTTTTTAAGAATGTTTTACGAAAATCAGTTTATCAGCGAAAGTAGTTATTAATTTACAGCTATAAACATCTAAATTTGTCAATTTAAAACTTAAAGATATTTACAACACTGTTTATTATATTGTTGCCACATTATTGCAATATCATTTAATCTCGAGCTATTCATATTACACGTTTTCACGTTTTGTAAGATCACAACTACCATTTCGTAAATAAAGTTATAAAACAGACGAAGAGTTTGTTTATTTTGCGGGTCTTAAAGTTTAATAACATGAAGAAATTTAAATGTTTACTATATTTCAATCAGCTGTCGTTACTGCCTCTTGAACATAATGTCCCTGTATTAATATTGAAACTGTTGTCCCCTCTTAAATTTGGTGTGATATTTTTTTAATATTTCTGATTTTAATTTAATTTGTGTTTGATAACATTAAGTTAAAAATACAAATTAAATGTTTTTTTGTTCATGTTAACTTCAAGAGATCATATGACGGACTCCCATGAGACACAAGGAGTCATATGATAGGGATTATAGTTTTTTACTCCCTCCTATGAATCTCTTAAGCATTTTTTTTTTTTTACATTTTGAAACTACGAGTTACATTTTGAAACTCGTACTATCAATCGAATACTATCCACTCTCCGTAAAGAGCTTTTTTTGCTAATGTAAATGAAATAACTCAAATACTGAACATGTTACAAATATATACAACAGTTTAATGCTATTTTAATATTATATTATTTTAAGTGTAAAATTTGATCATTATCTAAAACATCAATCCAAATATTATGTATCCCTTATGTGCCAGGAATGTATGTCTATAATGAATCAATATTTTTAATGAAGGACACTATCAGTATAAATATTGCATGAAAAATTTTACTGTTTGTAAAATGCGTGTTATTTTATTTTATATTATTTTCAATTATGTTTCAAAATTTAACCAGTAGTTACCGTGACATAAAGTCTTGTACCGTTCATTAAATGTTAAATAGTTTAATGATAAGGTATACATTTCTTCCTGAATTATTACATAAATACTTTTGTTTCCACAAACAAACCTACAATTTCCTTATGTTCCTTTTTCAGATTGATGCCAATATGTAATCGAAATGAAACTTTTTTATTTAAGAAGCACAGTTCAGTCACTAGATCTATTCATTGAATGAACATGTGTTTGATAAACGATCTGTAGATAACTAGAGTTGGTGGTGATTGAACCGTTAGTCTGGATTTGGTTCATTTTCTGTTATTATAATTTTTTTTATTTTAGAAAATGTATTATTACTACTTTTTGTTGATGTTATATTTTAAATGTCAGTTTTAGGTTTAGTTACGGAAAATAAAAATTATGTATCATAATAACTAGGAAAATTTAATCAATAATCAATTTCGGCTATAGTGGCACAGTACTGTAACCCAGATACTTGTGGACAAAGTGTTGAAGATATTACGGGCAAAAGGTTCTATGCTTAGTCCTCTTAATATCAACACTGCGTCTGCTCAATGGTTTCCATCCACGTGGACACTACGTGAAGAATATTTAAATCGCCCGCGGACATTTAAATCCCTTTAAGCCATTTAAACGACTGATAATCATCGATGTGATAACCTAGTGACGAGCTTTCCGCATTCCAATCAAGGCCACGGCCTTCCCCCTCCCCGACCTCAATCCCCTGACTGACATTTCGTAGAAATAAGAAGTATCATGTGTATACACACACACACACACACACACACACACACACACACACACACACACACACACACACACACACACACACACACACACACACACACACACACACACACACACACACACACACGCACGCACATGGACTATACATTCTATTACAGTGGTATTGACACATCCGCCCACTCATACACGTACAATGGCATACACGTAATGGAGAAGTCTGTGGTATCCATGTTAGATGGAAATAAACGTTCAGATTTATCCTAAGTTTGTAAAAATGACTACACTTGTTCATCTACACTCGTAACACTCATTCGACCATATCTTGACGATCGGCGTCTTTATAAGGAATACTATTGAATAATTAATGCTTTTAAAAGCAAATAGTGTGTTACTTTTAATGCTAGATTGATATAAAGGAGTAATGAATCATATACTTAAACTTAAATACTGCAAAACCTATTTTTGGTAGCAAATGATAGTAGATTATAATAAAATAACTGAAACAAAAATTACGTATGCTACCAGTTAAATTACAAACACACTTTCATACAAATAAAGATACGTCTGGGACAGTCAAATAAATTATGGATACTGTCACGTATTTTATAAGTAGATGAGCAATTTATGTTCCCGCTCGACCAAGTTCATTTTACGTCAGGTGGTTTACATGCACAGGATTGGAAATACACTATAATGTTGTAATTTCACTTTGGAATGTATATCTTTTTTTGTGGTCAGGTGGGAGAGGGAACTAAGTAGTCCTAACTTCACCACATAAATTAATTTTGCATATTATTTTATAAAAAAAAAAAAAAAAAAAAAAAAAAACACAGAAAATTGTCCCATATTGTTTTATTTAATTTAATTCATATATATTAGAACATACTATGCGTGAGTATAAGTTGCTCATCTATCTATAAAATCATAACATTATCCATTATCTACTAAGTCTGTGCCATACGAACACTTTTTATAAAGTACGTGTATGGGTGGGTGGGTGGGTCAATGCCACTGTACGTGTATGAATGGGTGGGTGGGTCAGTACCAACGTACGTGTATGTGTGGGTCAATACCACTGTACGTGTATGGGTGGGTGGGTAATCTGTCATAATATACTGAGATTACTAAGCTCGGCAAGTTATGATCTTACTGATAGATGTTCCACTTTTTAACTCTAGAACTCTGTACGTGTATGGGTGGGTGGGTAATCTGTCATAATATACTGAGATTACTAAGCTCGGCAAGTTATGATCTTACTGATAGATGTTCCACTTTTTAACTCTAGAACTCTGTACGTGTATGGGTGGGTCAATACCACTGTACGTGTATGGGTGGGTGGGTAATCTGTCATAATATACTGAGATTACTAAGCTCGGCAAGTTATGATCTTACTGATAAATGTTCCACTTTTTAACTCTAGAACTGTTAGCTCTTTTTATACTTTTTTAAAGTGTGTTAATAAATTAAAAATCAAACGAAAATGTTTTATAAAGTTTTTATCTACAAAATGTATAAAATAGAAAAGCATAGTATTAATTTTAAATTTAACTCACAGTTCTTATTCAATTAAAGTAAAATAATTAATAAAATAAATATATATTCATACATAAATAATTTATTGATGTACATATTGCGTATGCATATTATTCATTATACTATCAACATTAATGTGAGATGTGAGAGATATGTCATTTGAGTAGGTGCACGTTTGTTGTTTGAGCTCCTAATTTTTTCAACTTTTCAGTGGTTTTTTTCTCTGTGCTTGTTCGTATAATTTTGTACAGTTGTGTGCTTTGTATTTTCACACAAGTTCATTTAATTAGTTTTAGTGATTTTTGTGCACAAAGGTGTCTTTTTAAGGAATAATATAACTAAATTTCATGCCAAGGACGCCAAGGCTCACAAGATCCAGGGTGAAGTCCACTGCTGATAAGCACAAGCAGGAGCCGTCCTTATCGCTGTCAGACCGACTTGCCTCCCCTCTATTGCAACTTCCACCTCTTCTGCTGAGGCTTTATTTACATCCAGCGAAATGGAATACAAGCTAATTGAAAAGGCTGTTTCCAAGTGTCTGGCTGGAGATGACCTGGTTGACAAAATAGTTGTCAAATTATCAGACAGGATTCGCGACGCTGTGGTTGAGACCCTAACGAAGTCGCTGTCAGAAGTTCGTGGCCAGGTCAGTCAGCTGACGTCGGAAGTAGAACTCCTGAAGACGAAACTTCTGCAGGTAGAGAGGGACGTTGTGAGAAAGGTTGATGACATTGAACAGTATCAACGACGAAACAACTTAAGAGTGTTTGGGATATCAGAAAAGGAGGGAGAGGACACAGACGAAGCAGTTTTAAAATTGTTCAAGGACAAGATGCAGGTCGATCTGGGGCTGGACCAGGTGGAGCGTAGTCACAGGGTAGGCAGGCTTAAACCGTCAGGAGACAACGGCAAAGTTCATCCAAGGCCGATTATTGTCAAATTCCGCAGCTATCGGGATCGGCGGCTGATCTTCAGCAACAAAAAAGCTCTCAAGGGCTCCGGTATTACCATCAGGGAGGACCTGACTTCCACCAGAACTGAAGTCCTGCATAAGTCAATCTCGATGTTCGGTATGAGGAAGACATGTACCTTGGACGGCCGGATCCTCTGGGTGGACAGTAGTGGGAAAAGAGGAGCCGCTACTTCCATGTCTGACCTGCCTGCAGCTAAAAACTGAAGGACATTATACTCACTGTAGAGTCGTAAGTGATGACAATTAATTGATTTATTTTATTTGTTTTACTTCAGTGACTGTTATTATTAATGTCATTCGTATTTCAATTTATTTATTTATTTTTAAATTCATATTTACAGTTATTCAGCAGTTTCCTTTATAATCATACATAATTGTTAGCCAGCCTTTCTGTCTTTAAATATTTTCCATTCTTTTTAAAATATTATTTTATAATCATTTTGTTTTCCTTTGTTTCACAATATCTTATTTTAGTTAGTTCATTACAATTTAAACCACTTAAATGATTTCTAATGATTAAATTTTGTTTATTAATTACGTTGCTTTTGTTAGTATGTTGCATGAATAATTATATTTGTATGTATGTTTGCTCGTGTACAAGATATTTTTTGTTTACTTTAGTATACATTAGTAAAAATAAATTACTTATTATTTAATCTTCAGTTATCTTAAGTTTAATTTTTGAAGAAAACTATTTTGTTAATTTTATTAAAATTTTAATTATTATGTTAGTCTTTTTATAATTTACTTGCTATTCAATTAAAAAGAGTAATTCATTTTATTTTACATATTCTTGTTAATGTACATTTGTTTAAATTTATTAGTTTCTGGAGCCAAACACAATGGTGTCGCTTGATTGGTTGCATGTTAATGCTTTGTTTTGTGATGTATTCGAGTGTATGTTTGTGTGTGTGTTGTGTTTGTATTCCGCCATTGACTGCAGTGTCCATGTCTCTCCCCTTCCCTTGCCCGTTGGGTCTTATCAGGTCTCGCATTGTTGCAGTCTGATAAGGCTAGCCCTGACCAGCGTAACAATGTCCCACCTTCCGCAACACAAAACCTCTGCCAAACTCTAGCACCATACTCTAACTTCATAAAGGCAGCTCACGTTAATGTACAATCACTATTTTGTCATATTGATGAATTTCGTAAAATTTTTCAACAAAATATTTGTGACAATATTTTAATATATGAATCATGGCTGAAACCAAATGTTAATGACACGGCTGTTGAGTTACCAGGCTATACTTTATATCGGAATGACAGACTATACAAAGGTGGTGGTGGGGTTGCTGCGTTCATTAACTCTAATCTAAATGCTACTGTTTTGCAACTTTCTGACACATCCTTAGCAGCTCGACCTGAATTTATGTTCTTTGAAGTTCGTGTTACTGGAACACCTATGTTAGTTGGTGTGTGTTATAGAGCACCTGGCCTGGGATTTCTCGACGAATTTGAACATGTCCTATTAGATTTAATGGTTCGGTACAGTCATGTCATTATCATGGGTGACTTTAACTCTAACTTACTAGGACCAGCTACTCACGACCAGACGTATTTGACGACTATGTTCCACTCTTGTGGTATGACTATATTACCATTACAAGCCACCCACCACACTTCTACTTGTGACACCTGGCTGGACGTCATGGCTATCAGTGACTCAACCCATATCGTGCATCATGGGCAGCTCTCTGTTCCCGGCCTCTCAGAGCACGACCTTGTCTTCTGTATCTACAGGCTGCTCCCTCCAAAACCTCATCCTCAAATAATTCGCTATAGGTATTATAAAGGCATTGACTTTATAAAGTTTCATGAGGTTGCTCTGAGAGTTCCCTGGGATGAAATTATCTCAGGTAATGATGTTGATAGAATTATAATTGAATTTAATAGAGCCATTATCACATTATTTGATAAATACGCACCGATTACTACTAAACGGGTTACAAGGTAGCCGGCCCCTTGGATCACAGACCACATTCGGCAGCTGCAAAGACAGAGGGATTCTGTTTTCCGCAAGGCTAAACGGACCAAAATCCCTGATGATTGGATTGCTTATAAAAGACTAAGAAATAAGGTTCAACAGCAGTTTCGTAATGCAAAAATCCGTTTCTTCTATAACTCTTTCTCAAATAAAAAATCAAGTAAAACTATGTGGTCTAAAGTCAAACAACTTGGAATTAGTAAATCTACTCCAAAGCATCCTATTTCTCTTGATCTAAATGTTATAAATGATTATTTTGTCAATATCCCTGTTGATGTGACCAGGGCTCAGGACTATTACAGGGAGCTCACTGCTGCTCCTCTGGTTGTCCCTTACCGTCATCAGTTCTCTTTCACTGCTGTAACAGAGTCTGATGTGCTGAGGGCTGTCTTGAGACTTACAAGCAACGCAGTTGGTGCAGATAACATTCCAATTAAATTTATCAAAGATTCACTTTCAGTTACACTTCCAGTTATTACATCAATCTTTAACAAGTCTTTAAGTCTGTCGGTTTTCCCAGCTGCCTGGAAAAACGCCATTGTACGTCCTTTGCAGAAAAATACTTCACCCACAACACCTTCTGACTACAGGCCCATCAGTATTCTTCCCGCCCTGTCTAAATGCCTTGAAAGAATTGTCCATAATCAAATGTCCTCTTACATTGAACATAACAATATACTGTCAAATATTCAATCTGGCTTCCGACCTCAGCATAGCACCACAAGTGCTCTTCTCAAAATAACCGAGGACATTCAATCTGCAATGGATAAAAGACAGGGAACTGTTTTAACACTCTTTGATTTCTCAAAGGCATTTGATTGCGTATTTCACCCACTCCTTTTTAAACTCAAGGCTGTTGGTTTCTCGGAGAGTTGCGTCGGTTGGGTTGAGTCTTATTTGTCGAATCGCCGTCAGTGTGTGAAGACGTACAACGATGAGTCCTGCTGGAGGCCTGTCACTCGAGGGGTGCCTCAGGGCTCTGTTTTAGGTCCATTGCTGTTTTCACTGTACATTAACGTGTAACTACTGTCATACAACACTCAAATTGCCACTTATACGCCGACGATCTACAGATTTATCAACACTTTCCCATTTCCAACTTTCAAAATACTGTAAATGATACTAATATTGACATTACTTCTATTATTTCTTGGGCTCACAGACATGGTTTAAAACTTAACGAAAACAAGACTCAGATTATCGTTATTGGATCTTCTAGACTTATACCTAAGATTGACTTGACAACTGCCCCTAAGTTGAAGATAATGGACCACTATCTTGATTATAGTGATAAAGTGAAGAATTTAGGACTGTTGATAAACATAAATTTGGGTTGGAAGGATCAGATCGTTGAGACTTGTAACAAAGTGTTTTCTGGAATTCACAGTCTTAAACGATTTGCTCCTTATTTACCTCTTGACATGAAAGTTATTTTAGTTACGAGTCTGATATTCCCATATTTTAACTACTGTGACATTGTGATGGATGACATGACCGTTGAACTCTCTGATAAATTGCAGCATGCCCAGAATTATTGTATTCGTTTCATCTTCAATTTAAGGCGTGATGCTCATGTCTCACCCTTCTTCAATCATTTATCTCTCCTCAAACTTAAGGAGCTCCGACAGTATCACGCTCTTACTTTCCTGCACGCTGTATTAAAAACTGGTTCACCTAGGTACATATTTGATCGTTTTAAGTTTCTTTCCTAGATCAATTCTCATTCCACCCGATATGGATCTTCTAAGCTGTCTATTCCCCATCATAACTCAATGTTTCTCAATAAATCATTTACGGTTTCAGTCTGTCGTTCATGGAATTCCCTTCCTGACAGCTTCAGAAGTATGGATGATAGCGTTGGTTTTAGGGCTGACTTGAAGGACCTGTTTTTGCGGACCTCGCGGGGGTGATGGGGGTGTGGGGGCACTGTTTTCATGGCGGATTACCTGAGCGAATGAGTCTGTGAGAATGAAATTTATTATTTTAATTTGTAAGTATGTTAGATTATTGTAACTATTAAATTGTATTAGTTCCAAGTTTATAATTTTTCAGTTTTTTAATGTCTTTGATTAGTAGTTTACGCTTTGTAAATTAAGTTTTGTTTCATTTTAGTTTTAATTTGAAATTATATTTTATGTTGTTTGTATAGTTTTACACAAGGTTGAGTGGAAGAGAGGACTTCATAGTCCTAACTCCGCCTTTCAATAAAGACATTCATTCATCCATTCTTTCATTCATTCATTCATTAATTGTATGTGGATGTTTTATTCATATTAATTTAGAATGGAATTAAGTTCAAGTTGATAACAATATATGTTGATAATCCTTAACATACTCGTATATCGTAATCAATGTACATCGTAAATCAACGTAAATTTAGAAATACAAAGTCGAATTCTGTAAAACTGGTACCAAATGGCTCATTTGCATTTGCAAACAGCCTAATGTTTGAATTATCACGTAGATCATTTTATGTAATTAACTATTCAAATTACGTAAAATAATATTAAGGCTTTTATCACCATATTTGAATGTAATAATTTCTGTTAAAATTCAGTATCCATAATATTTTACACCTCGATGGCTATGAGTATAAAAAGCCGTTTACTTTTGTATTCATTAAAATCGTTTTGTATAATGAATGTTTTCTCTATATACAATAAGCCAAAAAGACTCACACAAGGGTCTGAGAATGGCCCACAACAATGTACGCGTATATTTATTTTTTCTACGGTTAACACCACTTATATATTTAATTACACAAGATATAAACCACAATTGAAGAAGTATTAATGAATTATATAGTAAATTATTCTATTTATATTGAAGAGTGACTAAAAATATTTAGTCTTACACAAAACTATATCTATACTGTATAAGTATATGACAAAACAAAATTGTACTAAGAAATTAATACTAAGGTAAAAATCATTATCGGGAGTAAATGTTTGATAAAACAGTACTAAATCAAGTAAAAATTATTTATAACTATAAAACAAACTTACAAAAATAAATTAACCATATATTTTGGACTTTGTAATGAATGTTTTTCCGTTACCAACAAACGATCACGTGTTTGTAAATACAATAATACGTATGTAAAATTATGTAACACGTGTAAAATTACCAATACGTATGTAAAGTCTGCTACAGTTGCTGATATTTTGGATTTCAACTCAATAATCTCCTTAAGGCAATGTTAAATTAAAATAAAGACTACAACTTTATTTTTGAAAGTACAATTTTAAAGTCGACCTTTTTTAAAAGAGGACTCAATTGAGTAGAACCCCCGAATATAAGATTTTAAATTTACCCCTTGATTTATTCCCCCCCCATAAAGCATTGAAGAATTGTTCTCGTTTCATGGTAATCACTTAAGAAATGAAGTAGTTTCAACAAGAGCTTTATTAATACAATAAATATTAATAAGAATATTACTTTGCTGTCTTTTTTATTCAGTTCAAACAGTTAAATCCGCAACTTCTTCATAATTTTCAACACACTCTTCTCTCTCCTCTTGATCTTCATGATCTTTGGGTTCCAATACTTTTTTATAGAAACTTAGACTTTCTTGTTCTTGCCAGCCCTCACCGAAATGTTTTGTTAGAAGCTGTGCAACATCTGCAATTTTTAACGGAGCAACTTTGACACCAGGTTTGATTTTATCGGGGTGAGGCATTTTCGACACCTTTTCGCCTTTTAGGGTTACTGTACGATACTGTCCTACATTAGTGCGATAGTGAGGTTCCCCCTTAATAAGTACATTACTGCCTTTAGTAGTCTTCTTAAATAAGAATCTTTTGCTCATGTTAAACTGAAAATGCCAGTTACGAGGAGGCTTAAATATTTCCAAGCATCTTTGTTTCCAGTCAAAAACTTCATTAGCCAAGGGACGAACAGTACCGAATTCTGAAAAAATTTTAGTATATTCTTCAGGCTGAATAATAACATTTTCTTTTTTTATTACCTTTTCGATGCGTGCAAACACGATCAGGTGGCAAGAAAGAATGCCCAACAATGGGAAAGATGTACTCAATCTTCTCAATGCTTACGGGGGCATTATTACAAAGCAAGTAGCTTATCATTCCCATCATTGTCGTGTTTTTGTTCTGTCCCCCGCACCCGTCGGACACCAGACGAAGGACTTTTACGTTGTTAGGAATGTTAATATTGTTTAAAAAATGGTAAACGGCTGATCTGATCTCATTAGAACCTTTTTTATGTTCAGTTTCATCAAAATCGTGAACAAAACAATTTTCCTTGGTTTGTTTGGCTGTAGAACTAACAACTACTATAGTGAGATTGTACTTGTATAACTGTCTAGAATAGTACGCATTCTGGTCCGGCACTTTCGGTAACACATGATTTTTTTGGTAATCAAATGAAATTGTCATCAAATCATCTTGCTTCTCTTTTAAGAGAGAGTAAAACGCTTTTGCCCTTAGTTTGTGGCATCTTTGTTTAACCATCAGATCATTTTTTATGTTTGGATCACTGCATATTTTTAGCTTTTCATTGAATGCAATGCAGGTCGAACATTCATCTGTCCTAGGGCTCCCAAATCCAATATTAAAAAAAGTTCGAAAGATGTTCCTAAAATATGAGTGTTTGACTTTCAGGCTTTCATCAACAGTTTCTTCATTATAAATACGCCACATTTTTTTAACGTTCAAGATTGAGGAAAGGTACTGACGATTGGCAGTCTTGCTCCTACAATAATGGTTTTCTATAACTTTGAACTTTTTTATGAATTCAATGACAGAACCTTTTTTGTTTTCATAGGCTTTAGCCTTCCTGTCACCTCCCCGAGATTCTTTTGGCATAAAACCACTAGTAAAATGCCTTTTTACAACCCCATGAACTCGATTTTTATTAATACGCAGCGTATCAAGAAAAGCCTTTTGACAGACCTGAACTTTTGTTTTTTTGAATTTTTAAATACAAAATATTTAATGTTCATTGACTTTCCCCTCTTTCTTCATTACATAGTCTACTTCTTTTATGTGTGCTTGATTCAGTAAATTTAAGAATAAAACAGTCTTGCCTCTGCTTCAAATCATTAGGGTTAAGAGACATGTCGTAAAATTTGTCGAAAAATCTTTGTTGGTTACTGAGGGTAATTTCGGAACATTGATAAGTTTTGCCTTTTTTTCCATGGTTGCAAGTCAGATTTCCCGGCGGCCCAGGAGGACCATACCTGAAAAACCCCATAAAGTAGGTTAGGCCTATAACAACAAAACCTAGACTTGAATAATTTATTTGTTTAACCTTTAAAAACCAAATGACTCGCAGGCCTACCGCTACACATTTTAATGTCATTACCTCCCGAATAACAATTATTTTACTACATGATCCATCATACCATACTATGATGATATGATGCTACTGAACTGAATAATATATTATAAATTCACCTACCTTTGTTTCTTCATCCTAGCCCGCCGCCAGTTTGGCTCATCTCTCCGCCTTTTTCTTGCGTGTTCGAGATTTATTGAAGAAAAACACTCCATTAAAATCGCAAATCACACACTTAAAACATAAATTACACTACATCACCACCTTTTTAAAATGAAGTAAATAATTCATTAACTAACTGCCTTCAGAAGTCATTGACTGTAGCACAAAATGATCACCATAACCTCAACATTTCACAGTAAGCGGCAACAACAAAACAGCTGACAGGATATACTGTCCTGCGCATGCGCGAGTCACTGGATGTGGCTGCTTTTGAAACACCTTTTGCCATGTAGCTGGTTTTGCAACTAACCACCTACTTTGGCATTACATTCTTATGGGATGTAGCGTGTTTTGACGTAAAACAGTGACACGTGGCTGTAGCTACCAACATAACCCATCAAAATCTGGACTTAGATATTTTTTGACAAAAAATGGATGTAGCTCGTTTTGAAACTACACGACTCATATATTTAAAAAATAATCCTATATAGTTTAAAAAATCTATATCAGCGGTGCTAGTTACACTTATCCTTGAAAGCAAAATACATGTGTCAATAAATGTAAGCATGAAACGTTTTTAAGTGAAGTAATATTCATCTACATAACCCAGTCTTCAGCTCCTGATTACTAATACAAACGATACTGGGAAGGAGAGTTAACTGCCACGGCTGGTCAAACCACACAATGGTTTGGAACGGACGGGGAGACAAAAACCAGTCTTCTAATAGTCGATTGTGGTGGAAGTAGTCCAAAGTCAACACCAGGCAGAGGGTTCGAAGGTCAAGTGCAACAAAATTATTCTCTGGAGAAGACTTAAGCTAACAATTAAATTTTCTTTACACATTGACTGTATTTCCTTTGTATGAATTAATATCAAAAATAAATGTAATGCAATATCTTATCCCACAAAATGAAACACTGATTTTATCTTTTATTATGATGAATATATATATATATATATATATATATATATATATATTTTAATCAACCTAGCTTAATTACAGTAAATTTTTTAGGTGAAATGGTTTTATTACAATGAGTTCCAATGGATAAATGTTATTTTGTAACACCCAATGAATTTAAGCAAACCCACCTTAATTTAAATGTTTAGGTGGTTACTTTGTTCACCCTGCTTCTATTGTTTTATTAGATTTTATCACATTCTAAGGATGCTGAAACCTTGACCGTGTAACTAGATATAAATCGAATCAACCCACTCTATGTAGTCCGAGTGCATTAATCATTTCTACTATATACTAAACTCTACTTTGGTTCCATTTGTCGAATTCTGCATGTTTATGCCTAAGGATTATCTTAAATGTTTCAGTATTGAGTTATCTGATGTCATTAGCTAGTGGGAGGATCGATGGTTTTTAGGGGCGAGTTGGGGCTCCATTAGTAACTTTGTTTTCCCATATCATAATTATTTTTATCTACTTAATTATTTACTAAACCAATGTAAAAGTATACTATTATATATTTTACGCCTTATTTAATAGTTTTATTGGAAATTGTATCACTTCTACTGTTGGAACTATATTTTTTTATTTTGTAAATTTTGATAGACTTGTACATATTTTTGCCATACTATATTATTTTGTTATTACTAGCTTGATTATACTTTATTTAAAACTAAAGTTTTTAAATTGTCGTCACTTTTAAATGACAATTAGTATTATTTGTATAGGCTAGAGTGTAATATTTCCAAAATTCTTATCCAAACACAGTTTTATATTTCAATACTTTTTGCAGTTGCGATATTTATAAAAGTTTGAGTTGTTTTTAGGAATTAAAGATTTAGATTTCCTTTTAAAATCTATAAATAGATGCATGGTAACTAATTAACTCACAATGCATAAACCGTCAATTTATCAGTGATGCCGATATCAATCATTCGTTAAGCCACGTATTAGTTCAGTCAGTCGTAGCACTTTACATATCTGCTTCAATCGAACAATTTAGTAGTTTCATTCTTATTAGTGTTTGTATTACATTAATATGAAGGTTAAAATGATAAATTGGTATTTGTATATGGAGTTTATCAATTACTCTAGTGATTTTTGGTGCTTGTGCATACTTTGAAACACATTTAAAAAACTGTACAACTACAGTATTTTAAAGTAATTTTACGCAAAAAAAAAAAGGGTTATATGGCGTGTTTTGTATTTGAACATCCAAACAACGCATTTATTAAATACTTATTTTGATTTCTTTCAGTTTTATAATTTAACTTTACTTAATCAAAATATAATTATATGCATGATAAAATGTGTAGTATAAAGTACGAGCGCTCGAACTGGCGTCTCTTGGCTGGCCTACTAGTCATATAAAAACATCGACACTGAGCTAGGCGTTCACTGACAGATCATACAGCGTTATTGATTACGAGTTTATGGAGTATTTTTAATTTTAAATTAACGCATCTTATTTTAGAAGCAAGCATGGGAAAGACTCCTTGCTTAGATAGCCAATGTTTACAGTACTGCAGGCATATCGGGCCTTCCACCCGTCCCCTGCCTATCACGGCTAGACGAGCTTGAGGAGGCCGGACCTTCACCTCGCGGTCTGTTCCATAGTTATTTATAATGTTGATACTATGTTAAATAACGTTAAATAGTTTTTCAGATACACAAAAGGCATTATAATACTTGTTTTATTCGATAATAATTATGGAATTTTGAATTGATACCTAAAAAACACATCACTTATCTTATATATGTAAAATAACTGGAGAATTAATTTTTACTCGGGTTAAAAATATACATATAAGGCAGAAATGTACGGTTCACAAGAATTAGTTGTATAAAGATACATGGTTAAGCAATAAGAACCAGTATATTTACAAAGGCTTACTTTCGTATCGAGGGCCACTTATATTTCTTATTCAATAATTACAAGAAAAGTCATTCATAACTATTTTAAACATAAAAAAATTGCAAAATGGAACATGTTTAGCAACATTAACATTTATATACTCGAAAATATTAAATGTAACATATGATATACGATTTCAATTTTTAAGTCCTTCTCACAATTTCAATGGACATATTCAGGGAGAGTCGACATGTAATAGCAGTTACATATTAAACGTTCAATTGTTGAGACTTCCTTTTTCTCTAGAAGAAATTTTTTACGTACCCAGAAGAGGTTACGTGGAGCTAGTTTTATCATAGATCCATAATAAACATTTGCATAAATTTGAAAGAAGATTAAATCTTGACAAACACGTATTAATATTTAAGTGAATAAATATGCATTTCATTTATGTACACGGGTTATTTTACTTATTATCTAAGTTACATATGTTTTAGTTAATGATATTTGAAAAAATGTTCCAAAACTGTTAAGATATCTAAAAACTAAACTTCTATTTAACTCTTTAATCAAACAAATTAAACAATATAATTAAGATAATTAAAACTAGTGTATAGTTACGATTATAAAAATTAAAATTGAAATCATACATAGTATAAGGTCATAACAAGTTTATTTTTTCACAGCTCTGTAACTTTTAACGAAGTGTCTCACAAGACAAGTGCATTTCAGAGTCTAAGGGCACCCACTTCCTCGAGCCATTGTTTCAAGAGTTCTTTTATATGACAGAAAATTACAATGCATCTCTTTTTAGTACTCTTCACCCTCTGTGTATACCGAAGAAGAGCTTTTGATCCTAAGAGCTCTCACGGGGGAACAGTAACTTCAAACACAAGTAGAAATGTTAGCAGTGTAATTCGTTTATTTGATTAACAGCGCAATAAAAGTTGAACTTGTCTAATGTTAAATAAGTTTTATAGGTAATCTTTTTACCTAAATTTTCTTTATATATAATTTTAATAGATAACACAGCATTATTTATTTGTAATTTATTAACTACAGCCAACTTTACTAACGAAAAGCCTGTATATTAAAACCAAAGGGAATGGCTATTTACAATGAGATTGTCAGATAATTATTTGTTATTTTTTATGTTTTTTGGATTAAAATTAAAATCCTGACTAATGTTCTGGTAGCAATATATTCTAAATATTTCATACTTTATTTTATAGTTTTCATGATGTAAACAATTGTTTGTTACTTACAGTAAGTTTCACCCTTTAAGCTTGTATCTTTCCCTAGTATAAAATATAAAATAAATATAGTAATTGTGAAATATTTTTTATGATACGTATGAAAATAGATATTTCGATATTGGATCTATTTTGGAAAATAGATACGTAGAAATTGGAATTAGGAATAGGTTTTTATGAGTAAATGTATTCTTTGAAACGAGGCCGACTATAAAATATGTCGTTAATTAATAGCCAAATGGCAGTTGGCTGATCAGCTAAACCATTTTTATAAAGCTAAGTTCCTACATATTTAAAATGTACTAAAAGGAATTTTAACTGTAATCCCCGATATTAACACACTATAAAATTAACTTGGAATTAAATATAAATATTTTAACTAAAATATTTTATATATTTAAATTTTCTTTTTTATCTCCAAAATTCTTACTTCAAATTATTCCTAATAAACATTATAACAAAAATACAATATTTTACTCTAACAATGTAAAGCTTTCCCCTGTTAAAACGTTACACATTTATTCAATATAGCTATGAAAAGCTAAACTCGACCAATATTTGTCAAGAAAATATATATAGCTATACATAAATGATAGAAACTACGATGAGCACACTACATTTTCCATGATACAAACGGCCTGGACACATTTGGCCAAATTAATAGTGGTACATCAGTTTTATACGGCCATCTGCAATGTAACAGCAGAGTGATTGTTGTTCACAAACAACAACAACATAACTAGGATTAACTAACTATAGTCTACAACAACTCATGCATATTGACATACTGTTTCATTGGATGCTTCATGTGTCATTATAATGTTCAGTTTTTATTTACCTAAAAAAACTTGTATTTTAATTGTAAATGGACTTTAAAACAAGATTAATATAATTACTTGTTTATCTCTTCAATGATTTATCTTTTGAATTTAGATAAACAAGTTTCGTATTAGTTTATAAAGCTATTTGTTGAAAGCAGTTAATACAATTTAAATTTACTGAGGAAAATATTAAGTATAATTGAACCTTATCCAGTAAGTTTATTTACTATTTTTGATATTATTTTATGACATGTTTCAGACTATTTTCTCTATTAACAATTACTTAATATTTGAAACTACATATTATTAATAATCACAAATGATGAAATGATTGGGGAGAATTATAGCTATCTAAAACGTGTTTCATTATATGATAGATTGTAAGGATATGTTTTTGTAATTTGTGAAAGGCTGTTATTTATATATTTTGAAAGTAAAGAGATCGTGCCAGTTGGGATGTATTATAGTGTATCAATATAAAGCTTACCCTAAAGATAAATGATCCTTGGGTGGAAAACACGTTTTAATTATATAATTGATGTTAATGGATAAATATATACCTTAAATAGAAGAATACATTTTAACTTTTTTTTTAATTTTTAAATCTACCCGAATGTTTATTGATTTTAAACTCGTTTTTGTTCATGTTAACAACATTTATTAGTACATTTTATGGAACATTTCTATTAGTTTTTGTTATATATGAAGTGTAGAACGAGGATCAGTATTGTTTGGGTTATATAATGAAGAATGGGAACGCTTTTCACATTTAAAGGAAAAAATAATGTTTCCAATCCAAAACCCTTTGTTAAATATTAGACTAGATCTTCTCTAGTGTCGTGATCAGCAACTATACGATCAGCAAAATATGCTATTTTAAGGGGTTAAGAAAACCGTTATCATTCAGTTTTCACCCTAGTTCTGTCTAGTAATTAAATATATTCATGTAGTTAATATGAATTAAATAGTTTTTTAATTAGCATAATACGTGTTGGTACATATACAGTACAAATAAACGTTACACAATACAAATTTATTACAAAATAAGCACAAAATGCACAAATATATTACAATATAAGTACAAAATGCACAAATATTATGATGATCGCATTTGGTGAGCCACGCTCACCTTCCTTAGACCAGAGGTATTCAAAAAAAGATATTTGTGCATTTTGTACTTGTATAGTAATATATTTGTTAATTTTGTGTTTATACTGTAATACAGTTTTATTGTGTGACGTTTACTTGTACTGTATAAATAAAAAGCAACTATATATAATAGAACAGTATAAGAAATAGTCAAAATCCATACATCCTACTTACTAAAGTGGCTAGATACCCTTTTTTGGCACGAATTTAATTTTATTCATAAATACTTATCAAACCGTACACATGGCTGGGCAAAAGAAAGGAGACGGTTTAATAGATTTTTCTTATTAATTGGACTAGAGGATTAAAACTTAGCTAATTAAATTGGAAACTAAAAACTAATTTGTTAAATTTCTTACTAACTCTCTACCTCCAATAGAGGACGGCCCAAAAAGAGTCAGTAGTTAATTTTAAATGTAAGCATAGATATGATGAACATACCATTTTAAACGTCTTAATTATTAGAACAAACCGTCATCATTTTGTAAGTGATAAAGCTTTCTTGTGACATTCTTCTTTGCTTGGCCAGTTCTTTAAAATTATGTGCATATCAACCTATGCTTATATTAAAAATGCTCTACTGACTTCTAGTGGATCGTTCCCACAAAAGAATAACAGGACACGGAATACA
>JAQJVL010000974.1:45000-70000 GCA_035578905.1 Stictocephala bisonia | reverse complement strand
GTAAAAATATTAGTGGTTATCAGTTAAAAATACTGAAAATATGAAATGATGAAAACTTAAAATATCACGAAGAATCAAAAGAATAGGACAGACAAGTATGATAAATATATAAGAAAAAGACTGCGTTACAAATGTGAAATTTAACATAATATAATTTAAAACTCTTATTATATTTAGTTCTATGAAAATAAAACACATATGTACTATATCCATAAAATATATTTAAGTGATTATTCTGTTAGTGTCTTTGTTACCTCTTAAATATTAATTTTGATAATACATTTATAATATTCTCATTATATTTTGCAATGAGGCATAATGTTTGTGAGTATACTTCTTCAAAAATGTAATTGACAAACACAATTATTTGACTGTGTGATTTTATTTTGGTTTTTTATACAATCGTGTACAAATTTATAATCATAAGTTATGTTAGAAAATTAATAAATTATGGTTAGCATTTTTCTACTTCTTGTTGTGTAGAAATCGATTCCACAAAACCTCTTAAAAACTCATCGAAATTTAAAGTTATGTAAAAAAAATTTAGAGCTTGTAAAAATGTAATTTCATAGTACGTACTTGATTACTCATTTCTTAGTATGGAGTGTTTTATAAAAAAAAAAATTAAAAATACACTAGGCACCACTAATTGAACTATTTTATACATTTTAATTCGATTTTTATTATTAATTTTTATAATATAACTGAATGCAATGTTGTAACTTAAAATTATGCTTCTTAACGTTCAACATTCATCTAGATTTGTATAGGGGGTATTTAGATGGATTATATACATTCTCCTCTTATGCATTAGAAAGGGGAGGTATATTTATCTAGATTTAGTTCTATCAGAGAGTAATAAGTCTTTCTTATAAAATATTTTAAAACATTAACACTTGTCTACTATTATTTCATTTACAGCTATAAAAACCAACACGTTCTATTTCAGTTCTATTTTATTTTTATACATGTATTATTTTATTGCATTTTTATTGCTGTTCAAGTTTCATATGAATTCATAAACTTAAATAGTTAGAAAATTGTAAAATTAGACGTTATAAAAATAACAATAATGTATATAATATCTTATAAACAAATGAGTCTGCATTTAAAATTACATGTTTTTGTTAGTATTTTTTCCACTTTCTACATTATAATATCAATGTTTTATTAAATTTTATTCCACGTATAAATATAAGATTTACTATGTACGTGTTCAGAGTGTATTTAGTGAATTAAACAGTAATAAGTTAATTAAAGCCGCTGATTTATTATTTGGAATAGAGAACCGCCCTTTTTTGTTAATTTAAATCTTACTTTATTAATTACTGAACATCTTTTCCAACTCTAACATTTATATTTAATCAAATCCATCTGATCAGCGGTTTTCAGTCTCTCAAACCATTAACTGGATGAAGGATTATCCTGTATTGTTCTATATAAGTTGTTATACACCAGTTTGTGTATTAAATCAATAACTGTATTATTTAATTAATACATTTTTGGATAGCTCTGATATCATTATAAACTTGTTGGATTAAAACATTTAATACATGGTGCTATTGTATAGTAATATGCGTGAAATATATAATTTCGTATTAAAAACTTTGAATTAAAAAGATTTATGTATCAATAAAATAGTAAATATTAGCTTATTGAACAATATGGCAAATTACTAAATGACATAATTCTCTAAACAAACAAGTCAAAACACCAAATATTAGGGATTAACTTGATGATATAGGTTGATGTGTCATAGATACACTGCATCATCACCACAGTCACAGTTATGTTTATTAGTGACTGAGTCATTTTGGGATAGTAAAATCCAATCAATTGTAGATGATAATTTCTGCTACTTTTTATTTGTATTTAGACTGTAAGTTATCAGTTAGGTTAAAGTTGGAATGCAAAAATATAAAGAATATTCAAGAAATAATTAAAAAAAATAAAAATACTCCATTCAAGTTAGTCCACGAGCAAATAAAAAACAGCATAGTTTACTTTTTTACTCAACTTTAATTGTGTCAATGGAATTACTTTGTACATAAGATACTGTTATCTGAAAAAGAGCTAAAATGCAGCTATTAATACATTTGTTGATTATATACATTTATTTTATGTTGAAATATGAAAATAAAACCACCTCCAATGGTTTGAGTTTCATTTTCCTAGAGTGCAGCATTTCAGTGATTCTATTTCGTAAGCTTAAGCGGCTGGAGTCATTATTAACAACTAGTTCTTCCGGTGTCAACCGCGTCAAAGTCTCAGCCTAACCACTGAGGATGCCACATCGTAGCATGGGCGAAACGTCTGGAACTGTACATATTGTAAATAGTCCTTTGACGCGGTTGACACCGGAAGAACTAGTTGTTAATTTCAGTGATTGTTTTTACAAAATATTTCAATATACCATATCCTAATACTAAAATATTTATAATTGTTTAAGTGATATATTATTACTTAAATTGTTATTTTTTTTCTTGTTTACATAACGCTCTTGTGTTAACTATGATATTATTTGTATTGAAATTATTTTATTGCCAGATATTTTAAATTTAACTTTATTAATTTGAAATTACTTAAAATAAACATAATATCATGTAACATATCATTTTTTTATTATATGTTTTGTGTGTGTGTGTAGAAATTTATAAAATATATTTGTTAATTTCCATTAAATTAATGAGGCAACACTACAGATACCGAGCTGTATGTTTTTGTCACTAGATTGAAGATTTTTAGTTTTTTGTTTGTAATGATATTTGTTTTAAACTGGTCACTCTACTTGAAACAGTGATCATCGTAGTTTCTTGTTTGCTTTATTCCGTTGCTTATTAGTGAGGAAATAAAATATGTATTTACTAATATTTATTCAATATCGTATGTTTGTTGCTTATATTAGTGTATACTTTGCATATGCTTAACTTTCGTGCACTAAATAATTTGAATCGAGTCACAACTAAAGTTTTTTCTGCCAGCATTTTTATTCCACGACAAAGAGGTGAGACCTTTTTTATTATATACATGGAATTCCAAAGGTATCAAACTTACTTTTTGGTAGATGTTTTCGAATTAAATTTATTGGTCTCAACTATTAATAATATAAGTCGTTACAAACATTTTGCTCTTAGGCTTCTGCTGTCGTAAATTTGACATCACCACAACATTTAGTTGTACAGCACATTCTTAATATTCCTAATATATATTTTATCTGTAATAAATTAAGGATCAACTACATTCTGCAATAATAGTTCATATTAAATATATAATTTAGAATTACTGCAATATACTTATGACTATATTTAAACATTTTTCATTAGATTGTCATCATACATTTATTTTATATGCGTAAAATTTTGCAAATATTTTCATTTTTTTCTGAAGAAAGTCCTTTCCTTTTTCTCAGAAAGCAAAGAGCCCTACACTGACTGCACTGGCTTAAACTTGTCGGCTAAGATTAACTTTCCTTTGGAGTCAAATTTCCTTTGCTCTATATTTTATATATATTTTGCTCTCAATACGTATATATATATATATATATATATATATATATATATATATATATATATATATATTCATAAAAGTATGTACTAAAAAGCTGTTAAAAACATGTTAATTTGGAATAAATATTCACTAAGATATTTCTTACTTCAAATTATTGTATGTTAGTAACATACAACGCTTGTTACTAACATAAAAAGGAAAGTTTAGAGCTAAGAGTTAGTTCAATAAAATATGTTTCACTGTCAAGAAAACAGTAAATTACCCCTAAATAATTTCTGTAAATAGCTAACCATTTTCTTATTTTGTTATTATGTTTTCCTTCATGAAAAAAATATCATTTGGTATTACAAAGTTATAGTCTAAAATTGTAATACATTCAATATCTCGAAAGGTTTCAAGTAAGTCGGGGGAATATTGCATGTATATTTATACTAGTTTTGTGTAAAATGTATTAATTATTAACTGAACTTAATACTAAGTAAGATTGAATGAGAATGATTCATAAGTAATATTATATTTGCTAGTAACAAAACCATGATAATACACATATATAAAATAGTCACTGATATTAATAAATAAGCCATATTCTTAAAAAAAAAGGATGGTAAAAGTGTTTTCAAGCTTTCTGCAGTAGTAATAAATGATGAAACATTTAAATTATAAAATTCTTATAGATAAACTCTTTTTGACGTATAGTAAGAGAGTTTAATAGTAGTTATTTAAATACGGTAACTAAGACAATTCAAAAAAAAAAATTATTGATTTTTCATGAACATTTAAAAACAAAGTCTCCATAAATAAACGTTATATTTATTAAGAATACCCAAAATACAAAACAAACAGTAATAATAAATAAATATATAAAACAATTTACAACTTTAACTAATTAATGAAATTGAACAATATTTGATATTTCACCTGTCACATCAAAATATTATAGAATTTTATAAAATAATTTTCGGTAAAAAAGAACATAAAATCATAACAATTAAAATGTATCTATTTATAATATTCTAAATATTTATTTATTATTTATATAATATTCTGAAAAAAGTCTTATATAAAATTAACACGTAAAATTAATTGAAGAAATTATTTAGTTCTATCAGATATAATAGTGTACAAACAAAATTTGGCAAATAATTAATTATTTTATTTTATAGTGGAGTTTTATGATCAAAATATCAATAACAAATATTACTACAAACATTAAAAAACTAAATTAAGATTTACCACGTCCTGCCAAAACAAACTACAACCCAATCCAGAAGGCTTAGATAACAGCTTACTCTGTCAGTTTATATTTAGTCTAACTTTGATTGGTGGGTATGAAACCTTTCGATATAGAATAATAGAATGGTTTTTCATAATCAAAATGTTTTAGTTTTTAAAACCAAAAATCTTTTCTATTTAAAATCTTTTTCATACCCAACTCGAAAACTAAGAAAAGCTATTGACTCTACCTTTATTAAAACTATACCTGTAAAATATGTAACATATTTTATAAACCCATGTTGGGTCCATGGCATACCATTAAAATATACTAAGGATTTCTCCTACGTCAAACTAATTAGGTATATAAATTGCTATTTAAAAGTATGTATGTTTTATTTAAACAGACGTCAATTTTATTTTTTACCCATCAGTCTATCCCAGAATGTTGTACAATCAAGATATCACCAATGTCCTAGATTTACAACTAATGAATATTTAGAACTTTTATAAAGTATTGCTTCATTTTCAAACATATTCCAAACATTTTATACGTCTATAGTTCATTAAAAATTAAAATAATAAAACTGAATTTAAAAAATACAATTTTGAATTAGGATAAAAACTATTTAATAAGTTAAAATGACTTAGTTTTAGAATTTTAAACTGTAAATGAATTAAAAGAGAAATTACTTTAAGAATAGAAGTACGTAAGTAACTTTAAAAATATAAATTTCATTTTTTTACTCTTCTAAACCAATCTCTTAATTTGGATCACTCACTGACTAACTCACTATTTGACATACGATTTTACCAGATTCAAGTGTCATAAGCTTTTGAAATTTTGACTAAATTAGATAATATTGCCGACCCTACACAAATTCAATTATTTTGATGTTCCCCGTAAATTGAGCAAATTTTAAAAATATTTTTTAATCAGTTACCATAAGAATTGTACAGGCTCTTGCAAAATATGGTTTCATTCTAGCACTCATATAAATAAATAGGGAAAATAATTTCCAAATGCTCTTATGTGACACGGGTATTTACACTAAGAAATTATCAAATTAATAGTTCCAAGTTATTGAATTTTGCTTGAAAAGAAAACTTGCCCCTAGTGTTACACTTGCCCCTAATAAAAACGGAAGCAGGTAGGAAGGGGTTCTCCTACTTTGGGCTCTTTGTGTATAACATTCTGCCCCTCTCCTTAAATCTAAAAATTACAAGTAATTTAGAAAGAATATTAATGAACTTATATGGTAAATAACTTGTAAATATTAATAAGTAGTTTGAAGCTAATTGACTTCAGCTATTTCGAAAAGCAATAATATGTTAACAATCACTCTAAATAAAGACAATATTTATTTAGTTAGTTCATCTGAGCTTTTATATTAAAACAAGCACTTTTAATCCATAAAGTAATCGAGACTTCATATTTTCTAGTGTTAAATATATTTTTTTACTAAAACTTAAAACATTTAAAACATTTTTTAATCAACTAAAGTAATTAATGAACCACAAATAAATCTTATAGGAATATTTTTTAAATTATACTTGTGGTAGAGCTAAAGTGGAAAGTTTGCATATTGAAGTGTGTTTTATGTTTTAATGTTTAATGTTATGTTTTATGGCTGGATGATAAAAGGTCTAAATTTAAAAAAGATAAGATTTACAACAACTATATTCCTATTAAAACGGTTTTATTTATAAAAGTGACCAATTGTGTAGAATATTTAAATTACTTTGGATAAAATATCTAGACTTACTCACTTTTGTTCTAAGAACCTGATATCATATATTTATAGCAACCATAAAATTCTCCTTTATCATAGACTAAACCACAATAATCACGAAGAAAAGTACACTCTTAAATGAAATTTCATGGTAGCTTGTTTGAAATCGCAATTGGTTCCTTTGTGTTCCCTGAACCCTTGACTAAATAAACACAACAATAGCCCACTTGAAGGGTGAGAAGAGACAGTGATAAAAAAGGTACACTGACCTTTTCATAAGTACTACTTTATCCTGATTCCAAATAACTTATATCCTATTATTTATTTGTGGGTAATACCTAAATATATTTAATAGATAATTTAAGGTAGAAATAAAAACTAAGATCTATAAGTATGGCTTATTATCTTTTGTCGAAAAACATGAAGTGACAGGTGTAGTAGCTTTGTCAGTACGTATTTAGATGTTGTACATCAGTATATCAAATTAGGTCGTAAATAATTGTGGTAAATTTAATTTTAAATACGTTACTTCTTTTGTATTTAATTTACATGAAAAGTTTTCTACATATTATTTTTATCACTATAAGTCACATAAAACTCTATAAGTTAGCAAGTAATAAAGAATACGGCTCCAGAGTTTATGTCAGTTCTTTGTTACATAATATTTCTTACATATAACATATTCCAATATTACGTCATTATTACTCCTTAGTTAATAATATTCAGGTGGTAAATTCTGAATGCCATTAAGGCCAATTACGACACTTATTTAGTCCTAAATAATTGTCCACCAATGATGAACATTCTCACTTTTTTAATAAAATATTGTATTTCGTTCGAAGTATAACTTCACGTTGTTTAATTCAAGTTTTTCTTTGGGCCAAGTTAAAAGTTGGAGTCGATCTTTCTGATACATAGACAATTTTCAAAATAGTATTGGCTGGCAGCTAGGCATACGTCATATTAGATGTTTCACGATATTAGTTACTTTCATATTATTTATAGAAATATATATTAGTTGAAAATATCTAATATTAAGTATTACTAATATTTGTTTCCATACCACACCGATTTAGTAGGGTCAGCAACAGTAATATTTCTAGTCGCCATGTACTTGTAATATTAGTAATTTTTTTAATATTAATGATTTCTCTAATATATTAATAGCAGGTTATAGCATAAACTAAAATTCATATTGTTGAAATAAGAGAAAAATAAAATTTAATATTTCAACTAGAATTAGGTTTATTAACTCAAATCTTTACAAATTGCTGCAGTACTACTTAAAAAACTACAAAACAAACAAAAATTACACTTAATTGAATCTAAATATTAGGATTATTTAAATTGCCGTACAGTCGCATCAAAAATCTGATAAAGGGTTGTGATATTAACTAATATTTCTGAAAAACGAATGTCTGTTTGCATTCACACTAATATTTATATACCAGTAATATCAAGGGATAGTACTGTATTACTTGTGCAAGATTACGCTAGAAGACCAGCCAGCAATCAGCATATCATATCAGGAATACAACAATATTAATATTAGTCTAATCAAATATTAAGCTAAAACTAATATATTTGGCCATCCCTCCTGGCAGCTAGCATGACATGTGACGATCATCTACGACTGTCACGTTACAGATCACATGGTTAGATATATATACCAACTATATACCAGGGGCCCAACTATATACCAGGGTGGGGTATATAGTTGATCTTCATTCGATCGCAAAAGCAGGTGTTGAATGCTTACAAAAACTGGATTCAGATCTGTGACGAAAGATAAGTGTTTAACACTACACAAGTTTTTTTTAGTTTTTATTTTATTTCATTGAAATTTTACCTATCGGCCAGGCTTCCTACTTCTTTCAGTTTGGTAGCTTGCTTCGAAATCATGCGATACACGTACTATATGTTTTGTATTGAGATAATCCGTGGAAGCACATAACAAACCATGTACAGGGTGTTCAGTAAAACTGTTTCAATAATCTGGGATGTTATTGAACACAGAAAAATTACCAAAAAACTTCATGTAAAGGTATGTCCTAAAACCTTTAGTTGTTCATCTATCTGTCTTTATGCGTTTTTACATAAATATTCATAACTTTCAATTCACTGAAGGTACAATTGTGAAACTTCATGATTGTACTACCCTTCTAACTGAAATATCTAAAACTGACTAATTTTACAAACAAAATGCTAGGATAATGGTTTGTAGCAAATCTGATTATAATAATCACAGTATTTGTTTCAACAAAAACGGATAAAAAAACAGCAGAGTTATGCTCCAAAACGTAAAACAATGTTTTACAACACTAACCAAAGGCTAGTGTGGTTTTAAATATGTGTGTACTTTGAACAGCTAATTTCATGTAAGTCTGCTATTTCATATGAACAGCTGTTTATTTATGCTATTAATATCAGGTATGGCTTCTATTCTAAATCAGAAGTTCTTACTGAAACCAGTCGGCCTGAGTTACATTTTCTTTGGTGATAAAACCTTCCTGTCTCTGTAAGTCGTTTATGGACCTTTGTAAAAGTTTATGATAAGGTATAACACGATTTGTAGAACGTTCCTGATACAGTCTTATCACTGGAGTACTACTACAATGAGTCATGCCATACATCAAATGTATGTCTGCCATTTCTGAGTTGGTAAAGTTGTACGATTTGTTATCTGCCATTAGTTGTTAGTAAAAGGAAACTATGAAAATAATAACAAAGAACTATGTCATGAGAAAATAAATTACAAACACTAGCTAATTAAACTATCGATATAATAAAAAACATAAACACTCACAAAAAACGTGTACATGAGAGTGTTCTTTTTGTTAATAATGAAGATTGCCAAAAATGAAAACCAAACTTAATATTAATAGCATAAATAAACCGATGTTCGTATGAAATAGCAGACTGACATGAAATCAGCTGTTCAAAGTACACACATATTTAAAACCACACTAGCCTTTGGTTAACGCTGTTAAACATTGTTTTACGTTTTGCAGCATAACTCAGCTGTTTATCCGTTTTTGTTGAAACAAACACTATGAATATTATAATAAGATTTACTTAAAAAAATTAGCCTTGCATTTTTTTTTATTTACTTTTTTTGTAAAATTAGTCAACTTTTAGATATTTCGGTTAGAAAAACTAAACGTCCACCATTTTGAAACGATTGGAAATTTATTATTAATATATATTTTTTAAATAGAACTAAATAGAGTAGTACAATCGTGAAATTTTACAATTGTACCTTCAGTGAATTGAAAGTTAAGAATTTTTATGTAAAAAACGCATAAAGGCAGATAGACGGAAAACTAAAGAATTTAGAACATATGAAGTTTTTTCTCATTTTTATTTGTATAATAACATCCCAAATTATTGAAACAATTTTACTAAATACCCTGTATATCTCAATCGCCTTAAAAATCAGTTTGATCATTTAAAGTAAATAGTCTTATATTTAACTTATATTTTAGATATTAAAAGTTGAATATTTCAAAATTCTTGCCCAAAAATTAATGGAAAAGTAATGTGAAGTCAAAAAAGTAAGCTGAAAATACTTTAATTTTCAGACCAAAAAGTAAGAAGTTTATGTATGTTCTGGAATTTTTATCGTGTGTAAGTTAACAGTGTTTATGATAAATTTGTTTGTCAATATTATTTTAAATTGCTCGTGACTTTTTCCCACACTACCTGTTTATACCAGTTCTTTTTTTGTTCTAATACCTACCGATTTGAATTGAAACTTATGGTGACTCTATATTTGGTTCACATAAAATATTATAATTGTAGATTATTTGTGTTCAATATTCACGGTTCAATATTTTTTATGAATTTATTTATCAGAAATGGTTGCAATAACATATGCCACTAAACAAATGTATCAACAACAATATTACATTTTAAGGTTTAGTAAACGGGAATTATTGCAGAAAGTATCTGAAGCATTGTTTTGTTATTAGATTTTTGGGATGGAAGTTCAATCCATAATATGCTTTTGGCCATATATCTAGTAGGTTAAATATTTCAACAACATATTTATATTGTCATTACAACGTAACTTCTTAAATGTACATTTAACATAATTAATGTTCATAATTAAGTAGTAATAATACTCCAATAGATGAGAAAAACACAGGGGTTTATATTATAAAAAAAGGAACATGGGACAAATGAAATCAGTACTTTTTGAACGCAAAGAAACTTAACTTGAAAGATTGGCAAGCGAAGGTGCCCTGAACATATAGAAATTTATATTTGAATTAAATAATGTATTGTTGGAGTATTCTATTATTACTAAATAAAAAACGGTAAATACAGAGATAATCACCAAGATATTTTTAGGTAAAATTGGACAGAGGTTTTATAAAGACACATAGCATTAGGTTTGGTCAAAGACATATGAAAGAACTGCTTTTACAAATATTGCAAGTAAATTGGCTTATGATTGACGTTTCTGTTGTGGCAAAGGCAAACGAATGTAGCTTTTGTCAAATCAATCGAGAATTTGGTTTAAAATGCCCTTTTCATGAAATGTTTTAATTTTTTTTAATTCAGAGTGAAACACGTGGCAGTATTATATCTACTTAAATAAATTGTGTTTAGTCACTAGTAATTTGTTTTGACTAATCGACGTAAGTATCTTGTAAATATACCAAGCTTATAAAAATAGTATTAATTAGAATTCATTATTCATTTTGTACTGTATCTGATTTGGAATATCAAAAGTTAATTGTTGCGATTAAATAATGGTTTATTTAACTTTTTCAATTATTTAGTTTTTATCAATTTAAAGTATTTAAAAATCTGTACTTTATCTTTTTCATCACATAATTTTGATAGCCTTTTATTCATTTTTTAATTTTTTTCTCAAACATATAAACATAAGTGATATATTCATTGTACGACTCTTAACCATTCACAAAAAAATAATATTACAACAAATAATTTTAAAGTAAATGTCGTTAAAAAAAACAACAAGAAGATTTGTTATAAAAAATTAGTAATTGGTTTTTTACCACAAAGTACAAAAAAGAGTCTCTAAGAGAATGATAAAAACGTTATATATTTTATTAAATTGTCTGTAATCATTATCTTCAGTATCACTTTAGTGCCTAGACAAAACACATACACTTTCTTGTTTTTGTGATTCACTATATCATATAAATATTGAAAAAAACATAATATAAAAAGTACAAATGTAAATTTTACATAAATATTGTTTCAAATGCTTAATCATGAAAAGTAATTGTTATGTGTGTAACTGATATTTAATAATAATTAATTATTAATAGGCCTTTTTGTGAAAATCTAGAACCAACGTTTGGTTGTCTTTCTGAGTATTCCTTAATACAAAAAGTACGTTTATCACTAGGATACATAAAAATAATCGTTTTTACATTACTCTTTTTTTTTTTTTTTTTTTTTTTTTTTTTGAAGGGAGGGGTTGTTTCCCAAGTTTTAAGTTAACGAATGCTTTGTTTCTTAAAGATTTGATGTCAAAACCATTAGAATTTTATCACGTTATAGCATATTTAGAAACTCTTATAGTTGATAAAGATCTGTAGCATACAATTCAATCAAAGGTGCAATTAAAGGGCCCTCCCTACACACGTCCCGATTTGTTGGCCTAACTTGGTTGGCCCTTACGGTCGGGACGTGCGTAGCAAGGTTGGATCATGATTTCTGTTGGACCCTACCTAAGGACGGTCAGGTTGACCGCCGACCCTCCTACTCCCTACCCCGATAAGTTGGTACGTATGTAGGTAGCGCTGTCGGACCGACTTTCCCGGCCAAATCATTCAGTTTGACTTTGGAGGTGATTGATGCACTACTCTCTCTTACAATGTCTTGTACTAACGAAACAGAAAAAGTTGTGATAATAGAGTTAATTGAATGTCTTGTACTAACCAAACAGAAAAAGTTGTGATAATAGAGTTATTTGAATTGTGGAGGAATTCCGGTGTTTGTGGGATCTAGAAGATAAAAATTACTCTAACCGGGACCGGAGAAATTAGTGCTATAAGGCATTATAAGATATTTATTAAAACAGGATTTCTGAGCCTACACTGTGTATAGTTAAACATAAACTGTAAATTATGGAAAACACTTGTTCTAAACTAGTCCCCATGGTTCAGTAAGCCCTTGTGGTCAGAGCGTGTGTAGGGAAATCTCCGACACGACACCTAGGGCCGACTTGTCGGGTAGGGCAGTCGTGTCGGCTCGTGTGTAGTACACTTAAGGAATGTCATATTCATAAAAAAAAATGAGTGAATCCTCACGGATTTAAGAGTAGGACATTTCAAAACAAATACTTACCTGAATGTAATGGAATTCAGTAACTCATTTAACCTCAATTCCAATTGTATTCATCATTTAGACCTTAAACTTCTGTCAAATTAATTACTTGGAAATACACCGGTTAAAATCGTACACATTTGTTGCCTCTGACATTTAAATAAAATATGTCTTAATCACTATTAAAACTTAAATTATTAAAACAACTAAATTACAAGAAAACATTTTTTAAGAAAATTGGTATGTCAATAAAATCCCTGGCTCACTCACTCACTCATCCATCACTAATTCTCCAACTTATTATGTAGGTAGAGATCTGAAATTTTTTACACTGTTTCTTTAGGTCCTAAGTAGGACAAAAAAAGTAATTTCATCTTGATAAAATATTCCTAAGAAGTATAAACCGTCCCGAAAAGATTGTTCCATAAGGATAGCATTAGGTTGATAAGAGGTTGTCATGGATTTCTCACGTAGACAGTATTTGTTCAAGGGTCTCTTCTGGAATTTTCACATTGCGAAGACTTTCAAAATACTGTCCAACCCAAATTTTAGTGACGACCTACTATGGCATGATCTTTCCCCATCTTTCCTATGGCATCGCCCTTTGGGGTGGATACTCAAAGAAGGATTTTTTGAGAGTATTCCGGCTGCAAAAAAGAGCAGTTCGTTTGATACTTAAGCTAAAGCAGAGAGAGCCATGTAAGCCAGGTTTCATCGAACTGGGGCTGTTAACCCTATCCTGCCTCTACATATTAGAAACAGCAATGTTTTGTCTGTCCAAATGCAGCCTCACACGGGGCAGCGACTTACATACCCACAATACCAGAGGCAGGGATAACATTCGTACTGGACAACACAGAACGAATGTTTACGAACGCCTGCCTTCACAGGCAGGGGCCGTGTTTGTTAATGGACTCCCAGCCGAAATTAAACATGCTCCTACTGCGCAGGTCTGCAAGGCTAGGTTAAAGCGCCACCTTGTGTCTTGAGCTTACTACTCTGTGGGTGAATATCTTTCCAGTCGTTAGAGGCGAGCTTACTCTTGGCCCAGAGAATGATTCAGCTGTTTGAAGGGAAGGAAGATCATGATAGGTTAATTGCATAAATGAGTGGGTGAATGAGGTAAACAACCTGTATGGCCGAAAGAGGTATGAATGTGTTTTGCATGTCACAATGTTAGAGATTTTAAATAATTGACTCATTGTATGTAACATTGTTGTTATCGATGCAATAAAGATATATTATTATTATTAAATTAATAACATCTGTTTTTTAAAATAAATAAACAAGTTTATTTTGTTTTTTTGACAGTAAACTATTGACTCATTTTTAATACTATAATATGAATTTAATCTTCAGCTATTAAACAAAACAAATGAAATGAACTCGTTTGAAATAGGCTAGACATTATTGGGCGTTTATACTAATTGATAAGTTTCAAAGGAAGTAGTTTGAGTGATATACTGTAAATAAATTTAAGAACGTTTTACAGTTACTACGAGTACGTAGCCAAAAGTCACATGCCGAGGCCAAGACTGAGGTGTATCGAGCGCAGTGAGCGTCAGGGTTGGTACGCGTAGTGTGCAGGGGTGTCTCCTAGTATCATGAGAATTAGAAAACCTGAGACAATATTAGTTAAAGGTTTCGATGACAATTAAAATAGGGACTGCGAGAAAGATGAGTACAGGGAACGAAACACTAAGAAGGGGAAAATAAACTTGTGATACACTATTATAGTTACTGTGTATTATTTCTATATAACTTGCATAGCTAATCACGTTAATAATTATACATAGTTTACACAATATATATTTAATATACCCGGTTATAATTGTAGTATTTATCACGGAATTTATTTAAATTTTCCATAGTTGGTAGTTAACATTTTTGCGAGTAATTTTAAATGACAATTAATCATTTGTTGTCTAGCATTGCCTTTGATCTATAAATATTTTAATTTATTTGTCCTGTAGAAAATAACAGCAATGTTTGATATTAGGCTAATATTAAAATTAGTATACGTAAAAGTTATATCTTAATAAAATAAAGTTAAGTTATTTACTACGTGGGCATGTCGAACCACACTAGTCTCGTAGTGTGTTACATTACCAACACACTGTGTCTAGAGGTTTACGAACATCAGCATAAAATATTGAAAAATTTAGTAACATATTACAATAAAATATTATAAATAAGATATTCTTTAAGATAACATCGTTTTATTTTTACATTTTACATAGGTAGATCAATAAGTCACATAGCAAACCATGTCTATTACTCACAGTCATCGTTATTTCAACTATTAAATTTTTATGTTTAAGATTAATGCATTTACAACCTAACTTAACATATGATACCCTATAATTTGCCTTATTTCTCTATTTAAATTCATAAGTTAAACTTCATAAAGTGAGTTATATTATGTAAAATTGATCTTTAAACAACTATTCTATTCCGTATACTATTAATGTATTAATGATTTTATATAATTAATAATATTAGTAGTACAACATTGAAAACAGATAAATTAAAATGCTTAGAAACAATGTTTACATTAAAAATAATGTTGTTAATTACAAGCATTTTAGGAAACAAGAAATCTGTTTGTGTACACAAAAAATATGTACATACAAAATGAAATTAAAAAAATAGCCTATTTTATATTATTTATATTGACTCTCCTATAATATAGGCATACTAGGATCTAAGTGAATAAATTTACAAGATTTGTTTATGAACTTATTATGAATGCCGTGTACAACTAAATGAAATGCTGCTTCTAAAGATTTCCGTGGGGGTGTGTCGTCTGGAAAATAAACACATTGAAATATTCTAAGTAGCTGAATTATTTCAGATGTTTTTTTATTATTCAGTTCAGATTTATAAATTCTCCTACAAATTTTTTTACAAACTTTATAGTCATAGTATTATTTTTTAGGTCGTATAGTACTTGTAGGTACATATTACCAGAATGTGAAATATTACACTCCAAATGTTTACTGTATAGAAATAAAATATTATTGTAATTGATATAAATATAACTTCATGAACTTACTCGGATCAGATGTATTTACTAAAAAAACCTTAATTTTATCAAGTCTAAAGATGGTAATCATAGCTCACTTTGATAATAGATTTGTTTTACTGTTTTAATATTGACGTGCATGAAATTTGCCTATTTTGTACTATACACTGAATTATTTTTACCTTCACTACTTTTTGTGAGGAAAAGTAACTATTATAAAGTTTAATTTCTATGGAAAAATTAGACCTAATTGAAACTTAACTTTAAGAATGTCTGTTATAATTAATGATGTTATATTACTAGACCATAGTAAAACAATAATTATTTTGCTAATTCAGATTTTATGTTATTTTTAAATAGCATTAAGTTTTATTTTATGGCGTATATATTGAAAATATATAAAAATCAAACCCAATGTGCAATATGATAACGTTTAAAATAGCACCTCATACACGACTATTGGTCAATAAATAACGAAAAAATATAGATTCGGAAGAAAACAGTGTTCTTATGGGATTAAAACCAACAAGGCCGACTGGGCTTAAATTTTTTAGTAACAATAGGAGGTTTAAAGTGGTACTGACTTCTACACGTACAGTGGTATTTACTAACATAAGAAAATATTTATAAAATGCACTTACCATAGTATGAACCTAAATATGCGATATCAATGCGGTCAGGAAAGTCCGGTCTTCCATAAATTACATCCGGTCGGGACTTCCACCCCCTTCCTTCGTATATTTCACCTTCATAACCCACTATGAAGCTAAAATCAAATGAAAAAAAACAATTTAGTGGACATACACAAAATAAACAATACAGACAAGAATCTAAATACTCTAATAAACCATTTCAAAGAATATTTGTAAATAAACTAACAGTTTATTTGAGTATTGTTGACAACATATTCAGGCAACAATATGATACATCTAAGATCATCACATATAACATTTTACAATATTTAATTAATATTTAATTAAAGCCCTAAATTTAGACAGACGTCATAAAATAAAAATATCTGAATAGCAAAGTTTCTGATGCTTGGTTACAGAATACTTAGGACCTCCTAGTGGACAAAATATTAGAATAGTACTGAAAATACACGATAGTTTCTGAGATAAACCAAAAGTCTTAACTATGCATATATTAGGTGTACATTTATGGAAAGTGCATGGTCAAATTTCAACATGAATGTAATGTAATAAGTTTAATGCATTTATGTACAATCCCGTAAAAATGGTTTTAAATATATCTAGGAGTAATACAAATATAACAAGTGCAGTAAAACAATCTATAATTTTTTTTAATTTATTTTCTTTATTCCTGATAACATTTAAATAGAATTCTGGTTTCATAAAAAAATTAAAATTTAAGTAAGGAAATAATTTCGTGAACTATAATTCAAGAAGATCTACATAAGTAGCTTATAATCACTATGCCACTTTTATTATTACATGTTCTTTTTACACTGATATATGTTAACCAAATTCTATTTTCTTAAATTTAATCGAACTATTTTATTTCTTATGTTAATTATAATTTATTTATTTTCAACTCTATAGCAGCCAATCTGTCTGTACTTTTATTCTTGATACATGTTATGTTCGTGAGCAAACATCTATTATTATATATTTAAACAATCCGTCTTTACATTATATTGTTTAAATATATTTAAACAATCCATCTTCACATTATAAATCAAAGGAATTTATTTTAAAAACAGGATACACTATCCCGAATGTACTGTTCCTAAAATCTATTCATAATTACAGTTCGTAGGTACACAAATAATTGTCAGACTTAATAAGTTATCTTACTTGTATAGTATATCCACATATCCCTCTGTAAACATATGGTTCCACTGCAAGGTACGACACAGCTTCATGGACTCTTCGTGGGTCTCTGGGAGGATTGTGCCTGTGTGGATAAACTGTACGACGGCTGGAAGAGCTGAGAACGTCTTCTGTCCTTTGGGAGGCAAAGCACCCCAGTCATCCCGGCTGATGTAAACAACGTGAGGTTCATAAGGAACGTCGTCCGAGAATGTTAAGTTGTTGTGATCTGGATGTAATGGGCCCTTTAACTCATAATTGTAACAATATTACATTATTTCACCTATATAAATACAATCTAGATTATTTTGGGTAACCACAAATTTAATAATTATTAATGTAATATAAATACTAATTTAGGAATAAGTTATTGGGTAATTCAATTTCTAAAGCTAAATTTATTATTATAGTACTTAAATATTCATTAGATATTTTATCTGTATCGGTTGACATATTATTGAGAAATGTGTGGTCTTATATAGTGTAATTCGGATAAAACTGATTAAAAGCGCTTAAGTTTAGAATTGTATTGTACCATCTGATATTCTGATGAGAAAAATTTAATATGGTTTTCATATGCTTAAATATTCCAAGAGTTATTTGCGGTTTGAAAAGATCAGATCATAAAAGAGAGTGTTTTTCTTTATAGTTTTTCAAAAGAAATAAACTTGAGTATAGTGAAAATATGAAATTTACAGCCTTTATTATTACTATACTGTTTGGCATTATTAGAAAAGTTTTCAGTTTTATGTACATTAGGCTCATATATAAGTTTCTTAAGTTACTCATATATGTAGCCCGTTAAATCCAAACTGCTTTTCAAGTAGTTATTACTTCTGGAATGATGTGTACTTAGGATAAGGAATGTCTTTTACAGATATTTATACTCTTTGGAGCTCCGAGTGAGGAAATATATGAGCTGTAGATAAAAACTGCAAATCAACTGTACACCATTTACAAATTTGATTAATACGATTTCAATTTTATGTTTTATATCCAATAATTTAACATACTAATTATAGATTTGATAATATTTCCAAGTATTTTAATGCTATCCAAAATACCACAAACTACATATCAAAAGTGTCATCAAAAGTGAAAAAACTCAAGCAGTCACCTACCACCCTGTTTTCCCATAAAAATTTGACTCACGATTAAACATCTTATTATTTTTTTGGTTTTAATTTCTAAATCCTAAGCACCCAATTACCATAAGATTCTACAAATTAAACTACGCTTAAATGTCTTTAGTAATAAAACGTATGAGTAATTGAGGATGGATAATAATATTGCGGAAAAACTAATCAAAAACATAGTTTTCCTCTTAACCCAAATGTAGGAAATAATTTGGTTCAACCCTCTTAACCTGGGTCGAAATAAGAAACAAAATGATATTAGAAGTAAGTTAAAAAATGTTTTGTGATACATCTCTCTGTCTGTATGTGTATTTTTACTGTTATATTTTAAGTGGTCACCATAACGACATAATGATTAAATGCACGTCTCTTCGTTATTTATTTATTAATGTACCCACGCTCAACACCACTGAACGAGTATGGGTGGGAGGGTAGGTGGTTCAATATCACTCTGTGTGTATCGGTGGGTGGTTCAATACCACTCTATGTGTATGCTAGGGTGGGTAGGTGGATCAATACCACTCTATGTGTGTGGGTGAGTGGGTGGGTGGTTCAATACCACTCTATGTATGCTAGGGTGGGTAGGTGGATCAATACCACTATGTGTATGCTAGGGTGGGTGGGTGGTTCAATACCACTATGTGTATGGGTGAGTGGGTGGGTGGTTCAATACCACTCTATGTGTATGTTAGGTTAGGTAGGTGGATCAATACCACTCTATGTGTAAGGGTGGGTGGGTGGTTCAATACCACTCTGTTATGTGTGTGGGTATACGAGTATATCAATTGTATAACCTAATTTTCACTTGGGGAACTCTATTCTTAAGTTAGGATACGTAGATAAGGGACACTATGTAGTTAGTTGTAATGGATAACATTTTGTTCAGTTAACTTACCAGGACCAAGACGCGATTCAGGGTCATTCAGGCCTTTGTCGGGATGGTCAGGCACGTCCAAGTTCTTACGAAGCCCAGTCCACCGTTCCTCATACATTTTGAATTTTGAAACTCTCTCTTTTAGTCCGGATCACTCGCGTTGATGAACGACATTTCAATGATGGATAAATAAACTGTCTGGGCCTGGTAGCCAGGCGAAACGGGAGCTCGTTCATATATGCTGTTATCGCTTAACAGCTGGGTTATCGATTAAATGAATGCGCTAAAAATGTATTTACTGTTTCTAATTATATTGATATAAAATGAACATAAATAATGTTGCTATCAGTGTTAAACTTTAAGAACAATACAGACTAATTGATACATAATAAAACTGGTATTTTACGGATTGTTTTATTTATTATTAAACCTATTACACGTCTTAATTGTAATAAATAATACAAACATTAATTGTAAGATTTACGATTAATTTTTTAATACATCAAAGATACACATGATAAATGGTATTTTATCATCACAAAATATATATATGACTATACATTAATATTTTGGAACGGAGAAACAATTATTTGATGGTTTAAAAACGAATACCTTTATTTTTTCCATAATCATTAATATGTCACTAAACAGTTTGACTCTGAGCTCTATTTTCGGGAGTTGATAAAATTATTTTTAAACTTTTTAAATGTTAGATTCTACTCAAACAACTACCAAACAGTGCCTTTCCAGATAACACTGCTCATATTACATACATTTTATGTGGTATTAGTTTACAAAAGGGATATCCTGTTAAGACCAGTGTAGATGTTAAGACAAGCCACATTAGGTATTTCACTAAATTTGTCCACTTTCTTTAGTAAAAGTCTTATGATTAAAGAAGAACGTGGATTATAAATAATTTTCAACTTATAAATATATGGTTGATATATTAAATTAATTATTCATTTTATTGTTCACCACATTAAAGTTTAATTATAATGTTACATAATATAAGCACAGTACATGGTAATACATTTCGGTAAACCACGATTACCATCTTCAGACCAGAAAAAGAAGCAATCTACATACTATTTGTGCATTTTTTACTAATATTTTATTAAATTTGTGTTGTGCGACACTCATTTGCAATGTGTATGATTTAAACATTTCAAAAAATCGTTATAAAAGAAAAAATAAAGAACAGAAATATAAGTTATTGGACCATAAGACTTTTTAAAAATATACTGAATATTATTTCTATAATTACTAACATTTATTTACTAGTAAAATTAGGACGGTTAGCCTGAAATAAATTAACGAAAGAAATATAAATAAATCAATACAAATAACAATGTAAACAGGTTTATTTTATTACTTTTGCCTACTTTTCATTTACATACTGTACAATGCTTTATGGTTATAAAAGTGAGGTTAGTGAACACTTAAACAATCTATGTTTTTGAATGTGTTCTAAATGTTCTGAATCATTTACAATGTTTTTTTAAACTAATTAAACATTTAAAATATAAATTGATAATAATCATGAAGGAACATCACTATAAACCCTCGATTTTATAATCAATTCGACAAATCCAGCCAAACTATAACATATGGATAAATAATATTAGTTTATTATTCGATTTTGGTTCCTAGATTGAAACTCAGGATATATTTTAATATCATACTTTGGGGCTAATAAATTGAATTATAACCGTTAAAATGATAATCTACAGTGTGCAGTAAGCTGTCTAGTACGAGTTTTGTGGTGTTAAAAAGTAAAATAGTAAGTAAAAAATACCACATCCCAAATAATAAGGTTCACAAGCAATTAATTAAAAATAGTTGGGATGGGTTTTATTGAGGACCATTTCTCGCACAAACAACTTTATGTTGCTTGCTCCAGAGTATATTTAGAAAATTAGATTGCAATAAAGTTAAATAAAAAACAGGAAAAAACGGATAAATAAAATACTGTTCGTATAATATTTGTTTAAGATTTTTAAATATTTGGTTTCGCTATCGTTAATTTAAATTAATTATTAAGTACTGTCATTAGCTTACTGACTTATCAGATATAGTTGTAGAAATAGTGAAGAGTAAGAATGAGGCAGGTAAAAGATATATTTGATTAAATATGTATTTCCTAAACTGAAAATATCAAACTTTATTTATATTTAAACTTTCTAAAGGAAAGTCGGCATTCGATTTTAACAATGACTACACTCACTAATTGTTTTTTTTTTCAGTAATTTATTCATCGCGCTCATTTTAATGTTCAAAAGTAAAATAATCAATACAAAATACAACATCGAAAAAAATAAGCCTCAAGAACATTCAATTAAAAACTGTCGTGATGGTTTTTATTGAGGAAGTAAATCCATAATCATCTATATCTTGTCCATTTAAGAATATACAAATAAATACATTTATTTCCAGGTATTTTATAGTAATATATCTGTCAAGAGATTTTCCTTCGTGTTAGTTATCCGTCCCATACACAATATTGTGGAGCATGGCCCGAGGAATATCCTCCATCAACACGGTCAAGGTACGTAAGTCCTCTGTAAACAGCCCCATTAATGTAGCCCTCTCACAACATTCTAAAGCTTTCCACTGAGCTGCGTTTCATGAGTTCCTACCCTAAACACTCCAAACGATTTTCTCGGGTAATTTCAGTTTAAAAGGCATAATATTGCTTCATGTATATAAACTCGGAATAAAAAAATACCTTTTTATGGAATATTTAATGATTATAAACATATTTAATATCGTGAAACGAAAATGTGTGAATTGTTGTTAATAATATTTTTATGAAATTGATGTATAAAAATGTGTTTTAATTACTTTATGATAAAGCAGATAGATAGGTTAATAGTTTTATTGTTGGGCCGGAAAGTAAGTGATATACGTGTTATTTTTAGCGCACTTAAGGTTTCAGCAGCAAAGCGTAATCGTTCCACCACTGAGTTGCCTTACTCCATGAGCGTGTTCCACCTTTACGTCTACAGCTCCCTCGACAGTATTTAGTTGAGAGTCATAACAGTGATATTATGTAAATAATTCTAATATATTTTATTAAATTTGCTATGTTTTAAAATAATGAAGACAAAATAATTCCACTTGTCTTCAAGAAGATAAAATAGTAATCCTCTAAAACCAAATCCCATAAACTCGACACCCGATAAATGACAGTTAACAGCTGACTTGGTACAACTCTACCTGAGTTTGTATCATGTGTAGTTCGACTTAAAGGAATATAAAAGGCATTAGACTTTACCCCAAATATATTAAACGAACCTTGTGTTAATGGAAACAATAAGGATTTTCTGCAGCTGATATGTTATTCCTGTCGTGACTAAATTAATTAAAAAATACACGAAGTGTTCAGTGTGTTTAGATGTTTATTAATTGTTTTATATTCAAGATTTTTTCCGATTAAATAAGAAACCTGTTATATCTGTAAATAAATATGGAACTTATTTTGAAACATGTGCTCATATACTAAATCAATTTAATAGTTACTTTTGCTGGATAATTTTACAGACCCCAACATTTATAACACTTAAACACAACTATTTTGGTTCCACAAAGTTCGAATTAGTAGAAACATTTGATACAAGACAGTGGTATATCACAAATAATTGGCTGTATTAATGAGTTTATGTGTTTATGAAATATGTTTATGCTTATTATCAGTTGTAGTAATATTAGTACAAACGAATAGAACATTTTAGTTATGTTGCACTATGTGGTAGAGCGTTTTAACAATTCTCCCTCCAAAAAATGTTAAAAATTATAAATGTTCATAAAATAATAATTGTTGATATAATTGTACACAAATTATAAAATATTGTTAAAAAAGGATAGTGGAGAATTGAGCATATTTATCAAAGTTATTTAGCTTGCACAATAACATATTTGGCCAAAAGGTTCCGAACGCAAAACAAATTTTAAACATTTTATTGCAAGTAAATACTACAGGGAATACAACTTTCAAAATACAAACAGTTACGATGAACTCCTGGATAAGGAAAATAGAATCCTAACTAATTGATACACAAGTAAACAATAATGGATTAGTTTGATCAAAAAGCGTCTTTAAACTGTTTACAGAATGCGGTAGTCAACTTCAGAGGCCAGTGACCAAGGGATATTTCTATATCGCATTGCCGGGTGCTAGAATGAAATTTGTTGTGACGCTTATCTTTCATTCTAATATTTTCTAAAGAGAACAAATAATAACTCAACATAAAATTATTGTAACTCTGGTTCAAGTCAAAATTAATAGAATAATGTGATTGAGATAATATCAATCACAAATATACATTCACAAATATAAGTGGCATATTTTTTATTGTTAGTTCCTTAGTAAAAACTCAATTGAATGTCACACAACAGTAATTTATTACAACCTGCGAGTACAAAAGTTAACAAATACTATGATGATCAACCTCATCAAACCACGTTTACTTTCTCACACCAGAGGAACTTACACCATATATGTCTGTATACTTTTGAATACTTATTTACAATGAACAAGCAATGCACAGTATCTTACTCAATTAAATTATAATATTACCCAACCGATTTTACTGTCATCTCAATGGAAAATGTAACTAGGTGTAGTATGCTTATCCCAGAATTTTGTAGAGAAAAAAAAACTTTCCTGGATTTTCAAATCTTATTTAGCACACAAAAGACTATTTTCGATTTAGGAAACCAATTAATTTGCTTAATGCAAATCAAAAACACCTGTAGCTACAAAAGTATAACATATTTTATTGCAATAAATATTTAATTTTGTCTTTCATTGCTAAACAGATCCACATTTCAGTAATCGCTCTATCAGGGTAGATGAAATCTTTTCAGTTGAAAATCGTGGCACGCTTATAATGAGATTAATTTACTTTATAATACAAAATTGAATAAAATATTTACTTTCAAAAATGTATTGTATTTATTATCAAAATTTCAATATTTAAAATCTGTCGTAGATTTCACAGTTGATTTTTATATACCTTCTATTTGCACATACTACCTCGATTGTAAATTTACCATCTGTTCTATATTTATAGTTTTTACATACAAAATAATGCGGACAATTAAATATATTTGGCCTGTGGATAACTATTTTACATTATTACTACTCATAGTATAGGGACTGTGATAGTGATTAAAATGATTTTAAAAAAATATAAATTGTACATAATTTTAAATTTAGTTTTTATGAAACTCATTATTTAGAAATACATAGGGAGTAGGTACTTGTTGTTCTCTAAATAAGAACAACAAAGCTATCTTTCATTTACGTGAAATATACGAAAAATAAGTTGTAAATTAACAGAGTTACATGTTGAAGTTGCAGCTTACATTGG
>JAQJVL010000974.1:0-40000 GCA_035578905.1 Stictocephala bisonia | reverse complement strand
ATACACATTTTGAGAGTATAAATATTGGTTATTTTTCAAGAAGACTTATTGGCACCTGTTGGCGAGAGTTGAAAGGCGCTTAATAAATCACGCAGATGTCAAATACATCTGGATGAAGTATTGGAAATAGATCCAGACTCGCTCTTCTTAGGTATTTGAATACAGCACCCTTTTCTCTAAAAACTTAAACGGCTTATACGCATAAAAATAAGAATTAAGTGTTAAATTTACTTAAATTAAAATGTTGTCATACAAAAAATGAAACTGAAATTATATTTGTTAGAAATTGTATATTCACCTCAGTTACTCATATGTTTAAATCGCTAACAAAGAAGTACGGTTTTTCAAATTTTGACATTGCCATTTTGATATGTTTCTATTAGTATTGGTAAATAAATTAAACTTATTCCATTGTTATGCTAAATTAATGGATAATATTGTACAATAATGATTTAATAACTTTAAAAAGTAATTATAAAGGACCAAGTTAATGTAAAATATCAATAATTAGCAATCAAGAAATATAAAATCAACCAAATTAAAATTAATACGTCTAGAATATTAAAGTCTTATATATTCTATAGTACAGCAAGAGTACAGCAATATATTCTAGAGATTAAGCAAATAGTACTCTATAAGATTAGTTCTAAAAGTCTAGCAATTATAATGAAAAAGTATTAATTATACTTCCATTACAAAAATTAAATTTTAGTGTGTATTTTGGAAATTGAGTAAAATAATACTTTCACGCACCCTCAACACCTGCAATAGTTCCGGTCTTCCACCAGGTCAATAAGTTAAAATCTGACAGGCTTCCAGTTTAAAAATCTTAGACACTGACCTGAAACCGAATAAAATATTATCAATTGGTCATCGACCCTAAGAGCACACCATCCTAAACATGTAATAACCGGTCAAATTATAATTTTTACTTTCAGTGATTCGAGCAACCTGGTCCCAATTGATCTACCTATGAAGCGTCAATGTCACGATAGTGTTCATAGCAAATAACTCAACCCTAGATCCTAAATGGCTCTCAAACAGCATACCATATGTCACAGGCAAAGACCGTATGTTCTGTACTGTTGATCAAACACAGGCAGTACATATAATAGGAACTTAGTGTTTTCCCCATTTTATGAAGGTAGTGGTGAAAGTAACTGTGACTCCACAAAGTATGAGTCATATAGTAACTTACTTCTTTATGCATCCTTTCAATCCAAGGTTCACATCAAGAGCAGTCTTAAAGTCCACAAGATTCTCATTTATCTCCCCAAACTAACCCGCCAATCAGAGGAAGTGAGAGTTCAACATTTTCCTACCAGCTTCGTGACTCAGTCGAGATTTCCTACAGGTATAGGGACGATTGTCTAAATGAGCTTCTTAGTATGAGAAAAAATCTTCATCTTGACCACCATGACCAGGCGCTTAAGTTGAACGTTTAGCTAAAATCAAAGCAGCAATGTCATCAACATAGCCAGCAAGGAGGGTCTTTACAAATCACTCTTTCTATTAACATTGTATATCGTTACAATATAATTACTAAATATTAACATTTTCCATAGATATTAAAATATACTATTGCTACAGAACAAAAATTCATTGATCTTGGTGTATTGAGAAATTCAATTAGGAGTTACATAATAAATTTAACAACCAGTGTTATTTAAACCACTTAGTAACAAAATATAAAAAGAAACGTTTTTAAATGGTTCCATTTGCTGATTAAGAAAATAAAAAGTATATTTTACGACATTTACTCGTTACAAAATCTAAATATGTTAGGGGTGAGGATTTTCTAATGCCACTTCTTAAAGAAAGTCGTTTTTAGTTTAGATTTGTTTTAATTTTTTATGTTGGCAACAAAATAAACATTAAGTGATAATGAATTGATATATTAATATATAATTTACTGATATCACTTTTAGGAACGAACATTTATGGGATTTTAAATATATCCTAAACTCAAAAAGCTACCAGTCTAAATCAGGAATACTAACTACGCGGCACTTAAAAAAATTGTTTGTGGTTCTTGACATTTTTTAGTACTGCAATGATTTATTTAAAAAAACCCGCTTTCTTATTTTTATAAGCAAACAAAATGTTTGGAATAGTGTGTCTTTGTTATAATGGACTAGATACTAAATTAATAGCAGAGATAAAGACGAAATGCAAGTTAGAAAACAAACGAAAAACTGTATGTATATGTACTTGCGGCCCTTAGATTATTTTGAGAAAAGTAATAAGGCTCTTCGTGAAATCCTAGTGAGGAACCCTGATCTAAATAAACGGGACTTACACATTACCTGCAAAATAACTAAATTTTCATAGTGCATTATAGTACTTGTTCATGTTTCAATGAAATGGCCTTCATTGCAGATTTTTAAGTTAAAATCTACATGGATATTCAGGGCTTAGTATTATTTACGTTTTAAATATATTTTTTATTCAATGAATAATATTTTATGAAATTATTTTAACATGATAAATGTTAGAATCAGTTTATATTCAACATTCAAAATTCCACTATTCAATAAATGAAAACCCTATTTTCATCATTTATACAAGTATATCTTTTGTATAAAAATACTGTTGCAGTCATGTGTATATAAGTAATACTGTTTGGCTGCCAAGTTTGGACCTTCGTAACTACTTAATTAGTCCAGTGATCCAAACTTGGTTATTAGTTTCAAGATCGATCCATTTACGTTTACATTATCGGTTAAGTTATTATAGAACATCGTGAATAAACGTTTATTTCCCCCATAAAAATAGAATCAAGATACATATTGTTTTAAAAATTGTCTACATTCGTATGCGAGCTGTTTGTTCTATTTAGGTGAATAACATAAGTAGCATTCAAGAATCACATTGGTAGCATCCGTGATCAACAAGGATATCAAATGTGATCAACATGGACAGTATCTGTGATCAACAATGACATCATCTGTGATCAATATGGGTAGCATCCGTGATCAACTTAGGTAGCATCCTTGATCGGCTTAGGTAGCATCCCTGATCAACTTGGGTAGCTTAGGTGGTCAACACGAGTTGCATCCGTGATAAATATGGGTAGCATACGTGATCAACATGGTCAGCATCTTTGATCAACGTGGACAGTATCTGTGATCAAATTAGGTAGCATCCGAGATCAATATGGATAGCATCTGTGATCAACGCGGGTAGCATCCGTCATTAACATGGACAGTACCTGTGATCACTATGGGTAGCATCCGTTATGAAATAATTAAATATGAAATAAAAGATAACTAAGTTTTATCTTAGTTTGGAATTCGAACCTTGGACCATGCCCCTCACATTCTGAAGTTCTGATCCCTGAACTGCTACTGGTAGTTGGTAGGTACATTTCTAAAAAAAAAAAAAATTAAATACACCAAAATCAAAAATTATACCTACCATCTTGTTATATTGCTTACTTTAACTTAAAAACAAAACTTTAATTTTAAATTCTTCGTTAGACATTTAGTTTCACTGTAAAACTGCCAAGTGATCAGGTGTGAATGCTACTTCATAGATATACAAGTACATATCACGTATATGAGAGCAAATAATAAAACGAGGGTCGTATAATTATATTTATAAGTTTCAAATATTTAAAAGATGATAGAATGGTGAAGTTTTTAGAGCCAAATCCGTCCCTACCACACAAAAAGCTGAGTGCCGCACAGATTGGTAATGGATTAAACTTGTCGGCCAAGATTAACTTTACTTTTGTGCCAAAACAATGTTCGTGGAAGTAACCCTCTTGAATTATTATTCCAGAATACTTTCTTTTATATGTATTTTTTTAAAATCATAATCTAAATCATTTACATTCATTTATGAAACATATCAAATTAGTACAAATAAATATCGTAGATTTTATGCTTAAGCGGTTGATGTCTTTACCAGAATCTTTATTTTTCTATAACTAATAAATAAAGGTGCAACCTACACTATTTAAATGATAACCAGCCGTTTTGTTATGTACTAAATAGTGTAGATAATGTAGGTTGTAGTGAGTATATATAATATTAATAGCTATATATTATTGATTATTTTAATCATAATGTTTTTAGAAGTTTAGTTGTGGGTTTGTTTTACTATATGGTTGATACATAGTTTGAATTACTAAAGGTTATTTGTGCTATTTACCTAATGTAAAATTTCTTAACTGTAGTTTTATTGAATATAGGCCTAGCGAAATAGCTTCCAAACGTGTCTATGGAAGACTAATTTAATGGAATTGTTTTACTATTATTCTCTACTGTCTGACATTTTAGCTTTGTGGCGTCATCACGAGCCACTTACAGGATGTGTGTCAGATAAGTGAGGCTCTACTGCGTATGTATATATTAAAATTAAATATATTATAATCACTTATCCCAAAAAATAACATGGAATATCGTTTATGAAAAAAACAAATAACAGTAATACATGTACAAGTCTAACCTGTAAAGATTGCAATAACAGATTAATTTTGTTAGGTCTTTAACTAATAATATAACAATATAAAACAAAAATTTACTCCTGAAGTATAAATTTTTGATTTTACTTACTATGCGTGTTCCTTCTTATAGAACCTCATAGGATTGTGGTGCCAAATGATTATTTATAGATATGACAAACATTGATGCATGTTTTAAAATATTTTGTGTTTACTAAAACAATATTTTTTAGCAAACTTGAGTTTTTAACCGTATGACAAATTACTTCCAAATATAATTTTATTTTTAATAATTATAGAGTGATATATCAGTCATTGTATATTTGCAATGTATTCTAAATTTACGATCACTGTATCTAGTGATATTTGGATGTCTTTTCCTTAACGACAGACTTACTCATTATGTATGCCTTAAAGATCCCCCTTCAAAATTGTAGACCTTCCTCCACACTCAGGCTTTCCACTTAGTTGTCCGCCATAATGAGGCGTAGGTCTTTAAACTTTAACTCTAAGCATCCATTTAAAAATATGAATTGGACCTAAAAGGGTTTGTAAAATCTTAATTTATTACGACAAATGTTCCTTCTGTTTTTTTTTCCAGAATAGTATAGGAAAATATTATTGTTCAACATACGAAATTTATTTATATTTTGAATAAATAAAAATTCTATGTAATTGGAACGAATCTAGGATAGTGTGTTATACTAAATTTAAGAAGTAGTTAAACTATCTAGACTATAAATTAGTCACATAAAATTAACTATTAAATTAGTCGGCACTTGTGGCGTAGTGTAGTAACCCGCTACTTAGGGACAAAATGTTTGGGAGATTGTAGGCGATAGGTTGGATGCTCGGTCCTCCTAATACCGACATAGTGTCCACTTGATGGTTGCTATCGGCGTGGACACTACTAGAGAGGTCTGGGGTGTCCATGTTGGGTGGTGATCATTGTGCGGATGTTGTGTGGGGGAGATAACTGAGTATCAGGCTTGTCAATTAACTAAAAATCAGACCAGCACGACGTAAAGCTAAAAATCAGCAGGATTCCACGTAAAGCTGTAGGTCCCTTAGTTGCCCTGGCTGTTGGGCTATTAATAAATTGTCCTTTCTGAGGAACAGTTGAACTCAGTTAGTAATCAGACTACACTCATCCACACTTATCCTACACTCATATAACCATTCATATTCGCCTTAAAATACCAACAACTTTGTGCGGGCGTCTGATATGTAAGAATGTAAGAATTTAAGTACGTATATTCAAAGATTTTTAAATGTACGCTTTATTTTAAATATTTTAAATCTAGTTATAAAATAATATACTGTAATTTTATGTTTATAAGGATACTTTTTCTTTTTGTTAATAATGCCATGACTAAGTATTTTATAGTCTATTGTAATGATAAATAATTCTTTTTGTTATTCATTTCTTTTTGTATCGTCACCGTAAAAGTCCTAAATGGTCAAATTCCTGCAATAAACCCAGCTATAGACAGCTTAGTAACTCCACAATGTGGAGAAAGCTTCCCTATGGAATGGTGGGGTTATGCCATACATAACTCATTACTCAAAACCTTTGTAAAGAGGAACATTTAAATAACGATGGTTTAAAGTAATTTAGTATATTTTCCTATTTAGGGTGGTAACTAATCTCCATAGTGTACCTTTTCAGCGGTATAGAAACAATAGTTATAATTTATAGAATGTTTTTTCTTTACAAATATTTATGCAATGTACTCGTTATTACCTTATTACGTTATGATGATACAAATATAACATTCCACGGAAATTGTAAAGAAACTATGGAAAAACAAAGTTTTATTAATTTGAACGATTGTATTCAATCTTTATTAGACATTAATTTACAAACAAATGAGTCAAAATCCAATTACATACTTTTTTCTGGACGTAGAGCACTCCAAGAATGCGGTCCATCAGTAATACTCAATGATACTGAAATTGAAGAAGTAAATGAGACCAAATTTCTAGGAATACACCTTGACAGAGGACTCACGTGGAATGCACACATAGATGCTATATGTGATAAAATATCCTCTGGCATTTATGCACTTAGACATTTGGCACAGTTTTGTAACACTCAATTATTGAAAATGGCCTATTACGGTATTATATATCCACACCTATCGTATGGAATTATGTTGTGGGGGGGGGGATTGTGCAAGATTTAATTTTTTGAGATGTTTTATTTTACAAAAAAAGGCTGTGAGAATTATTGCATAATTGGGATTTAGAGATTCTTGCAGAAATAGTTTTAAAATGTTAAACATGCTAACACTTCCGTCCCTTTATATGTTTGAAACAGTTAGATACTTTCAAAATAAATATACACTAACAAGGGGAAGGGATGTGCATGATCACAACACCAGGGGGAGGAACATGCTCAGAACCGGACAGCATAGGCTCCGGGCTTACGAAGCACTGCCGTCCGAAGTACGGGCCAAGCTGATCAACGCGTTACCGGAAGATATAAGAGGCGAGTCCAACGGAACACTGTTTGAGGGGAAATTGCGGCGCTTCTTCGTCAGTGCAGCTTTCTATAGCGTATCGGAGTTTTTGGAGATGACTGCGCACTAAAATAAAATATTTCAACGACTTCTGTGTAGGCTATTACATATATATATATATATATATATACATTTATTTATTCATTTGTTTAACTTTACTTAATTTTGACGCATGCTGTACAACAATGTATTGTGTTTATTGCAATAAAGAATATTATTATTATTATTATCTAAATTTGTGTTTCCTCATGTATCACATGCATATCTTGAGAAATTTAGTTAATTCCCATAATTGTAAATACTGTACAAACAGAAAACATTAGTAAATAAAAATAACAAAACAAATTACATGTAAAACATTAAATATTAGTTAAATTAAGTTTGATAAGAGTTATTACGAATTAAAATATGGTTTAGAATTTTCAATTTTCGATGATATTTCATCTTTAATTAAAGGTAAAAATGTATTACTAAAATTTAGAGACGGTTGGGAAATACATTCATCTTTCAAATCTGCCACACATGCAATTTCAATTTGGTTTCTTGGTCCATAAGGGTTCTTTGAAAATTACACCTGTAGAATTAAAATTTATATCTTGTTTTTCATTAATTCAACTAATTTTGATTTTACTATATTTTTTTTTTATAATTGTAAATGTGTTCATTTATTCTTTTTGAAATTGGTCTTGAAGTTTGACCTATATAAGTTTTATTGCAATGACAATCAATTTTATATATTACGTTTTTGTTTCTTGTTGTTTATCTTTCGCTTTTAATTTAGATAAATGACTTCTTAGTATTTCAGAGGTATTTATTCAGTTATATTATTTCACTATATAATCAGTTGTATTTACAACTGAAGATGCCTTAACTGGCAAAAGCGCTCTTGATAAAAATTCCCATAATATTGTATTTTTGACACTGAATAAGTTTTTTTATCCATTTATTTTTCTTATTTTGGTAAACACTTTGTTTTAAAATTGATATGTTTGTTAGATTTATGTGAAGAACATCTAGACATTTTTATTTGTAATGTTCACCTTGTAATCAACTAGATATCCCCCTACCCTGTCTAAATACTTTTCCCACGAAGATCAACAGCCAATAGAGAATGGGTACAGTAAGGTTAAAACGGGAATTAACCTCTTATAACAAATTTAAAACATTTTTGTCTATGGTCAAACATGCTTTTAAACTATTATAAAACTTGGTTTAATGTACGTATATGGAGAGATAAAAGGAACATTTATATAATTCAATATAAAAGAATAGATATTTATTTATCTTCTTTTCATAAAACGTGAAAACCAAAGTTTTGTGAAAAAAATCAAAAATGTTTAATTATGCTACGTGAACCCTAGAATTTATATAAAACGTCAACATTCAACATATTCCAAGATTATACTTTATTTAGACTAAAATTTGAAGTTACAAAGTTTAAAATAAATATGTTTTTGTAATTTTTAGTTTTGAGAAGTTCATATCATAATATATTTATAGTATTAGTGACAATCTAATTATACATATCACTTAAATAATTTAAAAAAGGCGAGGTAATAAATTAATGCAGTGGTCAATAGAATGTATACATAACCTTTCGTTGATTTAATTTTATTTTTTTCTATATACGCCAGTGTTATTTATAATATAGTAATTTTAAATGCATCTAAAAGTTAATGGCATAAATTCACTCACTATAAGAATCACATACATCTGGTCTACGACGCATTACATATAACTAAACGAAGAAATTATTTTCCTTATTTTCTGGTTGTATAGTGTAATATAAATTTTATTTATGTTTTTTAAATAATGATTACTTCTTATTAATGAATTATCATAATTATTGGTACACTATAAAATGCCTTCATACTAGTCTTAGTTATCATTTGTTCTGTTACCTAGCAAAGCAAAGACACAACCCTCATTACCCATTTGTTGTTTTTTTTTTCAAATATCGGTTAGAAAAATATTAAAAAAAAACAATATACACACACACACACACACACACACACACACACACACACACACACACACACACACACACACACACACACACACACACACACACACAATTCATAAAGTAAAACCACTTCTATGGAAATTCCAGTAACTTTTTGCAATGATTATTGCAAATTAAAAAAAACTGTTTTTGTTGTTATTTAAAGGAATAATTATTTTTACATGGATAATCGTCATATATTTTTTATTTGTATCAATACCTTTATGTGCTAATATTTAAACAATATTTGACTTCGAGACTTAAATTTAAAATTTTTCATAAAACCCTTTTATGAAGACACTGTTGCTGATGACAGAAAGTGTAATTTCCGGCCTTCTAGAAGCACCAAACTCAGTTCCTCGGCAGATAATCGATGTCTTCATAATGCAATAAAATCCTTAAGAGAGTGTCCTAAAGGATATTTATCATACTTTTACTATAATTTAGTCGTTTTTTAATATGTAACTAGATAACATATAGGTTACAACAACCTAAATAATAAAGACACTCTTTTGATGGACTTGTACAACGATGGCTACACATGGATCTATTTACTACAGACACATCAGCCTTGGACTTACACAACGATGGCCACACATGGATCTATTTATTACAGACACATCAGCCATGGACTTCCACAACGATGGCCACACATGGATCTATTTACTACAGACACATCAGCCTTGTACTTACACAACGATGGCCACACATGGATTTATTTACTACAGACACGTCAACCATGGACTTATATAACGGAAAACTTGTGTATTTGTGTACATATACATGTGCTGTTTCTACCGTATGGTTTGAACGTATGCGGGCAGACAATTCACGTCTACATAGATTAACACAATTTCTCTATTCCGTAGCACACCAATAACTAACAGAACCTATACTGATATTTATTTTAACATACGTCAAAATAAAATACTATAGGAAAACTGTCAAGACAAAAAATTTAACAACACAATTACAGTAATGCATACTTTAATAAAACTTGGTAAACAAAACAACACAACATTTTGTGATTATAGTATTGCAGATATTTGTTTGACAATAGAAACACAAGTTTTAAAATAAACTTGGAAAATATAAATAAACCGTTGACATATTCCGGATATATAATGTCAGAATTTATAATATATTTTTAGTTTTTCGTATCGAAAATGTTAAATATTTCATGCATATATCAAATTACAAGTAAAATAGTTCATGCACAAATATATCAAATCACAAGTTAAATAGTTCGTGCAACATATATCAAAAGACAAGTTAAATAGTTCATTTAGGCAACATTTATCAAATTAATTGTAAGTTAAATAGTTCATGAAAGTTCAGAAATAATTCACATGTGAATCCCTCTGGTCTGAGGAAGGTGAGCGTAGTTCAGCGAAATCGATTACCATAATTTTTGTGCATTTTGTACTTGTATTGTAATATATTTGTGCATTTTGTGCTTATTTTGTAATAAATTTGTGTTGTGTGACGTTTACTTGTACTATTATATTTCTTACATGTTATAATTTTACATGACAAATAATGAACATATAAAAAATTATTAAGGAAAAAATGTCTGTTCACTACTTAAAATTTATGTAATTTTAGTTCATATATGACTTAATTCAACTTAATGCATTCTTGTAATAAGATATCTAAGTATTCTTGAATTTTAGCTGATTGATTTGAAATGTTCGTACAGTAAAATATGGTCTAAATTAACTGATAATTTATCGAAACGTATCACATTGATTATAAAGAATCCCAAGCCAGTATACTTCGTTCTATTTCTCGAAATAAATTTCTTAAATACGATATTGAACAAGTAAAACAATGTTCTTTTACGGGTTAAGATAAGGCAATTATACCCTTGCATTTTAAATTATCCAATTTCTTTTGTGTGATTTATTTCACAGGTATTATGTATTTTTTAGCATATCTCCTTATAATATATTATAACATTATTAAAATAATGAAAACATTGAGTCTTTCTATAAAATCCAAGCTGAAATATTTATTAAATTAAACGTAGTGAAGTTATCATATGTTTACGGATTGAAATATTTATTGTTCATGTGGTATTTGAAGGCGTCTGTTGACGTAGCATGAATTCAATTCACTGAGGCGCGTGGGTATTGAAGCGGATGGTTGTCAACGGCTCTAAATGTTTGACCCAAGTATATTTACAGACTTTCAAATATGTGAAGAAGATATATTTTAAATATGCCTTACTGTCAACATTAAATCACAAAACGGGAAATTTTTATGACTTCCATTGTTAATGTGAAATGAATAAAAAATCAATAAATAAAATACGTAAGTTAAATCCCTAAATAAGTACATTTGACAGTTTTTTTAAAACTATTTGGTCTTTTTGTGATTTTTATTTGATATCAAACTGAAATGTTAGTAGTTACTTCGTTTATAGTTTGATAGTTAATATCTTTATTGTAAATGTAGTTGTTTGCAGTACTCTTACCATGGTGTTAGTACTTACTTATATCAGAGGTCTGATCAGCTTATATGTAATTTAAGCATTATTATTATTATTATTTATATTTCATCAGTAAGACACCGATCGTCAGAATATGGGTGAATATGAGGAGAATGAGTGTGATGAGAGTAGATAAAAGAGTATAGTCATTGTTACTAACTAATGTCGACTGTTCCTAAGAAAGAGCTATTTACTATCAGGCCAATATCCAGGCCATCGAAGAAACCTACATATTTACGTGGAATCCGAACCACGTAGTGTTGGTCTCATTTTCACCCCGGACTTCTCCAGTAGTGTCCATTTCGATGGCACTAACGTTTAAAGTACTATTATAAAATAGGCCCGAGTATATTGTGAGTTTAAAAGATTTTGTAAAGAACTCTGACGTCACAGATGTGATTAGTTTATACGTAGTATAACCGTTATAATGCGCTCATATTTCACAAATCTGAGCTCATTATAAGTTACATAATATTTGTAAGTGTTCTTACGATGTATGACACTTTTCATGAAAAGTTTCTGTTAATACTAACTACCAATTTATACTTTAACTATTGTAAATTACAAAACTCTGTCATTTTATAAAAACTACAGCTAGTACTTCTAAATCCTAATTTGTCTGTAATATAAACATGTTTGAACTTGTATGGTAGTTTTAAAGGACAGTTTTGATAGTTACTTGTTTACATGAATATACTTTTGGATTTAATTTATTTAGCTTTAAAATTTTTTTTTTCGTAACAACACTGTTTATAATGACAGACAGTGTAATTTCCGGACCTCGTGAAGCTTACCTTCAGACGAGATCCTGAGCAGAAAGATCGATGTTGCCTTAATGAAGTACAATGTGGCAAGGAATTTATTGAGAAATATAAAAATATACATTTGTAAGGTAGAACCGAATGATGGTATGTATACATATTTTGAAAATTTAACGTATTATGATGAAGAAAATAAATAATAATTTATTCTTTGACATTAGTATATTCATACTGGTATAGACAAATATACCAGTTTAGGAATATTTCCGTTCCGATGTAACAAGATGTAAAAGGTTATTAAAATGCAACAAACCCAATTTCTTTTTATTTTATTTTCTCATTTGAGAAACGATTGCTTTAAATATTAAGTAAGGGGAAAACTAGAATCAACTACACATTTTGAATGATTTAGTATTAGAAAAAGTAATTTTTTGTAACTATTTGTTGCTATTGAGTAATGATTTTCTGTAGGATAAGCATTTGACCAAAATAAATCCGAAATTTAAAAAATTCTTACAATGATTAAATTCGTACGGCATTAATTAGTTAATTTTCGTTTTGAGTTTATTTTATTATTTGTTTTGTACTCTTTTTGATCTAGTAGTGTCAATAGATAACGTGAATGCCAATCAAAGTATGTACTGATTTAGTTAATGTAATTGAACTCATTCTAAGCCACACACATATCGTTTATTGTTACTGATGTAATTTGAGATATGATGCTGATTAAACTGTTAATTAGCATTAATGTATAAAATAATCATACATCGTGATACATTATTCAACTTAATGGTTTCCAAGTAGTTATATTATGTTTATGATAGACTACATATATTTATAGTATTAAATAAGTAGTACTTTTACAGTCAATTTTAGATTTGAAGAAATAAATATTTAAAAAGTAAGTAAGTACAGTAGTGAAAATATTTGCCATCAGTACGTATTGCTCAGATTGTGTGCTGTTCTATAAACTCATAAGTGTTCATTAATTATGATAAATAACATTCAAACATATTATATTTCAAAAATTATACATTAAGTTAGATATTTTAAACTTCGGACCTTTTCCGATAATTCACTACCACTACTTTTTCTGTTACTTCACTACCACTATTTTTTTTATCGCAATTACGGTTATGTTAGGTTAGGTTATGTTAGGTGGCTACGAAAGTTCATCACAAACTGGTAAATCCAATGACTGACCGCCGAATGCGGTCTCCGAGTGTAAGTTCTTGGAAAACGATAAGATAAGGCCAGCGATATCTGATACCTCGCGAATAAGGAATCTACTAAGAGGGGACTTAAAAATTATTGGAGAACAGTCTTTAGATCATTTATCAAGTGGTAGTGCGGAAACAAAAAAAGTAGTGGTAGTGGTAACAATACAAAACTTCTAATAAGGTAAATAATAAATAAATAAGTTGGATAAGCAAAAGCTGAGTGGTAATTTAATACATTTTCAATATTAATATGAAAATAAAGTGGACATTCTGCATCAATTAGTGGCTTTTTATTCAAATAGGGGTAAGTTTTAGTCTGGTTTTATTGTTTTAATTTTTTTTTTTTAATATTCTGTGAAAATTAGCCAACAGCATCCTTTTTACATCATCCAATAAATAGTATTGTCTTTTCCAAATAAAACCAATACAGTTATCCTACGGTTTTTTTAACATCATCAAAGACAGAATTTATGTAATAATTTCATATTGGAAATTTTAAATCAAATTAGAAAGCATAAAGCGATAATTTTTAGGGTTTAAGTGTAGATTGTACTGACTAAGATGCTCAAAGGCAAGTAATATCTGTTTATTTCGAATTGAAATCTTTGACAAATCACACAAATTCAACTAACAATAAGATTTTCTGAAATTGTGCTTATAATTCTGCAGTTTATTACTGCTAGTTGTAATTGGTATCTACGTACTCATAACTTATTCCAAAATAATTTTTTTATGTTTATAACTTTATACATGTACATGATGTACTTGATCAGTGGGTGTATAAAATAAAAATCTCAATGACTATATAGAAATATCATTTTAAACTAAATATAACAAAATAAAATATTAAAAATGGCAAACTAAACGTTTCGAGTATGTTTGAAAAGAATTCGGTATTACACTTTTTGTATGTATTAAATTACATTTATTAATTAAATAACATCAATATTTATTACAGAAAAAAATAAGTCCCACGAAATTTAAAAAGGCATTTTTCTAGCATATACAAAAAGGCAAAAGTGGCATGTCCAGTTAATAGGATTTGTGTGAACAATAAGATAACAATTGGATTCTACCTAACAATGAGCATTAATTGTTTAAAACGAAAAAAGCTACTTTATTACTTATTTGTATTATTTTTCTACAAAAATACATTTTGGTGAATTACGCCAAAAGTAATATCTTGTGTTACAGAAGGCAGAGACAGACCACAATATAGTGCTCTAGTAACACTGCATTGTCTGTCTAAGCTGGGAGATGAACGCTTTCACAGTAATGGCGGACTAAAACATAAAGCACTAGGTTTAGGAGACACTCCATACTCGAGAACTATGGTTTACTTTATAATTTATTACATTGTTAAATGTATAAGGAATTAAAATTATCGTGGTAGTGGAATTAATAATCAAAAGAATAGAGAAATATTTTCGAATTTTGTTCAACGCTTGGCTTAACAATAAACTCTACTTTAGGGAAGCCTTCAAGTAATTGTCACAGGTTTATTCTCATACGAATCAATCCTCTACATCAAAAATCAAAATATTCAACAGCTGTTTATCAACTGAGTATGATACTCGATTTAAGAGAACCCATATACAATACTATAGATTAAGTCTGTTTAAAATCAAGCCAAAGTGCTTGAGTATAAAGCTTTGTCAGGTCATTCCTAGATTGTTGTAGGATATTGTTAAGCTGAAAAATATGATTGAAAACATTGTTAGTAGAGGTTCCATAACACTCCATAAAATTTAGTGTTTTGCTTCTTTTTTATGTTTTTAATCAAAATGCCTAACATATAATATTGATAACTGAATATTGATATGCCTTCTTACCTAGATAGTGACCCTTTCTAATGCACCTTTACTTATACTATGGGAATACGGATGGAAACAACAATCAACAAGTAATAACGTAAGAAAGGACACGTTTTAAGTAATTTATAATTACTACCTTAAATATTTCTTAGGAAGTCATAGTGTTTAGCATAAATTTTACCAAATTTGGCAAATTCTAACCGTGTGCCTGTTATTATGTAAATAGGTAAGTGCAGCTAAAAATATTTAATTACGTGAACCTTTAGTCTTCATTACATCCAAAAGAATATTATTTTGCACAAAAGGTTGTACAATATTGTGTTAAGGGACATTTGAATACTAAGCTAGCCAACTTTGGGATATTTACTTTAACTAAGCTTCGTATCAGTGGGAGGTGTGATTACATGGAGGTTGGCATATATTGGAAGAGTCATTATATGTTTACAGGTATATGAGAAAGTCATTAACATAGGGTTCAAATTGTTTAAAAGGTACATGATCATCACTGTATCATGATTGTGTTAAATGTTAAAACCGTCAAGTAAAAACAGTTTTTAATATAATATAAAGAAATAATATGGAATTAAAAACTATTAAAACTCTTAAAGGGAACTTTTAAAAACTACCAATCTTTGTTAGGAGTGATTTTATGTATTTATAGTATTAAAAATATATAAATTAATAGTTTACTAAGATAAAGGAATTTTTCTCACTCAAAGGACGTAGGTTTTGTCATTTGAATAAAAGAGTGACATTTTTTATTTATTATATTTAAACAATTCACTTAATAATCTTACATAGATTACATCTGACAACTATATTTCAAATATATGTTTATATGACTACTAAAAACGTTTGGCATTAGAGATAAGTAAATTAATATTACATTAAGAGTGTTCAAAAAATTACGGAAGATTTAATATGAATAAACACAATTTTATATTTAGTAGATATCTTTCAAGGAATTCAATTTTTATTAATTTTGAGACAAGTATTACATAAAACAATTAACATAAATTAATATTTCCCTGAATATTATTAAGTATTTATGTTGATATATAATTTTATAAATAGTAATATTACTAAATAAAATAACGTGAAAGAACTTTTCTATAATGAAGTTTTAGCTAGTGAACATCATTTCAATAAAATATACCTAACACGATAGCTAAAAAACATAATTTTAACCAATAGGAGAGTGAATCTACTGATTTAAATACAAAATATTGACTTAGTAAGCCATGTACCATGTTTTGACACTCTCAGAACGTGCCTAAATAATATTTTAGCCATAAACTACTCATCAATTGAGAAAAGCTTAAAAACCTTCTTGAAAAAAATTTGTATTTCATTATTAAGATGCTAATCGGAGAGATATGTGATAATATGAACGATGAATGAGTGTGATTGAGTGTAAATGAACGAGTGTGATAGAGTATAAATGAAAGAGTGTATTCGTTGTTATTAAATAAGGAAATGTACCTCAGAAAGGGTCATTAACAGCCTAGAAACCAGGCCAAGTAAGGTACCTATACCTTTAGGTGGAAACTGAGCCACAAAGTATTGGTCTTATTTTCGCTAAATGAAAAGTAAAAGACTGATACTCAGTTCTCTTCCTCACACAATATTCGAACACTGACTACTACCCAACACGGACACCTCAGACTTCTCTATTAGTTTCCACGTCGATGGAAACCACTGAGTGGATGCCTTATGTAAGAACGAGAATAGAACCTATCACATACAATATCCACAACAATCTGTACCCAAATAGATGGGTACACTACAGCACCAAAAGCACCAACATTGCCCACTATTAAAGCATTATAATTGAAATTATAAATGAATTTAAGATGTATATATGCTTATTGTGAAAATTATTACGTTCATATGATGAATATAATGTAAGGTGTAATTTTAGCAGATACCAAACATAATAAAAATTCAAATCCGTACTATTCATAATCAGTGTTATCAATTGAATATGAATGAGGTGTATAATTACAGTAACATATATACGTATTGGTGGTTATAAAAGTCATTAGATGATGTTATTAGTACTTGATACACTTTTGTAAATACATTATGCCAATGAGAATTAGGCTAATCAATAATATGTTACAGACTCTACACGTACATAACATAACCAATAATATGGAAATGGTAACAATACGACATAAATATTACGCCGACTTCCTAAAACTAAAACTTTCTAACTACATATACTTCGTTATATACACATTTTGGACCCATTTCATTTGTTAAGAACTTTTAATTAAGTACCAAGCTGATTATAAGATTATATAAGGGCTTATAGGTTGAAAGTAAAATCATCAATCAGCAAAATCTTTCAGAATTGACTATTTTGTTTAAGCTCTGTTATTTGCGTAGCAATTACATCTTCAATTGATGACTTCTATCTGAACTTAATTTAATTAAAATTATTGTGTCCTTGCTCATGTGAAATACATCATATTACAACTATATTCGTCATCGTATAAAATAGTGCTACCAAAAAGTTCGTTACACATCAACAGATGACTGTTGCCAGGTGTTATCTGGACCACAATCCGTCAGTTGAATGTAACGGAATAAATTGTGGCTATATATTCACTGGAGAGTATCAATTAGTATGATCCCTTGATACGGGAATACGACACCACACATTGATATCCCGCGGGAGAAATAACACCCGTACAACAATTTCATAGATTTTCATCTAAAATATGTTTATTTCAAAATGAAAAAATGAATAATTTTCTTACATTATATGTACTTTATGTGTTAAAGTTCCTGATATTCGGCGCTAATTTTTGGAGCCACTATTAGTAAAATAAGCGATTTAAATAAATATGTGAACAAAACAATATGTTTGTGGAATGAATCAATCTTAAGGCTGTTTGGTAAAAACATTTTTTTTGAATTTTTTTTCGATTGAATTGTCTTTAGATGAGCTATTAAACGTCTCCCAAGTAGTTTTGTCATTAAATTTATGTTTATAGTTATAAATACATCACTTCAAAGTTGTGAACTTGGGCTTCCTTGGTATAAAGAGAATTAATAAACTATTTCCCCGATTATTCACAAATTTAAAAAACAGACCCCCACAGGACTGACTTTGTTCATCTGAAATTTTAAATTACGTAATTTTACTGCAAATTAGCAAATTTCATTTTAAATAATTAATGTTATATGTTTGGTTTTATTTTATTAAGACGAGAAATTTCATGTCGTGTTTGGCATCATTTTCTTTTTAATATCATACAATTTACAAAATTGATTAACTTTATATACTCATATTTTGGTTGTACTTTTACCCGCATGTTATATTAAAATCCAATTGCTACGCACACGTACAGCAAGACACAGCACCTGCACACACAGGATCACACTTCAATGACTTCCTGCAATTATACCCCAGCCATTAAAGGGAAGTGGGAGGTACCAGTAATCAGACTTACAGCTAGCACGCGAAGTGGATATAATCTGTCCCTAATACCGGCCGAACCACCTTAAGTCCTTTACTTTAGGTTAATTCCACAAATATATTGTTTTGTTCACACATTATTTAAAGTGGGAAGATACCCTAAATATTACAAAAATATATATTTGACGAGCTTATACTATGATTACATACAACCGATTGATGAGAGAGTACGAAAACTCCAAGTGAACACAAATTAAGTATAATTAATTAATAATTAGTTAAAAACATGAAAAGTAAATTGTATAAGAGGCTTGACCAATTAGGATAAAAGTGTGTAGAAATCATAGCAAAATTAAATAAAATCTAACTGCTGGATCAGAAAAAATAACGGAGTTCATTAAATAAAAGTATTTACTATATAACAGCAGTATACGGGAATTTGTTTGTATCCATAGTTATCGACAATTATAATGATAAAAGCTGTTTGATTTTTTGTTATTGTTTGAAGTTAACAATAACTTTTTTATATTTTTAACTTTGTCTACAAACGTTATTATGGAACAACGGTCCAAACATTAAGCACATTAGAATTGGACCTCCCATGATTTGAACCCGTGAACAACTGGATTGGAAGCAGAAGTGCTATGCTAGCTTGAGGCCTAAAATTTTTGTGATAAAGCAAAAATACGGCTTTCCTTTTTTGTAAGATAAGTCTTGCGTAAATTAAAATTAATTTCAAGATTATTTATTTTTTGGTAAGACATTGAAATTGCTGGACCCATAAATTCTTAGTATACGAGAAGAAGGTTGTTTAAGTTAATATATTCGTTTAGATAAAAATACAGGAAAATAATAATAAATTACATATAACTAAAATGTTTAAACTAAAAGTTTTAAAAATGGGTGTTTTTCATCACAGTTAAAAATTATATTTGCTCTTAAATGCCAATCGTACCTAACTATATTTTTTCATTACGTTTTTTAATTTGATTCTTTAATAGTAAATCTGAAATAAATATTATTATACTTAAATATTGGCTAGCTAAATAAGATTATTATTTTTTCTTAGAATAAATTAGATGTTGTTATTTTGAACATTCTCAGCTTTGTACAGTTCATATTTGTATTCATATTTACAATTTTACACCCTAATACATTTAATGGTGAAAACAGCAACTTTCAAGTGATCAAGACATGCATACAAAACTCGAAGTGATGCAGTTCTCAATATACAAGTGGACGTTGAAGTGGTCTTATGATTTCTCTGTGGAAAGTGCTAAAGAAATAATGTAGCCATAAAATAGCCTAATGCTAAAAGCACTTTATTAATTACAATGTAGGTGATGTTTCCCCTAAACACTGAAATAAATCCTTTTGCTAACTAGGAGTGCTTTTGTTGGCTAGGAGTTCTTTTTCTGACTAGGAGTGCTTTTATTGGCTACGAGTGCTTTTGTTGGCTAGGAGTGCTTTTGTTGGCTACGAGTGCTTTTGTTGGCTAGGAGTGCTTTTGCTGGATAGGAGTGATTTTGTTGGCTAGGAGTGCTTTTGTTGGCTAGGAGTGCTTTTGTTGGCTAGGAGTGCTTTTGCTGGATAGGAGTGATTTTGTTGGCTACGAGAGCTTTTGTTGGCTAGGAGTGCTTTTGTTGGCTAGGAGTGCTTTTGCTGGCTAGGAGTGCTTTTGTTGGCTAGGAGTGATTTTGTTGGCTTTTGTTATTAGTTAAATGGTTGTGTTTACTTTTTATAATATTAGGCCGTTTATTTTTGAAGTCATAAAAACATTATCAAATCAAGAGTTCTAAAACGCATTCACCGAGGATATATAATAGGTAACGATATCTTATATTGTATACTATTCAGTGTAATAATAGTGAGGTTTAGTGTAAAATATGTGAAAGCTGGTTAGTTTTTATTTTATAGTGTACTTCATATTTTAAGACTTTTTAAATAAATAAATAAAAGAATAAATTACCATAAGCAATTGTCTTTGTACTCAATTAGATTAATACTTTTGTAACAATAGATCATCTTTATGGTAATGTCAACATTTCTTAAATTTTTTAAAATATCCAAATAAATATAGATGCAGGAAAAATTTGTGACATTTGAGAGTAAGTCACTAAGAATTTATTTTAGGTTTTCTTGGTTTTAAAAATATAGTTAACAGTGAACTTTAAAATAGTTTAGGTTATTTTTTGTATGGCATATGTATTTCAATTATTTTCATAATTGAAAATACTGCATGATTATTTTCATCGCCTTCATTCAGATTACTTTGTATTTTTGCACTTTCTTTCATATTATTTTAATGTGGTTAATAGATAGTTTAATGAAATCAAACATGTTAAGCATAATTTGATTTCGTATTGGTCCTGTTATAATGATAACAAAATAATAATAAAATCATAGCTTAACAGATTAATTAAATGAAACGGCTACGTTATAAAGATTAAAATCCGTTTCGATTAAATTATAGTTAAAATATCCAATAGTAACTTTAATGTATACTTTATGCCTGATTAAGTTCATTAAAAACACATCAAACTTACTAATTAAAACCATTTACTTTGCTCTAAACAACTCTATGTTCAATATTTATAATTTTTCTTCCTTCTTTTGCATGAATAAAGTGATAAAGTTATTTTAGCGTTAAAAATAATAATGTTTATGAATTTTAATTATTGTGAAAACAAATATAACAAACAACGTATTCTTTTATTTGTGATGAATACAATTATTTGAACACATGATAATTTATAAGTTTACAGCAATTTGTAAGTTATATAAGTTTTAATAAAAATTAACTACTTATATACACAAAACAAAGTAAAAAATTTGCAGTAAATAATTTAGGATATATTTAAATAACTGCATATTAATTTTATTGGTGTATTTTACTAAAATTTTTATTATTCGGTATGAAATAATATTGGGCTACTACGAAATATATTATATTATTATAATAATATACATTATACTATACAATATATGATCTTTAAATACGGAAACATTAACAATATTAGGTCGTTTTGTAATTTAGTAGAGTCAATAATATCATAATAAGTGTACACTTAAAATAAATTAATGTATTTATAGGTTACAAAACCTACAGATTCTAGGTTGTGACCAATTTTGAATTTATCGAAGATTCTATTCGATTACCTTTGGTACAGGGTTAAAATTATAATATTTTTCGGATTACACATTATGTACGTATTAACTAATTCAAAATGCATTAATAATTCATAAGTTAGTATTTGCATTAATTTAAATCCACATGAAAATATATTTTATTTTACCTTATATAGTATTGTAGTGTGCCATCATTAGTAAGAAATGGTTAGAGGATTAACTCTACAAAACTTACATCTGAAATTGGAATATTCTTCAAAAATATTTAATCCTTAATTATTTTTAGTAAAAACATGAGGCCTAGCCTCACATAAAAATAAAGTAATAAGCTTTATTCTCCATACAGACCTCGCACCACGTCCTTCTGAGTCATCTAATGGTTTTGTCTACCACAGATTGTTTTACAATTGTTGAGTACAGAAAAAAATTATTCAACATAATTTATGAATTATTTGTCTAAAAATAATGAGTAAACACCAATGTTATTAGTATTCTTTATTTTATTGATATTTATTTCGCTTTCTTTAATATTTATTGTAATGTGAATTGGTAATATTTTTACATTTTATATTTATAAAGTAAAATATTATGAGTTTTTTTATCAATAAGAAAGTATTATACAAAGGCATTAACAATTAATTGTTAGTTAATTTTTTTATATATATTTTTGCTTCTCTCACTACTATAAATATGCAATTTGAATAGTTTTAAACTTATTATAAATAATATTGTAATACAGGGAAATGTGATAAATTATGAATGACTATTTATTTATTTAAAGAATGCAACAATGAACAATTGTTTGGCCCCACGAAGTCACGCAGAACTTGTGGACGGAGTCCATTAATCACAAAAAGAATGTTCCTTTTTTTCTCAAAGTAAAGTTTAGTGGTGGTTTAAGGAAGCCAACTAGATACTAAACATTTCAAAGTAATTGTTACATACAATGTAAATAATATGTTTTTTCCAACTACAGTTATAATAAGTCCATTATATTACATAAGGGGGTGAGTTTAACGTAAGCTGATCATGTACGATAATCTATTATTATCTATTTTATTGGAATTTCTTGTGTGTTTTCTCACAGAGAAAAAATAATCAAAGGGTGATTTCTTAAGCACGCAGTGAACGCCTCAGCGGCAGTTACTAATATATTTAAAATAACTTAACATCATTAAAAACTGTATTACTAATTACCACATATTTATTCTTGAGGTTATGGTAGAAATAAGGGATAGACTGAAAATTATCTGCCTCTGCCATCGCTTGGCAAACTTGAGAAACAACAACTTGACATACTAACTCAACACACATTCAGGATACTACTGGAGGGGACTTCTGTTTCTCTCTTCTATTTAGTTTTAGGAATATGAAATAATCGGGTGTATACTTAACTTGACAAAAAAACAATATAATAAAATAAATAATAAAATTCTGCACAATTTATAATCTAAATTTTTAAATATACATGTAAGTAGCTATTGTTCTGACAAGTTCATATTAATATTTTTATTTATGAAATTAGGGATGATATTAAACATGATTGAGTCAAAATTGTTGAGTAAGGAAAATTTTATAAATATTTCATAACAGAGTATTATGAATTATTTATCTTAAAATAAAGGGAAATAATGAGCAAACACCAATGCATTGTATTTCACAACAAGTCCGTGTTAAAAACAATTTAAGCGGTGAAAATAAAAAGTTAAAATTGGTGTCCCTCAGGGATCTGTAATTTCTGCTGATTTATTTTCTTTATTTATAAACGATTTGTTCTTAGAACCATTTTGCGGTAAAATTATAGCCTTCGCTGACGACATATCTTTCACGTATTCAAGTACTGACTGGCTAGAAATTTCCAATTTTATAACCCATGACTTGGCACTATTGAGGAAATGGTGTGAGAAAAACTGTATGGTAATTAGTGTCTCGAAAACCAAAATAGTTAACTTTGATTTAACCGGTTTTAATTTTAATCATAGCTTTAAATACCACATTTGCTGTAATATCAACAACTGTAGTTGTGAATCGGTTGAACAAGTGAAATAAGTCAAATATCTGGGTATTCATTTGGACGACAAAATCACTTTTAAAAGCCATATCAACAATTTACACGCTGAAATCAGAAAATCAATTCGTGCTTTTTATTTTTTAAGAAACTTTTTCAGCCAAAATTTATTGAAAAACCTGTACTTTTCATTAATTCAATCACGTCTTCAGTATGGGATAGAATTCTGGGGAGGGACTCACGAAAACTTAATCAATAAACTCTTTGTAACTCAGAAATATTTTGTTCGAATATTACTGTTTAAATGCCATAGGGAAAATACCGCTTTACATTTTAAAAATTTAAGAATACTACCAATAAAAAACCTATTCATTTTCAAAGTTTTAAGAATGTTTTATAAAAAAAGTGGCAACAGGGGAACAGAGAACCTACATTACACAACCAGAAGTACTAGCCAACAGAATTTCGTAAGACCTAGAATTAATAAGTCATTCTTCTCTAAAACTTTTGTTTACTTGGGTCCAAAATGTTTCAACCTGTTGCCTATTGAAATAAAAAACAGTTATAATTTATCAATATTTTGTAAGAAACTTAAAAATTGGCTCAACGATAGATGCGACATTAATTTTTTCTTTACTATTGTAAGATAATTTTAACTGTAAGTTGTACATATCATAGTCAATAATCGATCTATCAAAACTTTTTGGATGGTCACTAAATTCTAGTAGTCCAATTACAAGTGAAAGCTGTTGTCCGATTTTAATATTTATGATACGCATGCGCTGCATATGCCGCTGAAGACAAGTGCAATTTGCTAAGGAAGACTACGTGGACTTATAATTAATTTGTAACATTTGTTTTTTGTTTTTTTTTTTCATAACCACCGTATACTTGATTTGGTGGTTATTAATTCCAAACAAGTTATTTATTTCACTTACTTTTATTACAAAGAGGAAATAAATAAATTATTATTATTATTATTATTTGTGCATAATAAAAGATAATGTACACAGTTGATTGAGTAATTACGTATACTCCGAACTCCAATATTGGTAATTAGGGCTTGATCCAGCTTGTAAACAGAGCTCTCAACAGTCAAATGTGCAAATAAAGGCATTGTTAATTTTAAACTTTGCAACTTTCAATGTTTACACGCAAATGTATGTATGTGTTGATGTTTATATTAACTCTATTACAAACAAAGAATATATACAGATAGATAAATAAAATGTATTACGACAGTAAAACAGATAACTACATGCATTCACGTAACTACAAACAACATTTTGTAGTTATTGAAAGGCATAATAATGGCTAAACAGTTGATTTTTAGTTTTCAGTAACTTCATAAATTGATTTATTATAATCAGTTGTTCAATTTATTACTTACACTGTCAATATGTAAAAGTTTATTGACAAAATACATGTTGCTGTATTAAATATACGATTTTGCAAATGTCTTGACTCTACTAAATTTCTAAACCCACCAACATTATTATCGTTTCCGTATTTATGGAAGCCATATTTACTGAACATTACTGCATATTAGTATAATAATATCATATATTGAATAGTAGGAATACATTATTTAAGATTGATTGCAATTCAGTTAAAAATTCAAAGGATTAATTAATATCTTTATAGACATTTTTTTTAGTTATTTTTAAAACATAAAGAAAATCTGTAAGAAGGCGTTTTTATAATAATAATACTAATATTTTAAAAAAAAACTATATAATAGGGGATGTTACTCCCTTACATAGGTTGAAATAATGTTATTTGTATACAGGAACATTAAAATATAAAAATGTATTATTAAAAGTATGTACAGTAAATACATGTACGATTAAAATTAAATAACTAACTATAAATTCCTTGTTAAATTAATTTTTGGATTATCTATTTTTAAATAAAATGATTTTTAAAATTAATGAAACTTCACACATGAACCTTTACTTCATAAACTAGTTTAAAATATACGATTTATTTTCATATCATATAATTTTTTTCAAACTAACATACTATTTCTATAAAGTTCCTTTAGTGTCTTACAAAGATATTAATCAATATCATTAGTGCAGTCATTGAAGCGAAAAATACGGTCTTACCTCAGAATTTTTTTACTGTGAACTGATTTGCATGAAATTTTGGAATTAGGCTCATCTTAACCTTAACTTCAAAAGTGAAAATGATCTGAACTCCACCTATTATTTTTAAGGGGTGTAAACAACCCCTTAATGGAAAAATTGACATTGAGCCATTTTATCGCTAGAAAACATGTCTAATAGTAAGTGGTGAAATTGTAAAGTGTTTTCTAACACAATTACCTCATATTAAAATCATTTTCAACCCCTTGAAAATCTTACAACCCTTGCAAACAACCCCCAAATTGAAAAAAACCACAAAAAAATACTTTGGTATGACATAAAAAGATGTAAGTATAGAGTAAGTAATATTTTATATTCTCTATAATAATTATCACATTTTAACCCCCTTTCAACCCTTGAAAACTACCACTTGATAAAAAATTAAAAAAAATTTTTTTGGTAAAATGAAAAGGATTTAAATATTATTCCACACTCTCGAAAATTATTATCATATTCTTAAGCTTTTCTACCCTTAAAACTGCCCCTAAATTAAAACAGTAATTATATATGATTACATATTTAAAAATAATTAAATTTAGAGTAAAAAATTGCCATTTATTGAATAAAATATTAACAAATTATATAAAAAGTACTATTATTATTAAAATATAATATTATTATTCATGACTCAATATCGGAGTCACTGTCACATTCAACATCTTCTGGCTGAATTGGAGGGCTATTTTGGCAGTTATCTCCACTGCACGTTCCACAGGTACTTTTACAAAATAGACCAACTTTTCTGCATCCGCAAGACGCTTCACATCCTTTTTTGCAGTTGCAAAAAATCATTTTCAGGAGTTCTTGTGGTGCGGGTGGATCTACAGACTTAAGTGGATTTAATAAACCGTCAGTCATGACCCACCCCCAATCCGTTGGATGAATGTTTTTGTTGCCAAGCCAAATCTGGGTTTGAAGATAAACCCTCTTAGTATGTTCATTTATGGCACCAAATAAGGATGATAATTTTACGGCAGTGTTTTTCGTAGCAGCTTTGAGAAAACTTTCATAGCGCATTTTTTCAAATACAGATACGCAATTAGTGAAAAGCTATTGGAAAAAAATCACTTCCACAAGTATTCTTTTGAAGATGCTTTTAAACCCTCTTCACCCTATGAAGTAAGGTCAATTTTAATTTTCTTAATTAAATTGTATGAATTATAGTATATTACACATTACAATAGTTTATGGTCTCTATTATACTGCGTACTTTCACATTGCTCCAAATATTCACACTCCGAAATTTTCAGTTACTATGTAGAACAAAATATGATAAGTTTTCGGACCATAACTCTTTCAATTTTCATGCTATCACAATTTATAAAAAACCACTGTAAAGGTAATTAAGAGAGCTACAACATCCTTTATTGCAATATATAGTAAAAAACCTTTTTCTAAAACGGTGAAGGGTTAAATGGCTTAAGAGAGGCTGTGATTGCGCTGCCACGCGCTCTTTAAACAATCATATCTCCGTAAATTTTTGTTCCACTGAAAAAAAAAACCCAAATTGTTTGTCACAAATATACCTAAATATTTTATCCCTACATTTTTATACGTATCTGTCGTCATTTTTGAGATATTATGAAAAACATGTGGTTTTTTAAAAATTTGAAATTTTTTGTTGTTTTTTTAATCGTGCCTTTTTTGAAAAATATGTGTCCTGAAGCAGCCAAACTGATACAATCTATCAAAATCTTCATAATAAAGTTATTTCTAGGCGGAATACGATTAATTTTAATTTTGGTGGAAATGGCACTTATGAAACCCATTGATTTAAAAGGAAAAACATTAGATGCTCCTCTTATTTGCAATACAGCTCACTTATTTTACGTTCAAAAGACTTTTAATAGTGCTCATTTTAAAGCTTATTTCAAGCACTACAAAATCATTTTTTATTAGAATGCCTAAAATGCATCTGCTTGCCCCTAGATGGCATTGACCACATCGATTAAATTTCAAACAAAGTAAAAAACTGCTTTGATCTTTAATATCTAGCCTAATATTGCACTTAGAATACCTTATAAAAAACTAAATTGTTTATTTTTTTACCTGCTACAGTTTTGTTTCTATAAAATTTTCGATAAAACGTATATTTTTTGAGATATTTGCAAAAACCGATGAAAAACGTGAAAAAATTGCGAATTTTCTATTGCCAATAACTTGAAAAGTATTGGATTTTTCGAAAAACTTTATATATGATTTTGTGCTTAAAATCAGACCTTCTATCGATATCCGAGGTTGTTTTTTGAAACGAAAAATTCACCACCGAGAAAGGGTGGCAACCACCCCCAGGGTGGTTGCGGAATTCAAATCATCTTCACTTTTGAAGTTAAGGGTAAGATTAACCTAATTCCAAAATTGTATGCAATTCGGTTCACAGTAAAAAAATTCTGAGCAATAATGCTTCAATGACTGCACTACATGTACCTAGTACAAACCAATATCTATATTTCCTTAAATACTAATGTATATGAGGATAAATCCAGTGACGTCATTGACTGAGGGTTGTTGTTGTTGTTAGTTGCAGTTCCTGTGGCTTACTGGAAGGTTTACTGTGATATACCACATTATGATGATTGTAAATGACGTCACTGAATATGAGTTGTTGTTTGTTTTTCGTTGCAGTTCCTCAGTAGTGAAAGGTTTATTGTGATATACCACATTATGATGATTGTAAATAACGTCACTGACTGTGGGTTGTTGTTGTTTTTAGTTGCAGTTTCTCAGTAGTGGAAGGTTTACTGTGATATACCACATTATGATTATTGTAAATGACGTCATTGACTGTGGGTTGTTGTTGTTGTTGTTGTTGTTAGTTGCAGTCCCTCAGGAGTGGAAGGTTTACTGTGATATACCACATTATGATGATTGTAAATTACGTCATTGACTGTGGGTTGTTGTTGTTGTTAGTTGCAGTCCCTCAGTAGTGGAAGGTTTACTGTGATATACTACATTATGATGATTGTAAATAACGTTACTGACTGTGGGTTCTTGTTTTTAGTTACAGTTTCTCAGTAGTGGAAGGTTTACTGTGATATACCACATTATGATGATTGTAAATAACGTCACTGACTGTGGGTTGTTGTTGTTGTTAGTTGCAGTCCCTCAGTAGTGGAAGGTTTACTGTGATATACTACATTATGATGATTGTAAATAACGTCACTGACTGTGGGTTGTTGTTGTCTTTAGTTACAGTTTCTCAGTAGTGGAAGGTTTACTGTGATATACAACATTATGATTATTGTAAATTTTGTCACCTTTTGTTACTAAGGGTAAAAGTTTACTCATTATAAATTAATTCGTAGTTTTATTGTATAAGTCAATTATAATTGTATTACATAACTCAATTTCATCTTGGAGAATTGAAGATTTGTTTTTTAATAACGCAATAAGACATGACAACACAATATTAAAAAAAAATTAACTATAGTAATTTTACTATGCCTTACTTTATACAGTTTATAAGCTATAAATAACAAGAATAAATGTAACAGTATATAAAATTAATTAGCGTTATATCATTTCTACTGAATGTACACCTTTTGCCGTCAATTCATGCAGGTAATTTCACGTGAAGTGTTAAGCTTTGTCAATCAAAGCTTACGTACCTCACCTACCTTTAGTGTAGAGAAAGGCTTTCAGAGAGGCTTACAAACCTGAACGTATTCATCCATCATATTTAGTATAGTGTATGTTGTGCACTAAGTAAAGGTTCGGGAGATGGGAAACCTTCAGAAGGTAATAGTAGAGTAAAAAATAAGCAAAAACGTTTATATAAACATGTGGCCTCCTATGTTTCGTTTTATATCTGTGTGTACGTTTTTAATCAGAAGATTTACATCTCGAAATTGGATTGGGAAAATTAACATCTTTATTCAATTAATTAGTGCCAATAATGATGTGTAAAATGCTAAAATATCTCTAGCCTTTGAAAAATAGCAGTATTTAAAAAACATGTAAACTCATATCTGAAAAACTTATATATTTTTAAAAGCAATTAACAATATGTTAGAAAATGTAATTACAAATCTATTGACACCTTATTGCTAAAATTGGTTCATAAATAATTTGAAAACATCATATTTTAATTAATAATTGTTGATTGGTATCAAATTATATAGCTTAAGTAGGATAATTTCAGTCTTGTCCATATAATTACAACCATTTTAATAAATTAAGAGCTGAATAAATAGATTATTTAAACTCGTTTTTAGTTATTTTTTAATTTTTCATAGGAGTGAGACATGATTAGCTGTTTGATAGTTAAAACAACCATTACTAATATCAGCTGTTTACAAAGCTCTCTTAACTTAAATTTAGATACTAACTATTCAGATAATCTTTAAATGGACTATAGTTATTAATTAAATTTGTAGTTAAATGTCAAAAAGCTGATAATTACTCACTCATATTGACAAACAACTAAAAACGATTTAAAAAACCCCATTTAACCAGGCGTTAGTTTAATTAATCCATTCTTATTATGGAAAAGACCACAATGATCTTACTGAAACTACATAACTGTTCAGGATTGATACAAGGTATCCGTCCCGGAGTACCAAAAATGTTGCGGGAATGAATGATGCGGTTTGGAGGAGCAAAAATGTTGAGTGAATGAGTTATCCCAAAAATGTTCAAAGAGAGAGTGAGTAGAGAACGTTAATAAGTACGGAGGACCACTGCTCTTCTGGAGCAGACGTGAGAATCTAGTGAACAGGGAGGTGCTAGAATAAAAAGAGTTAACTCACCACAGAGCTTAGGTGCACACTTGTCCAGCAGGAGTAGTTGGAGACACTTATGGTAATCCAGTCCACCTTCCTTGACCACAGTCCTAGAGCACTGAAGAGTAGTCGCGGAAATACGGACGCTTCGAAAGTCCAGGAGACCGATCACGTACCACACAAACGAAGTTCTTGAAGGTCTGGATGAGTAGCACAAAGTTAAAAGTTAAAGCACACACACTAATTGTTGATTGGGGAAAGAGAACACGCGAGAGAGGTGCGTAAGCGTTGAGAGTACCGTGCTGTCGAGAGTCTACGTGAGGTCTAGACGAGAGAGAGACCACGCGAGCGAGGTGTGTGTACATTGAGACTGCCGTGAGATCTGGGGTGAAAACGACGCCTCGCATCGCATCAGGCGAGAGTAATTCTAGTCCACCAATAAGAACTCGAGTTACGGGGTGGCGTGATGCCTATTCTGAGGACAGATAACCCTCTCTCTCTCTTGGTTTCCGTGAGAATGTGAAATACCAAGCTTCAATGCTTACAACTATAGAATATATGAACTATATACAATTATCTTATTACCTAACATACCGGCCACCTTGAAGTTATAAACTTCAACATAGAGAGAAAATGAAAAAATTACACACAACATATAAAGGGTGATGAGTTACATGACAAAGAGCTTATTATTAAGTTATACTAAATTCTTAAAAGTTAAGAGTCCACTTAGTTTAGTGGCAGAGGAAAGACCTTGATTGCAGGTCGAGTGTAAGTCCCTGAAGGCGTCTTGATGGTGACCACTCGCACGGTGCCATCAGGTCCAGGGTGAACGTCAGTGATACGTCCAAGAGGCCAGGTAAGAGGTGGTGTCGGGGATTGCACTAAGACGAGATCTCCAATTTTGAGGTTCTCCTGGGGAGTGCTCCATTTAGAACGTTGTTGTAGAGAGTGGAGGTATTTCAATTTCCAGCGATGCCAGATGCGTTGGTGAAAGGTCTGGACTAGTTGCCAATGATGACCAGGAGTAATTTCTTGAATTTGAGTGACACGATTTGCTACAAAAGTTTTCAATCGGTAGGTAGGTGTTTGTAGCCACGTGAGCACTACCGAAGAGTCACACCAAAGTGTCAGTTCATTAATCTTGAGATGAGAAAACTGTCTAAGGCAATAATCAATTAGCTTAGACAAAAGATGAGCTCCACAAAGTTCTAAACGAGGCAGGGTCACCCGTTTCAGAGGGTCCACACGAGTTTTTGACAAAATTTGTCTCACAGTCACTTCTCCGCTAGAAGATTCACAACGGAAATACACTATTGTGGCATAACCACATTCTGAGGCATCAGAAAAGCCGTGTAATTCAATTACATTAGAGTGGGCTAACGGAAAAGCTCGAGGCATCTTGAGTTGAGAGAGGTAACGGCTAGTGTCATTAATGAATAATTGCCATTTATCGGCGAGATCAGGGGGGAGAGCATCGTCCCACTTTAGGCCTTGAGCCCATAGGAGCTGCATATAGCATTTAGCTACCATGATTAATGGAGCTAGAAAACCGCAGGGATCGTACAATCTTGCAATGAGGCTTAATACAGTGCGCTTGGTTAATTTGTCTGTTTGATATTGGAAGGCATAGCGAAAACAATCTTCTTCAGGGGACCAGTGCATACCCAGGATGGAGAATTGATGAAGTTGTGCTTCTTGCAAGAAACTAGGAGTCTCTAGATGTTCCGAAGGGAACCTGTCGAGGAGCTGGTTGGAGTTGGACGTCCACTTCCGAAGTTCGAAGCCGCCACGACCTAAGAGTTGGATGAGCTGATCTTGAAGTTCAAGAGCCGCCTCCACAGAGTCTGCACCAGTGACAATATCATCCACGTAGGTATGATGACGCAGTGAGTTAGCTGCCTGAGGAAAGTCAGCACCTTCATCCTCCGCAAGTTGAGTCAGAGTTTTAATTGCCAAGTATGGAGAGCTGTTCATCCCGTAGGTGACAGTGGTGAGTTTGAATGTGGATATTTTTGCGGAAGGATCATCATGCCATAAAATGAGTTGAAAATGTTGATCGTCAGGATGGATTTTTATTTGACGAAACATCTGGCGTATGTCACATGAAAACACTATTTTATGAGACCGGAAGTTCAAAATAATGTCACAGATATCAGTCTGTAACTTTCTACCGGTGAAAAGAATATCATTGAGAGAGTAACCAGAACTGGTGTTGCTACTGGCGTCAAACACAGTCCTAAGTTTTGTTGTACTGCTAGAGTCTTTCAATACACCATGATGAGGGAGATAATAGTGAGGGATGTCATCAACATGGTCTATTTTGATCATGTGACCAAGAGCTCGATATTCAGAAATAAATGAGCGTTAAAGCTGAGCAAACTGAGGTTGTGCGTTAAATTTTTGTTCAAGAGACAGTAAACGCTTTTCAGCAGTACTTCGAGAGAGGCCAAGAGCAGAGGGATCCGTTCTGAACGGAAGTCGCACAACATAGCGACCAGTTGAGTCACGAGTATGAGTCTTCACAAAGTATTCGTCACAAGTTTTCTTGTGATTTAACACTGACGGGTGGTGCTTCTTCTTGTTGCCAGAATCGTTGTAAAGATGAGTGCAAGAGATCATCACTAGTAGACAGAAGAGATATTGAGAAGTTGACCGCAGCATCCGTAGTCGAAGCACAAGGAGCTTGACCCATGAGTATGTAGCCGAAGTGTGTGCCTATCACATGAGGCATGTGAGGCCCAAGCGAATGATTCTCTTTAGTAAGAATTAGAGGTAACAGAGAGCTACCTATTAATACATCAATGCCACCAGGTAAGTGGAAGGAAGGGTCAGCGAGTGTATAAGGCTTGACCTTGTCCCACACGTCAGAAGCGATACGAGTGCGTGGTAAATCCACGGAGATTTTATCTAAAATGTGAAACTGATGTTTGTTGGCCAATGTGTGGCCGGAGAGCGTTTCCAAGTTTAGATACATTGCTCCCTTTGTAGAGGAGGAGTTTTGAGCGAGTCCAGATATTTTTAGATTTGAAGCATGTCGCTTGTCGTTCAAGATATTAGCGGCACGTTCAGAGAGGAGTTCACACATAGAGCCCGTGTCAATTAATGCTCTAAAAACATGAGAAATGCCTTGAGAGGTGGTTAGCTTAATTAGAGCTGTACCGAGTAACACCGTATAATTAGATGAAGAGAGAGAGTTAGAGCTATTTTGGGCAGAGCAATTTAATACATCAGCAGAAGAGACAAAAAGAGATGAAGTTGTAGCTATATCCCTCGAAGTAACATTATGTTGATCTTGAGGTCGAGAGGACGTATGACTATCTCGAGAGGGTTGACTAGAGAGCTTAACATCAAAATGTAACATTGTATGATGTCGCTTGTCACATGTGCGACACGTTGATTTAGACTGACAATCTTTCGAGCTGTGATTACCAAGGCATGAGAAACAACGTTGGTGTTTTTTTACTAACTCGTATCTTTCATGAGGTGAGTTCTTTTTAAATGTATCACAAGCATATATTTTGTGACCTGTTTTATTACAAGCAAAACATTGCCAAGCGTTGTGTTTATTAGTAGTTCCCGACTGTGACTGAGAACTGGTTTGTGTTGTGATCATAGAGACGCCACTATGTGAAGAATTCACCTTTTTTACCAAAGCGTGTTTTTGTTGAGTTTGTAACCGTGATGAGATATTTTTGTTCACAAAAGGAGAGTTGTGTATATTAGCGTCTTCAGTTTGCGAGCACTCAATGTTCAAATATTTTATTATTTCTTCCACACTAGGTAAAGAGTGAGGACTAAAGTCTTCATTCGCATTGGATCGAAAACTTTCAAGTTTTTTACAGAGTTCATTGTCAAGTTTACGCAACAATAATGCAGATAAAAGTGGGTTATTTTGAGTTACATCGAATCCTAATGCCTTCAAGGCTTGTGAATGTTCAGTAAAAATGTTCACGAATTGACGAAGTCCCTTCAAAGAGGTAGCACTAACAGCAGGTAAGTCTAAGAGTTGATTGAGGTGTAGAGATTGCAACCTGCGAGTATTGTGATATCTTATCTCGTAGTAAATTATAGGCCACGAGATAATTAGGTGCGGAGAGAGTTAAACTTTTTACTAATGTTAAAGCATCACCTTGTAACACACTGAGTAAGTATTGGAACTTAGCCACACTGGAAAGGCTTGCATTACGATGAATCGTCGTATCAAACAGATTAATAAAACTTGTCCATGTTAGTGGGTCACCAGAAAACTTTTGCAGGTCTATTTTTGGTAACCTGACTAGAGAGGATCCAGAATGTGAAACACTACTGCTATCACTCAGTGAGCTAGGTGTTTTTGGTTCGACAGGAGGAGCAAGCACCTCAATGATTGCTGTCAAATACGCAAAGAGAGTTTCAACTTCATCTTGGTCGGAAGATAAAGTTTCATCTGACACACCATCGTCAGAATCAAGAGCTAAAACCCGTTGAAGGTTATTATCAAAATCAGCCTTTTTCTTTTTTATTTCATTAGAGAAGGCGTTTAGCTGTTTAACTTGTACAGAGGTTAGAGATTCAGTTTGCGTAGAGAATTCTTCTAAAATATCCTTCAATTTATTAAAACGCACTTTGAGAAGAGCAGTTACACGTGAGTAGATGGAACTGTTAAATTCACCCGTTTTGGGAGGCATGGTGAGATAATTAAACGATAGTTAATTACAAGAGACAACAATACAGTGATATGAACCAAAACATAAATTCCTAAACATAAATTTTTTCGCATAAACAAGCTAATTATTTTGGACACACTGATATATGAGATAATTAATCAACTAAAAAATAATATACAGGCTCAAATTTCATTAACACAGTTTAAAAGAGAGTGACACAAAACAATTTATGAGGTTTTCAAAAAACAATATTTTTCAAAGAGTAATTTTCCTTTACAAATTACAGTAATTAATAACATGAATGACATAGGAATAATAAAAACATTAAAAGAGAATAAGTAAAATTAAATCTAAGAAAAATACCTTTTGTTAATGTAGTCAAACGTTTAAGTTATGTGGCGAACTTCAATTCAACAGAAACATTTTGTTTTAGTACATATCTAACATATAATTTTTTAGTGCAACCTATGACCTGTTGAATTTAACAATATTAGACAAAAATGCTCAAACGAAAATTGACAAAATGATAATCACTAATCAATAATAACTAACAATAATAATCCATTCAAAGAAATCAAAGTAGAAACAACAACCTGATGTGTATAACATGAAATGCATTAACAATTACTTGATTGATAAAAATCAATTATTACGATTGAATTAATAAAATATGAATAAATACCTTTGTGATAGTTAATGACAAAGCCTACTATTTGACTGTTAATGCTGGACACTCAATGTTACTTTATAAGTGAGAAAAACAACAATCTCATATAACCTTGTTAGAATAGAAAATCTATGTCCAAATTGCTATTAAAATAGGGTGAATAATTATTCTAATACAGTCATACAAAACATACAGAACACTCTACGGTATTAGTGCAACAAAGTAAGAGCAAAAATAATATAATTCATACAAAGTAAATCGATACAAGTCAAGAATGTAAACAAACAACAATGTTTATTTGACAGTTGTTGACATTTCAACCTTAGAGAGAGAGAGAGAGTCGCTGGAATTTCCTGTCGAGGTATTGATTGCTTCGCGCGGCTATTTCTAGTGCAAGGGGTTGAGAACAGGTTTTAGATACTTGAACTGTACATCACAACACTTAACTTTGCCAAACTGTTTCATTAGTAGAAAATAATGATTGATTGTAAAAGAAACAATTGAGTCGAAAAAATGTTTCTTATGTTTTAAAAATTAGCAATTCAATTGAGAGAGAGAATAGTGGATCAATTAATCTCTTTGTTGATTAGAGTTTTTGTTGTAATTAACACAATTAATTAAATATAAATAAATGGCTGTTGTCCACGGATGATACAATTTATCCGTCCCGGAGCTGACCAAAAATGTTCAGGATTGATACAAGGTATCCGTCCCGGAGTACCAAAGATGTTGCGGGAATGAATGATGCGGTTTGGAGGAGCAAAAATGTTGAGTGAATGAGTTATCCCAAAAATGTTCAAAGAGAGAGTGAGTAGAGAACGTTAATAAGTACGGAGGACCACTGCTCTTCTGGAGCAGACGTGAGAATCTAGTGAATAGGGAGGTGCTAGAATAAAAAGAGTTAACTCACCACAGAGCTTAGGTGCACACTTGTCCAGCAGGAGTAGTTGGAGACACTTATGGTAATCCAGTCCACCTTCCTTGACCACAGTCCTAGAGCACTGAAGAGTAGTCGCGGAAGTACGGACGCTTCGAAAGTCCAGGAGACCGATCACGTACCGCACAAACGAAGTTCTTGAAGGTCTGGATGAGTAGCACAAAGTTAAAAGTTAAAGCACACACACTAATTGTTGATTGGGGAAAGAGAACACGCGAGAGAGGTGCGTAAGCGTTGAGAGTACCGTGCTGTCGAGAGTCTACGTGAGGTCTAGACGAGAGAGAGACCACGCGAGCGAGGTGTGTGTACATTGAGACTGCCGTGAGATCTGGGGTGAAAACGACGCCTCGCATCGCATCAGGCGAGAGTAATTCTAGTCCACCAATAAGAACTCGAGTTACGGGGTGGCGTGATGCCTATTCTGAGGACAGATAACCCTCTCTCTCTCTTGGTTTCCGTGAGAATGTGAAATACCAAGCTTCAATGCTTACAACTATAGAATATATGAACTATATACAATTATCTTATTACCTAACAATAACTTTAAATGAATAATCAATTTGGAACTAATATATTATGTTATTCAACTATACATGAGCCAACTTCTTGAAACGATGCATTATGCATTATATTTTCTGAGCTATTCTAATTATTTTAGTTGTTATTTTGTAATATTAAAAGTGTTTAAGATATTAATTAGTATTTTTATCATGCTGCCATTTTGAAACTTCTATGGTTGTCAAACTATATATTCAACTTTTTTTATATTTGAGTAAAAAAAAAAAAAACTTCGGTCGCCTTCGTCATTGATTATAACGAAATTTTAATTAAAAGATGCCATTGTAAAAATCATAAACTAAGCAAATTATTTATTTATTCTTATAAATTATGCTTTTTAAACAATCATAGGAAAAACACTTTAATATTTTTTGTTGTAAAACCTTTTGAGAAAACTCTGATTACCTCATCCATACGTATGGTTTTACTTAAAATAATTGAATGTAAATATCATAGGCAATTATCTATGATTTAGTTTTTTCATTAGTTATAATCAATTATAGTCGACTCTAATTGACTGGGTAATTGAAATAATATAATAACACATAAATTTACGATGTTATTGCCTCACTCGTCCGCCCATACATGTAAGGTGCTTATTGGTCCACTCGTCCCCTATGCACGTACGGTGTTATTGAGTCACTCGTCCGCCTATACATGTAAGGTGCTTATTGGTCCACTCGTCCCCTATGCACGTACGGTGTTATTGACTCACTCGTCCGCCTATACATGTAAGGTGCTTATTGGTTCACTCGTCCCCTATGCACGTACGGTGTTATTGACTCACTCGTCCCCTATGCACGTACGGTGTTATTGCCTCACTCGTCCGCCTATACATAAGGTGCTTATTGGTCCACTCGTCCCCTATGAACGTACGGTGTTATTGACTCACTCATCCGCCTATACATGTAAGGTGCTTATTGGTTCACTCGTCCCCTATGCACGTACGGTGTTATTGACTCACTCGTCCGCCTATACATGTAAGGTGCTTATTGGTCCACTCGTCTCCTATGCACATACGTTGTTATTGACTCACTCGTCCGCCCATACTCGTATGCACGTACGGTGGTATTGGCCCACTAACTTGGCTATATGCTTACGGTGATAATGACTCACCCACTGACACATAAACGTACGTTAGAAACCGGAAACTTCACTAATGAGTACTCAGGAAGATTTACGAGTATTTCTTCTATTTTTTACATGTCTGTGAAGTATTTTTAGAAATCATGGAACGTAAATCATCAATCAACAATAACTTGTTATTTACGCTTAATTTAAATGACTCTACAAAACAAGTAGGCCTATTAAAATCTTTCTATAAAAAAAACTGTAAATTATTTTTTTATAGTGTTGTTTTTATTGACATTTATTCTAATAGTAGCTCAATTCCTTCAAATATAACTTTATAATACAAGATAACGGTTCCTTAAGAGGTTTATATTAATATTTGTTTTAAATGTTATTCATTTATTTTGTATAACTCAAGAGCCTAAAAATAATTTTATATGCTATAAATTAGTAATAATAATAAATATCTATTTAAGTTTCTCTAATTCTATTATTTAGTTATAGTTGTATCAAGTAGTAATGAGGGAGGCAACACAACTATCATATTTACCTTTATATGGAATTTTGACTTGTCATATATATATTGGGTTAGTTCAAAACTGTTTAAATAAAAAGATGACAAATAAAATTATTCATAATGAATTTAGTCTTACACATTTACAACCAATTATTAGGGTTGTGGTCTTAAGCAAATAATTTCTATTAAATACTGTAAAGCTTAAAAAAGCTTGGATGGCACAAAGTGGATTTTATAAGAGTACTTATAAAGTAATTTGATGTCGATTACATCTCAAAGAAATTGTTCCGAAGCTTGTTTTCTGGGCTATATAGAGCCTTAATCTTGTTAACTCTTCTTTCTTAAATACATTACTTCGAAAATTATTCAACTATATTGATATACTTTTAAATTTTCTTAAGTGAATCAAGTGATTATATTTAACACAGTTTACAGTTATAAGTAAACTAATCAATCTAAAATAAATTCATGTTTAAAATGTTATTTTATTAACTTCTATAGGCATCCAATAATGCTGGTACTGTAAGTCACTGTCCAACTATACATCTCTGTTGTAAAATACGATTTAATTTTGTTTAACAATATATTACCAAATATAAAATTCCATTTCATTTTCCAATTCTTATTGTTAGTTAATTTGGTAAAATAACTAGCTGAGTTTCAAATGATAAGTTCAAAATACATACCTTTAGGCCCACCTGATTCTTAATTAACCTAAATTCCAATATTATTTTGTACAGTATTACCTATTGTTATTTCTACTGTACATTTTTTTTTAGAAAATACAAAAAAATTAAAACCCACTCCTAAGATCAGTGTTAAATTGTGAGCAGAATGAGATAAATGAAATTTGTCTGATATACATACACGAATTATTTCACATAAAGGAACTCTCTTAAAAAATTTTAAGAA
>JAQJVL010000973.1:245494-301894 GCA_035578905.1 Stictocephala bisonia | reverse complement strand
TAAATTTTTTCAAATGACCTTGAAAACAATGACGTCATAGGTATGACGTCACTTCATGGTTGGCTGATTTATGACGTCACTTCATGGTTGGCTGATTATGACGTCACTTCCGGGTCATGCTCAACAGAGCGTGTAATTTATTCACTGTGCCAGAGTGCCTGGTCTGCCACTACTGTGGAGTTATTTGTATACTGACGTTAATTTTCACTGTTAAGTATCTGTGGGAGGAAGTTTGTGACATTCATTTGTCACCCCTGGTTGTTATTTGTCACCTACAGTTGGTATGAATTTGTTATATAGATCTTTGGGGGGATCTGGGAACGGGTTTTGACCCACTGAAATGAGATTTTATATTTAATCATGACCAAGTTATCGCGATAACACAGATTGAACGTTAAAAGCATTGTTTAACATAGTTGTTATATTAGGTTATAGTAATATAAAGTAACGATAATTAACCAAAAATCATTTTAATAAGCAATATTAAGGACAAATTAAAAACGAGTATTAGTTTTGATAATTTTGTTTTTATTTGAACAAACTAGTAAGGAAGAGCTCTGCTGCATGACGATAATTAATGTTGCCCGTGTATCATTAAATTAATTTTGTTAAGAGTTCCGGACTTCTACGGACCCTGAAAGTTTGAATGGTTATGTGCATGCTTGAATCATTTATTGATCGTGTTGCTATGTCAGAGGCATCTTATCGTTACTACAACTTTCTGCGAGGATCTGATCTCAAGCAATGATCCCGGGCAGCATTAATTATACTCGAGACTCACTAAGCCAACTTGTTCAGTATTTACCGGCAGACACGATGGGTTTGGAACGGCTAAGGAGTAATTGGATTATTTTAAGATAATTGGTTTGTAAAAATATTTTTGAGCTCTTTGTGTAAAATTTAATTTTCCGATGCCCGTTCAATTTAGTTTATTGTATCTTATTAACAATTTCACGTTTAAAACTGAATTTTTTAGCAAATGCTTTAAGGGGAGTTGAACGTCAAAATTGGAAAAAATTTTCTTTTTTTATTTTATTACTTTATTATTTGGTTATTTATGAACATTTTACTGCAATTTTCACAAAGATTGGACATTTCAAACAGCCGCTATGAATTTTCTAAAATATGTATGTTTAACAAATTTTGTGCATTTCATATAGTACTAGTTTAGCTGGCTGCACAAATCACTCCAATGTGTTTGGCAAGCTGTTGTTTTATCCCTCTTTGTATGTGTCAACATATGTTTATAACCTTTTCTTCTGCTATTGTCTTATTTTGTTTGTGTGAAGTGTTTTGTGTATTTTTATAAACAAATGCAACCAAATCTAACAGTTTGAAGTTTATAATATTCCTGTCTATGGTTACTGAGAATATTGTTGTATTGTTAGTATTGAACTAATAATGCCTAGGTCTAAAAGTGTATTCAAAAAGATTAAAAATAAAGGCAATAGGTATTACAGAACTATACCATTAGGACCCATAACACAACAGCATAGTGAAGCCTTAGTAGAAACTGAAGATAGGCCTAGCTCTAAGCCAAAACCTTCTAGTTCATCTAGGACGAAGTTGACATCACCAGGCAACAAGTTTGATTATTTCAATAGATATGAAGATTTTGCAAGTGACAGTAGAAATATTATTATAAGTATAGATATTCTGAATTCCATCATTAATATTTTAGGATGTAGAAATTGCGGAGGAAGTGTACAAATTTCTTTACAAAATAATGATGGTATAGTTAGTAGCCTAGAAGTGTCTTGTTCTGGTTGTAGCAGTAAAAACTCATTCTGGTCATCAGATTTTATATGATAAAACAAACATATTTGAGACAAATTTACGTTTGTTTTATGGTCTCCGTTGCATAGGTAAAGGCCTAGAAGCAGGCAAGCTACTTTGTGCCATGCTAAATCTCCCTCCGCCTAGCACTGCAGGAAGTAGGTACACCAAGTTTTGTCAAAAGGATTGAAGGCTGTTGCAGAAGATTCTATGATAAATGCAACAAAAGAAGCAATAGTTGGAATGACAACAATCCTGACATTAGTGTAGCTTTCGATGGGAGTTGGCAGAAGAGGGGTTACAAATCAAAAAATGGATACGGAGCCGCTTGTAGTATGGATACTGGTAAGGTTGTGGATGTAGAGGTGATGTCGAAGTTCTGTAGTGGATGTACAAAGATCAAAGATCAGTCTAATAAAGTAAATCATGAACAGTACTGCCTAAAGAATTATAGCGGTAGCAGTGGCGGCATGGAGGTTGAAGCGGCTGTCAAAATCTGGAGTCGCTCAGAAGTAACAAGAGGAGCACATTATATAAATTTTTTAGGGGATGGTGACTCTAAGGCATTCAATGCAGTAAATGAAATAAACCCTTATAATAAACCAATCCTAAAATTAGAATGTGTTGGCCATGTTGAAAAACGTATGGGCATTAGGCTAAGGAAACTAAAGCAACAATATGGCAGCACCCCGCTTGATGATGGAAAACCATTGAAAGGGCCTGGTCTTTTGACTGATAAGGTGATTGATGAACTTCCAAGCCTTTTATGGTAAAAGTATAAGGGACAACTGCAATGACTTGACAGCCATGCATAGGGCGGTATGGGCAACCTATTTTCATAGGCTATCGACTAATCAAAAACCGTTACATCAGCTTTGCCCTCTACCTCCCAATACCTGGTGTAAATACAAGATAGCAGAGGAAAAGGAAGAAGAAAATGCCTACAACCATAAACATTCCCTCCCAGAAGCTGTCTTGCTAGCTATAAAACCTGTATACAGAGATTTGTCCAAACTAGACCTTCTGAAAAAGTGCCTCCATGGTAAAACACAGAACGTGAACGAATCGTTCAACAATGTTGTGTGGAACCAAATCCCCAAAAATGTATTTGTGGGAAAAGAGACTCTTGAGTCAGGTGTTCATGATGCTATCCTAACATTCAATGAAGGAAATATATGGAGAATTAGGGTTTTGAAAAAACTAGGAATCAAAGACTGTGGCAAATACACCATCAGCACTTTGCGGAACATCGATGAAGTAAGAATGAAAAAAGCAGATATAAAAGCAGAATTAATGACTAAGGAGGCAAGAATAAGGAAAAGAAGACAGCTATTGGGTGAAGAAGAGGAGATGGAGGAAAGCTACTGCCCAGGAGGCTTCTAAAGGTAGTTTTAATCTACGTTTATTTCCATTTTTTTTTTGTTTTTTGCCGTTTCTAAAATTTTTAGTTTTTTAAGATATATGTACCTTTTTCTCAGAAAGAATAAAAGCTACAACTCTGAAATTATTACTGAGTGTAAAGTTGTCTAAGTTAAGTGTGTAACTCTAGTTTAATCAAATTTAAATCATAAATAAATATTTTATTAAATATTATATCTAAAAAAAAATATATATATATAAATACAAAAACAAAAAAAAATTAAATTGTAAGTTTTCTTTGATATTTTAAAAAGATTTTAGAGTTATGGGTATAGTATAGCATCATACACTTTGTGTAAAAATTTCAACCTCCTAACTGATATGAGGTCTGAGAAAAGAGTACCAAAAGTTACCTTATTTTAACATTGAGTCTTATTAAAGTACTAAACTGTTATTAAAGTAAAACTACTACTTTATTAATTAAGTACTATTTTTACTATTAAAGTAAAACATTGTTCAACTCCCCTTAAAGTACTAAAAATGTTTAATATTTGTTTTAGGATAATACAAGAAAATACACAAACGAAAAGTGGTTTTGTCCTTACTGTCATACACTAGTTACTCATTTTGCGAGACATGTCCAAACTCAACATCAGGCAGAAGATGAAGTAAAAGAGCTGGACAAATTTTCGGGCTTAGAGAAGAAAGAAAAAAAGAAGAAAATTACTGAAGCACTAGCACTTATAAAGTACAAAGGAGGTTTTTTATTCAACGAGCGCCAGCCACGAGGTGGTGAAATAATTGTTAAGAAACAACCTTCTAAAGGAAAGTACAAGCCCACTGTCACAACACATGCGACTTGCAAGCATTGTCTTGTGACGGTGCTGAGGTAAAATTTGTGCTTACACGTTAGCAAATGCCCAAAAAGGTTAGTTCAAATTACAGACGAAGAGAAACAAACATCCCCAAAGGGACGAGTTCTAAAAACGTTGTCTCACTTACAGTACAATGAACCTGAGGGAGATACCAATAGTCCGTTTTGGGTAGAGGTTCTAATGAAGATGTCAAATGACATGGACTCACTTATCGCAAAAACTGATCCCCTTATTTTTAAATTTGGCAAAAGGTTGTACAAAAACCACAGAGAACAGCAACATAGGAAATATGTAGCGAATAAAATGAGGGACCTATCCAGACTATTTTTGCAAATGGAACAGGGAAATGACAAGATTACTTGTTTTGAAGATTGTATTCAACCCTTCAATTTTGATAATTTGGTCAAAAGTGTTCAACAGTTGGGGGAATACGATGAATCAACAGGAACTGTAGGTGTGGTGAGCATTTCTCACCGCTTCTGCTCTTCTCTAAAGGCATGTGCAGACATTTTGCTAACAGATAGTATAAAAAGCGACACACTCATTGATGAACAAAAACAGATAATTCGTTCAAAAGTTGAGCATTTTCGACACCTCATGAGAGTAGAGTGGAGGTTTGAAGTAGGAACCAATGCAGAGAAAAGCAGAAAAAGAAATCATGCAAAAAAACTAGAAATAAGACCGTTGGATGAAGATATTTCATTAGTAAGCGCAGAGCTGGAAAATGAATAACCCCCTGACCCTGTCTATCAATAACAACCCGACTGTTCACAATTATGAGGCTCTTTGTAGAGTGGTTATAGCTGACATAATTGTACTGTGCCGCCGCCGGCCTGGAGAAGTCACTAGAGCCACTCTTGAGCAGTACTCTTCTTTGGAGCAAAATCTCGAATATGATAATCCCTATGAAAGTGCATTATCTCCAGAAGAAAAACAAGCATATAATGATCTTCTGGTTTTTCATGTGCCAGGAAAAAACAATAAAAAAGTGCCAATCCTCTTGACTGCTCTGATGAAAAAGGGGATTGACACTTTACTTCGGCACAGAAAAACCATGAAACTATCTAATGATGGTTCAAGCCTTCTGTTTGCACGTCCTTCGTCATCACAACCTTTTGATGGTTCAATTATTATAACGGAGTTTGCGAGGAAATTCAATTTAAAAAACACCTCCCACTTCACAGCAACTGGACTGCGCCACCATATTGCAACGATTTCACAGTTGCATGATCATGATGGCCAATTCACTGAACAGTTGGCTTCTTTTATGGGCCACACACTGCAAATACATAAGGCTAACTACAGACTGCCTCTTTCACTAGTAGAAAAGGCCAAAGTTGACAGCAAGCTTCTAAAGATTGCCAAAAAGAGCACGTCGAATCCACTAATCATGCCCCTTCTCTCTTCTGAAACTAAAGATATAACTGATAATTATCTTGATGATCAACCATCAACCTCAACAGCTGTTTTCAGTGTCATTCCTTCTGAGAAGCCCCTACAGGTTTCCAGTGATGAAGAAGAAACCGTCGAAAGTACAAGAAAAGGAAGGACATGTAAAAGAAGATTATGCAACGAACAAACTGAAGATCAAGACTTCAACCCAGCTGAGGAGATTGGTGCATCTGAGTTAGAGGAAGAGGAATTTTCGCACACAAAAAAAGGTTCCAGAAAGAGGGAAGTGACCATCCCATGGAGCACTGAGGACAGAACAATTATTTTGGATGAATTCGGAGAATTGATGCTTAGGGGCATAAATCCTGAGAGAAGCTATCAGGTCCTTGTACTTAAGGTACCCCGCTCTTCAAAAGCGTTCATTGACATCTATATACACTCATATTAATAATGTCGTTAAAAAGAAGTTAAAGGTGTAATGCTATGAAAAAAGACTGATAGATTTGTACCTTAAACCTTCATCGTTGGGTGTTTCTTAAACATTAAATATGTGTAAGACTCAAAGCCTTGTGAAATCGTGGTTTTGTGGTAGGTATAGCCTTTCCAGGGTTCATCCTATCTTCAGGCTAATTGTATGAGCTTTAGCGTATCCTATGTTTTGGGATGAAACAGTTTTTTGTTCGTGTATGTATGTGTGTGTGTGTGTGTGTGTGTGTGTGAGTGAATGTTTTTCACTCAACTCAAAAATCACTTGACGGATTCAACTCAAACTTTGTACATATGTTTCTTATACTAAACTGTAGGTCGAGTTCAATTTTGAAGTTATTCGGACCTTTCGTTCCGAATTTATGGCCATTTTCAGGGGGTTTTCGGGTATAACTCAAACTTATTTCGACGGATTCGATTTAAATTTTGTAAATTCGTTTCTCATACGAAACCCTAGGTCAAGTTCAATTTTGAAGTTAATTGGACCTTTCGTTCCGAATTTATGGCCATTTTCAGGGTGTTTTCGGGGTTTTCCGGGTATAACTCAAACATATTTAGACGGATTCAATTTAAATTTTCTAAATTTGTTTCTCATACAAAGCCCTAGGTCGAGTTTAATTTTCACTTTAATCGGATCTTTCGTTCGGAGGAAATGGCAATTTTCATGTTGAAAATGGCCTATAACTTGTAAATTTGATCACAGTTAATTGAGAAAAGGTAAATCAAGATGTACCGAGGCCGCAGGCCGAGGCATAGTCCGTTGAGTTAAATAGAAGCCAATTGACTCTCAGTATTTTTCTCAGGTATCACAACCATTGTTATGCTTTCAAAGCAAGGCAAAACTTGACAAGTTGGTTTTCAAAGGCTTTATTGCTGGATGTTAACTGTATTATTATGTACGCTAATGTATGCATACAATATATGCATACAATATAATGAAGGCAATTCAATGAGTGAAAATTTCCCTTTTTATGATGTTATTCATTTTGTCATTTTTAAAAGGTCTATAAACACTGTTTTACCAACCATAATAATTTTTCTGTAACTTTTGAATATTGTTACAAATAATAAACAGGGTGTCCCATTAATAAAGCACAAAAATCCTGGAAATCGTCCTTTTGTTCAAAATTAAGAGAACATATAGAATAAAAAGAATTTGAAAAGACCTTAGTTTCAAGATATCCGCCAAATTGTATTGTTCTAAAACTATTTTATCTCTGTTGATATTCAATGTGTGTGCATGAACCCATAAAGCTTCCTCTAGATAACCATTGATAGTGAACAAATAATTATACATATACCTTTTCTAAGTGCATGGTATAATCATTATAATAAATTGTCTACTATTGATTGTTATCTGAAGAAAGCCTCATAAACAATTTCAAGGACACACATGCATTACTAATGGAAATAAAATACATTTTGAAACCTAATGAATTTGAAAACGAATAGATTTCAAACGATATTATTTCTTGATTTCATTTTGGGTTTGACTCAGAACCACTTCTTCCAGTGATGGGTGAGCATTTTCTATGGGTAACCCCGTTTACCAAACAAATGCTGATAAGGTATTATGTTTGGGAATGATTTTATGAATATATGTTCCCCGCTTTGTTCACAAACCTATCAAAACTGTGTACACTAAACCAATTGTAATATTTTTTAAATACATATTTATCTCAAATGTGTCCTATGTTATTTGTGGTTTTCTTCCTAATCAATTCTTTGTTAAGTTCATAGACAACTTTTTAAGTAGAGCTGTAGTATTCGTTCTTAGATCTCCATATAGCTCCATCACAAAGAAAGCTATATACCGGGACAGGAGAAATACATCATTTTTACCAGACTCGCAATTAACAAAAATTACTAAGTAAGTATATGAACGTATACGAATTCGTATTTTCTAAATGGCGGTCATCAAAAATATTCAAATCAATGTTACGCGTTAAGGCTTCGTTTAAAAGAAAATTTCAAGGAATATATTTCGAAGACAGTTTAAGTATCCATCCAAATATGCTTTCATAAAGATGGTTTGATAAACAACGGAGTTATGACTGAAAACTTCGGTAAGAATGTGGAATTTGGCAATTCGTGGTGCCCGTAGTCGGCATCCAAATAGCAAATTCCATGTGTTTAACAATTGTTTCAATCGTAGCTCCATTGGTAATCAACGGATCTTTTCAAACTTGGCATAACAACATAGAGTTTACATACACTTGGAACAATTGGCACAAACAATTGGATTTTCTTATACATGTTATTCTATACAATTTGATTTTTAAAAAGGGTTCATGCGTAGCCTACCATTGATTTGAATAATTTAAATGAACGCAATTTTATTAATAGAACACATTTGTATAAATTCATATATTAGAAGTAAACGTATTATCGTACGATGAAGCATCATGCAGCATTTCTGTTTACTTACTCAAACCGTTCTGGAGATAAAAACTATTTTAAGTAAAACATAAATGGTGGCTGACTAATTTAGGAGATTTGGGTATTAAAAGTATGATATATTGTATTAGTAAGGACACCCTAATCATCCCGTAAACTGTCAGATAGGAATTTAAAATGCCCTCTATTGATTAAATATGTAAGGGTTTTTAGAATATACATTTTTCGGAAGGGAGGGAGGGAAGTAATAGAACACAAACTCAAGTATAAACTGTATAACTCTCCGTAAATTCAACCCACAAAATAAGTGGTGTACGAACTGTTGAGACCTCAAACAAATTCATTTTCCCAGTCTTAGTCTAAATACTTTTGACTAATTGGGATTTTGTTTAAACTTACGCCAAAAACGAAGCCACATGGAATTACAGGTTAGGCTCGTTCTGCTGGGTTTTAAGTTCTCTTCTCCCATGTCTCGATCGAACTATATATTAATGTATTTTAGTTAGTTGGGCAAATTAAGAACTTTGTAGAATGAACCCAAAACAAGGTGGTTCTTTAAAACTGAGTTTGTGATAAGGTTTAAAACGTTCTTATGCCAAACGAAGTCCAGGTTGCGGACTTCTGGAATACGAAAAATAGACAGTAATTATTCTGGTTAATTAAATTTCATAGCTATGTGCTGTAGCATCTTTTGAACGTGTTTTTACATAACTATAGATAACCTTTTCAAGCGCGTTTCTCTTTTCTATTATACTATTTAAGTTTCTGTCCTGATTTGTACTAAAAATAATACATTACAATTCCTCCAAAATAACAATGTAATGGCGTGTCGTTTATCATAATCTAGTCCGACTCATTTCATATTCGCCTTTACACTACCGGACCCAGTTTTTACGTAGGCAATAATTTGTCTAAGAAGAATCACCCTAAAAGAATATGAATATTTTTCACCAAATATCCCTATGCGTTCAATACGAAGTATTCTTGGCACGGATATTTAGCTATCGATTAGATTGATATAAAGACCATAGACCATGCCAGTAGACAATGTACGGTTTTAAATATGCCAGCTTAAAAGTAAAGTACTCTAGTGTGAATAAGTGTATTTATCTTGAACTATGTTATGATCGTACATGCTAATATAGTAAAGCAAATACAGAATATGATTTATAAATACATCCCAATAGAAGAAATAGAAACCCATAATATTGGGTTCTATGCTGGAAATTGCTTAGTTCAAACTCGTGGTTAGTTGTTTATTTAGCAGTGTAGTTAAAGTTTCAAAAGACATGATGTGCGTTGACCAAGGACAAACTACCTGCTAGGGTAAAAAGAAATCTGGCAACGCCGCAGTGTACCACAAATGAGATATACATGATGGACTACAATCATAGGTGAAATGATAGACGCTCTGGACCACAATCAGTGGTGTTTTGCTGCCCGTCATTTTGCAATGGTTGTGCATTCAAGAAAATGTGCTAAAGTTTTCAGAATTTTAGACAGGTACTATTTTTGAACTTTTTTACACAATCAAAATGTTTAATATTAATACTGTATTGTTAGTGTGATAATTGTTAATTAAAACCTTATTAACATTTTAGACCTTATTTATTTATTACACCTAATATATTATATTAAATATTAAAAAGTACTATTTTTGTTATAATGAAAATTGAAAAACACTAAAACGTCCTTTAGATCAACAACTATTTTTATAATAATATAAATGAAACATTTACCAATAAAGGTAAATAAACGTACATAATATAGGGCCTAACTGTAATACAGTTCCATCATGATAAATTTTTTTTACATAAGTTTCCTGGAATATTTAATGATTAGTTGTTTAACATGTTTCAGACTTATATAGTCCATTTTCAAAAATATAATAAATCTCTTAAACAAAAAATAAAGGAATTTTGAATAAAAATAAAATATATACAATGAAATAAGTATTTGTGTGTGTAAATTAATATTTTTAATCGTATGTTTTATTTTTATTCCAAATAACTTTGTTTTTGTTTGGTTGTTAGTTTGAGAGATTTGTAATGTTTTTGAATATGGACTAAGTCTGAAACATGTTAATCAACTAATTATTAAATATTTTAGAGAACTCATGTTTTCATTTAAATTTTCTTTTAATAATATATACAGTTATCCATAAAAATGAATCCTGTAATGCAATAAAGTTACAATATTGGAATATTAGAACATCGCACTAAACAGTTACACAGAGAAGGGAATATTCCTTTCTCTGCCAGTAAGCTTATAGACGTCTTGAGTGGTGAGCGACGAGTCAGCTGATCGCTGGTAGCTTTCTCTAACGACGAAGTGGCAACACTGTCCGATCCACCCCCTGACGGCCACTCACTCCCAATACGGAAGCTGTTTTAAACGGAGTATATCTGTTTACTCTCTAGACCGGGTCTGTGTACAAGCTATTCAGTTCTGTAGCATCATGGAGTTCACTACAAGAGAATATTTGTTTATGGATTTTGCAACGGCAATGCAATTGCTGCGCAAAGAGAGTACAGTTTAAGGTACCCAGATCGAAAAGCTCCCAGCCCACAGGTGTTCACTAGACTTCACCAGAGGTTAGTGAAAAGTGGAAAAGTTCAAAGAAAATCTTCTGAGGTAGGTCCAGTTAATTATGATGTAGGTGTTGAAGAATTGATTCTAAATACCTTTCAAGAAAACCCAGAGAGTTACTAGTAGGGCAATTGCGGCTCAACTAAATGTTTCTCAGTGGAAAGTGTTGGATATTCTTCATAGAAACAAGTTTCATCCATACCACTTCACGCCTGTACAAGCACTTGAAGCTCAATACTTCGCTTCTCGTGTTCAGTTCTGTAGATGGTTGCTCAATAGCGATATTGAGCAGTATCGTTTCTTCAAAAAGATCCTTTGGACAGATGAGGCCATATTTACAAGACAAGGAATCTTTAATACACATAATATGCACATGTGGGCGGAAGATAACTCAAGAGCAACCAAAGAACGATCTTTTCAAAGGAGATTTCACATTATGGTATTGAGACCCATCCCCCCCCACCAAAGCTGGTAAGCGTGCCAACCGGGGGATGGCTCAAAACAAGTCGAGCGATGGGATCACGGGTGGCAGTTGGAGGGTCAAAATAATACTCGGCAGCTGAGCAAAACTAATTTTATTATTAAGAAAACAAACTGGCAGGCAGAAGGCCACAACAAAAAAGGCAGAAGGCCACAATATAAATTCTCACTTAAATAAATAATAACAAACACTAAAATTACCAAGATACTACACAATAATAACAAACGCTATAAATACCACAAACTCTACAAATACCAAAATTTAACAATTAATCAACTACAGGGTGTATGGGGTGTATGGCCTATCTGCAGTTTAGCCTGAGACACCCCAAAACGTAAGAAAAATATTAAGCCCCAAATAAAAGTGAAAATTTAGAAAACTTTTGGATCACAACAACTGGCAATTTAGCCCACACATCCCTTGATTCCACCGGGCCAGGGAGTAAGCCGGAATCCCTGGGCAGCTCCGAATTAAACGTTAAATCAAAGCACAATAATCCCCTTTTGGTGAAAGTTTAAAAATTAAACAATTTAAAAGAAAAATATAACACGGTACCGTTCGAGTAAAAATTCACTTCAAAACCCCCCCTAATCCACTTAACAAAAAAATAAATAACAATAACTAGGCCTAAACATATAAATAAAGAATACTATAGTTTAACAGTAGGTCCTAACAAAATATAAAAATTTGAATAACTATAACAATAAAATAAACTAAAGATTAACAACAATAAATATTAACACAAATTTTTTTTTATATTTTAAAAACCCTTCTTTTTTTTCTTAAGTTTGCAATATCTATAACAATGTCCCCCATGGCTGTGTTTCCTACAATCACTGTTCGAGTTTTAGGCCTAGGCCACATACAGTTCCACAAACTTTTTTTTCTTCTTTTTTTTCTAATTTCACTGTTAGAGACCCCCAGCTCAGCCGCCGGGAAAACTAAATGGAAAGCACTGACCTGAGGACTGAAGACTCCTACCCGAAGATGTAGGTGGGGCAGCAGGGTCGCCAATGGCCTCTATACATGGTCCTCAGGCCAGGCTGGCAGTGCAGAATGTTCGACAATCCCCGGACGGCAGGCCGAGGGCAGAAACGTCCTACTCAAGGACCCTGGACTGCAAGGTCAAACACAGCCATTAAACACAGTACAGCCAACCCCCAAAATACTATACATAACCCCTAATACATGACATGGCAAAACACAACAGGAACAGACAAAATTGTACAGGATTGGAGCACCCTAGAAAATAAAAGATAAATTTTTAGGCTATGACTAATTACGTTGGAAACTCAGATTTAAAGACAAATTACAAATTAACAAATTATAAAAGAATTAATTACGTATATGGAACTAAAAAAATGACAAACTGAATACTAGGCTATGGATACATGAGCAATAGGTTATAACATGAAAATCAAAGTGTACAGCTAGGCTAGGTTATTGGCAAAGAACAAAAAATATGGTAAATCGGTAACTACAACTGTAAAAAGGCTCAATAAACACTATACAGAATTACAATTGAAAATAAAGGCAGATATAAAAAGCCTTAACGGTAATTAACGGTAAAAAGTAACATGGAAGCACATGGCTTTAACCTAGTCTGAGAAACATCTAGACAAAGAACACAAATTTAACAAAACCCTGAAAACACAACTAAGCCCGATTAATATTATTTAAACACAATATTCTCACCAAAAGGGTGATTAGATATTAAAACTTACAAAATTAACACTTACGTTTTAGTTTGTCTAGCCACTCATCGTCAAGTTGATCGGCAGCAGAGACTGAACAGACAGGACCACCTGACCGAGGCTGGAACCAGGAACGAAACGGAACTGGGCCAACGGCCACCAACTACGTGAAACGCAGGGCAAAAGCGAATCTCAGGCAGCCTGGCAGACAACGACGAAAAAAAAATAATGTACCGGTCAAAGACCCGGTACAGTATGGGTTAGGGTAGTAGGTGAAACGCTTATTGGCTCATATTTTTTCGAGGGAAACCTTAACGGGAAACCCCTTTTTGGACTTTTTACAGCACAGTCTCCCTTTGCTGCTAAACCATCTCAACCAAGAAAAAGAGACAGTCTCATTTTCCAACAAGATGGAGCTACACCGCATTTTAACGCAGAAGTGCGTCACTGGTCGACGCTCAATTATCCTACATGGATTGGATGGGGTGGAACCATACCTTGGCTAGCTAGATCGCCGGACCTTAGTCCCATGGATTTCTGTGTATGTGGATGGATGAAACAAAAAGTCTATTCTGCACCTATCAACACAGAACAAGAGAATAACTGCGGCTGCTGAAGTAGTGCGCCAAGAAGTCTCTACAAAAGTGACAGTTCAACAAATGCGCAAGAGAGCACGGACCTGCATCAGAAATGGAGGAAGGCAGTTTGAACAACATTTGTAAATCTTATTCTTTTAAGTTGACCTTTTTTTCAATTATTTTTACGAATGTAATTAGTATGTCTTAATATTATGTCAATTCAAAGTATTATAATCTTTCTTGTAACAAATAGTCAAAGCTTCAAGTTTTCTGCAAACTGTGTTTTAATTAAGTTTCACCTAACGTTTTCGATGACGAAACAAAATAATTAAAATCACAACTATACCATTGAAAAGAACATTAAATTACGCAGTTTTCTGTATGGTTTGACACATTATGTCCGTTACCACAATTTAGTAACCATGCGTAAAACATTGTTTAAAATTTTACAAAAATATGATTTTTTTACTTTAACGCATAATTTTAAACACCAACCTTAATTTACGCATCTTACTAGCTCATTATTCTTGTTGAAAATTTAATGTAAATTTCAAAAATGGTGTCACAGTTTAAAAAATATGATCTTTTGAGCGAGTAATAAACCTTTTTTATGGTTAGGTTCACAATTTTTAAAAAAATCTTAATTTGAACATACCACACTAACCATTTGACATATAAAACTGAAATTTGCGTTTTTAAGTAGCCCCAGGCATGTAGTTTAAGCCCTTAAATTTTTAAACACCACGTACCATTCACCCTGTATATATATATATTTTTAATAGTACTGTATTCGGTTAAAGACCTACTTGTAAATAATGTAAATAGTTGTGTAGAGTTGTAAAACATAAAACAGTGTGTGCCTAAGTAACCTACAGTGAGTAACTCTATAACTAAGACATTAGGATTAGTTAGTGTTATAGGAGTAAATATGTTTTTGTAAATAATTGTTTAATATTTTTTTATCAAGCTCATTCTCTTACTAAAATAAACCATTGGTTATAAATATTTATTGATTATGGATAAAGAATTATGTTCATTAATTATGGATAAAGAATTACTGGATATTGATGATGATTTAAGTTCAGATTGTGAAAGTGATATTTATTCAGATATCGATGATAATTTTGTTACCAATGAAAACGAATCTAATGAAGAAAATTACGATTTTGAAGCAGTAGAGGAAGATGTTAGTCATGCTACAGAAGAAGGGAGCGATTTAACTAATGAAATTACAGAAGAGACAAATAATAATGAAGAAGGTGAAAGCAGGGCTGAAGAGTGGAGAGATTTGGTCTCAGGTCAGTGGTTACAAACCTCCATTAAATAATTCACATAAGACACCTCTAGAGTTCTTCCAACTGTGTTTTACAGACAGCCTACTTAACGAAATAGTTAAGGAGACTAACAGTTATGCTTCAGAAAAGATTTTGAAAAATAGTCCCTTACAGAAGAATTCAGTATGGTGGTCATGGACCGAGGTAACTCAGCAAGAGATAAAAGCCTTTTTAGGTCTCATTATCAACATGGGGATGAATAATAAACCAGAAATTGTTGATTATTTCTCCAATGAATCGGTAGATTTTCAGCCATTTTTAAAAGACATTTTCAGCAAAGAAACATTTCTCCAAATATTTTGGAATTTGCATGTATCTCCACCCCGTTCTGGCCCCATATCTGGAACACTAACACGGTCTGGGAAGGTAAGAAATGTATCATCATATTTAGATAAAAAATTCAGAGAGTTTTAGAGAGTTTTACTTACCACAAAAAACTGTGAGTGTAGATGAAAGCACCATAGAGATCAAGGGGAGAATTGTATTTAAAGTGTACAATAAGGATAAGCTCATTAAGTGAGGGATCAAAGTGTTTGTTTTGTCAGAGTCCACTACAGGTTACATATGCGCCATAGAGCCTTATTTTGGTAAGATAACCACGGATAGAATGGACAGGCAAGATTTGGGTGTTACAAGCTGAATTGTTCTTCATCTAGTACACAAACTGCAACAAACCTATGGAGACATGGAGGGGCTGCATGTATTTACAGATAGGTGGTACACAAACCCAGACCTAGCTTCAACACTGTTAAATTGGAAGGTACATTTAACGGGGACTATTATGTTAAATAGAAGTGGCCTACCAGAAGTAGTTAGACCACAGAGAAAAAACAGCAAAAAATGTACTCCTAAACTTAAACTAAAAAAGGGAGAAATAAAAATATTCAGAAAAAATTAGAAAATCAGCCTTTCATTATGGAAAGATAAAAATCTAGTGGCGATGCTTAGCACACTATATGCAGACAAAACAACCCAGACGATAAAAAGAAGACAAAAAGGAAAGGAAGAGGAAGAGTTGAATACGCCTACTGTTATATGCAAGTATAACAAGTATATGGGGGAGGGGAGTAGATATTTCCGACCAATTTATATCTTCATACTCGTTTACAAGAAAATCTTTGAAGTGGTGGCGGAAAGTGTTTTTTTTGGCTTTTGGAAATAGGAATTGTAAATTCATCATTGTTAACAATGCCAATCAAGAAAAAAAACACAAAGTTCAACAGAGACAATACAGAAAATTGCTAAAAGCAGAATTAGTTGGAGAAGTTAGAAATACAAAAAAACGAGGTCGGCCATCTAACTTTGATGAAGGCCGATTGATTAAATGGAAAGCTACATTTGCCCTTTCAACTACCTAACGGAAAAACAAAGGACTGTGCAGTTTGCAGTGATAGAAGACCAGGAAAAGAAAGGAAAAGGACTGTTTTCTACTGTAAAACCTGTAAAAGTAACTCAGGTCTTCATATTGGTGAATGTTTCCAAAGATACCATTCAGAAAAAAAATTTAAAATTAACTAAATTGAAGATAGACATTAGCTTTGTACAAGTTACAACTATGAAGTACAATTTCTTTTAATTCATGATAAATATGTAATTCAAGTTTTAAATGTCTTATTATACGTATCTTGTTTTTAAAAATATTCTTAATTATTTATTAATTATTGTTATTAATTATTTTAACAATAATAAAATGATTAAATGTACTAATGGTATTTAAGTACTTTTAAATTTTAAATGCCCTATGTAAACATTACGTATTGTAGTAAAACTAATACAGAGTTGGTGGGAGAGAGCCGCCATGATCATTGCAGACATGGCACAATAAGTGACATCAGGGCCGCCCAGAGGGGGGGGCAAAAGGGGCAGATTGCCCCGGGGCCACACGAACTTAGCCCATAGGGGGGGCCACATTTCAGGCAACAAAAAATAAAATACCAAATAATGTAGCCCAAGTAAATAAACATGAATAAGGTCTGAATTAAAGTACCTTTAAAGTGAAATTAGGATTGATAAGTCTCCCAGTTTTAGCTTTAAAACGTTGAAATCTTTAAAATGTTTAAACCAAACCATCGGTAATTATAAGCCTTTCAGTGCAAATTGAACACCGGTCTTTGAAGATTTCTTGCGGTAGCGCGCAATACTGACATGAGTGACATGTCTCTGGTTGACATGATTGTTGACTGAACCCCCTCCCTTTCAACAACCTTGCCACGCAGACGCAATGACGCTAGGGGCGTGTCACATACAAACCATTGTATTTGTCTTTCATTGTGCGTGCGTAGTTATTGTATACAAGTGGTCGTGAGCAGCAGTAGTAGCAGTGAGCTTTCACAAGTTTAAGAATTAAGAAACTTAATTTACTTGAACTGAATTAAATCGTAGGCCTTTATAATGTGTATAGCAATGTCTTTATTTGATAGCCCTAACCTACAACAGGATAGTCTGCAATAACAGTCCAGTGAAGGGAAGGTAAGTGTTTTTATTATTGTTGCAGATATATATATCTGTAGAAGTCCAGCCAAATCCATCATCACTTCCTGGTTCCGTATTCCGTCTACTCCTCCACTCCACAGTCGTTTCCTGTACATTCGTTGAGCTGCTCACGATTCCTAAAAGATCACAACTATTTACAATAGTATAATCTCCATTCTCCCACAAACGTATTGTACATTGGTTTTTTATTACAATAGTACTGAATAACGCGTAACTGTTAGTTCATTACTAAAGCTGGATAGATTTTGCATTCAATTTCCTTAGCGCATATTCATATTCAATTCACAAGCGCCATATTAGACAAAACGTACAAAACTTGTCCAAATAAACGACTTTTCAAAAATAATATACTGTTATTAAAAATTACAAAATGGATTATAGATTTAAAGAATGGATTAAAACATTTGTATTTTGAAACCCCAAGGTAGGACTACATAATTAATTAGCGTAAATGTATTTCATAAACTTTTTTTAAATAAACGTATTTCATGCAAACGTTAAAATTCAATAAATACACATATTGGGAATGAAATACAGGTAGTCCTCGTTATACGCGGTAGATACGTTCCGCCTAAGCGCCGCATATAACGAAACCGCGTATAACGAGTCGGAGCTAAAGCGGGTTACGCCACTGTAGCCACAGCAGGCCGGCCTACTGCTTATTAGTACTGTAAGCTATTCAAACTACAATATCATGATTAATTAATTGTTTTGGAAATATAATAAAAATGTAGGCCTATAATAATTCATCAACACCTTTTATTGAATTCAAATTTGACTATTACATGAACAAACAAAATAAGAACGTACAGTATAAATGTATATAGGCATACTTTAATTAAAAATTAAATTCAAAGAGAAAAGGATATTAAAAAGTAATAAAAGTACTGTACAGTACATAACTAAGAAAGTACATCATATACAGTGGTTCAATCTTTTGATGTGCCTGCCACTGGGCTGGGAGGGTCAGACTGCCCGCCTTTGTTTACGTCTGACGTCTGCTTACCAGGTGTTTGTACCTTTTCAGCTGTTTGGGAGAAAAATGTCTTAATCGAGAGCTGGGTTGTTGTTTTTAATTTATTGTTATATAGTTCACGATAACACTTAATCACATTCTCAACTTCCCTTTTAACCTTAGCACTCCTCGTGTCATCTGGGTCGTTCTCTTCAAAATAATTTAAAGCGTTATTAATCATACAGAAAGCCTCTGCCATTCCTTTACTAGTCAAGGTTTTAACACTTTTAGGTTCTTCTTCCTTATTGGATCCTTCAGAAAACCTATCATCTTCTATTGTTAATAGGTCTTCGGTACTTAGCTCTTCTTGTAGTGTAATCAATTCATCAACATCCGCTTCATCTACGTCTGTGAATCCCACACGCCATATCCACAATATCTTTTGACGTTGTTCTGACATTTTCAGTCATTTCTACATCATATTTGACGATTTCTGGTCACAAATTTTTCCAAACACCATTCATACATTTAGGTTTCAATTCATTCCAGGATTTGCCTATTCAAGACCAATTCAAGACAGATAGACGAGTGAGGCGCGCCTGAGGAATGTGGAATGTTGGTGGGTTGGTGTGGGGGGGGGGGGGGTCCGGCCCATCCGCGTATAAGCGAAACCGCGTAAATCGGGACCGCGTATAAGGAGGACTACCTATATATATATATATATATACAGTATCTATCAATATACAGATATCTATCTACCTATATACAGATATAATTTGTTGAGGGCCTTATATCACATCAATTCGAGTGACTTCCGCCATCAGTCATTTCATACGGTGAGGTTTGTCATAGCCACCCGTCTCTAGACAGGCGGCTGTCTAGAGGCGGGCGGCTGTTTAGAGGAGGCCATGGGTTTGTAGTCTATGTACATCTGCTTCACGATACATCACATAAAAAAAATTATAGTTTCAGTGTTACTGTTATTTCGTATATATCTCGTACATACATACATACATATATATATGTACGTGTATGGATGTTTTTGGGACTTAATCTTGGAATATAGGTCTACAACGATGCGTTGTATTTTTTGTATTTGTATTGTGTTCTTCAGAAACGATGAACATGACTATTGTCTAGATTTAATAGCAAGTTGATGTGAAATGTTTAACACTCTAAACTGTTAACGGCTTTATTAAAGATTAGTTTTTCAAATTTATACGAAAAAAAACATTGCAATAGGCTACTCCGTTGCGTTTTTTAAGTTCCTGTTTCTCAAATTTGTTTACCAACTGATGCACTATTATTTTTAAATTATTGCTAATTATCGAAAATTGGCCAACTAATTAATAAATAGCCTATTTTCTTATATTTTTCAACATAATACCAACAAAATTTTAAAAAATCAAAATTATTCTCAGGCCAGAAAAAAGAATAATTTTAAAAATGTTTAAGTCGTCACACTTTAATCTTAGTTACGATATTCTTAGCGTACATTACTGTACTGTACTACTACTAAGTATATATACAAATAACATTCTTCCAGCTTATGGGTGAGTTTAATAACCTCTACTTCACTAATTTTGGAAACTAATTTTGTACCTATGACTTTTTTGAGTTTTGAGTGAAAAACATAAACAGATTTTTAAAAATTTGCTTTCGTAGTTTATACTATACTAGGGGGCACCCTGTACGCTTTGCGTACCAACCTCAACGCTCGCTATGCTCGATACACCTCGAGGTGCTATATTATTGCTCTGTAATATAGCATTAAGAGTTTGCAGAGGCTGTCGGCCATGTTGGTTTTAATACCATAAGAACAATGTTATTTTAGAACCAGGACATACGATCACGCGTATCCTAAACTAAACAGTGATTTTTAAACGGATTTTTTTCCAAACAAATTGTATTTGATCAATAAAGAAATTGCGCGTTGGAATTGCTTTTCGAATTCCTAATTAGTTTTGTTGGAGAAAAAATACTTAAAATATTTAGTTTGAAGATTTTATTTTCACCTATTTTTCTAAACTAGGTGTATGTATTCGAAATATCAAAAGCAAATCAAATACGCAAAATGATAACGTTTAAAATGACATCTCATACACAACTTTTGGTCAATAAATAGCGAAAAAATATAAATTCGTAAATAACATTGTTCTTATAGTAATAAAACCAAAAAGAACTGTTAATTTCTGTTTTAGATCAATCAAACAGAAATTAAAAATGAAACGGTCGTTTCAATCTGGTGCAGCAAAAAGAAAAGAAAAACGGACCAAGTTATTGCGTGAGGAAAAAGGAAAACGTACACTGCATCACTTCTTAAAGGGAAATGTCAGCCAACTTGAGTCTCCAAGCACATCGACGAATAAATACAATCCACCAACAGAAATATCAGAAGTAACTGTATGTAGTTCGGATGAATGTTCAAAGCCAATTGACCGAAATAATGAAATTGTATATGATCCACTTGTGTCACCTATTTCATTTGAGATCAATACCGGAACTAGACCTGAGGATAACTCAGATAAAAAATCATGTGAGGGTGCTCCAGTGTTACTCTCAAACACTGATGACTCTGAAATCATTAATACTAGTACAAATCATGGCAGCTTCGAAAGTGATTTATGTGATGTAAGTAATATATCATCTGATAACGCTATCCTAATATCTAATGACCCAGCTAACTGGAGTAATTTAGATAACAATCAGAGGGAACTGATTGTCTTAAAAGGACCACCTCCAACACCTGAGAGCTTGCCACGAGATAGATCAGAAAGACCATTTCCTAATGGGGTATTTTTTAAATATCAGACAAATGGTGAGAGTGTGAAAAGGGATTGGCTTGTTTGGAGCGGAGAAGCAGCTTCCCTGTTTTGTTTTCCATGTTCACTTTTTAAGTGTGACGAGGAAACTAACAATAGTAAATCTCAATTATGCCACGGTGGAATAAAGGATAAATGGAAAAAATTGTATGAAAAAGTTAAAAACCACGAAGGTACTGTCTGCCACTTGCGAAATTATATTAAATGGAAAGATCTGCATGTCTCACTTCAAGGTGTGGGAGGCATTGATTTAGCTCTGCAAAAAATATTAAGTATGAAGAGGAAAAATGGAAGAAAATTTTGAAAGCTGTAGTTGACGTTGTTCTTTTTCTAGCGAAAAGAAATTTGCCATTTAGAGGGACACATTCAACCATAGATTATTATGACAGTGGTCTTTTCCTAGCAACCCTTCAATTAATAGGACGTTACAATGCTGATATTGGTCAGCACCTTGAAAATGTGTCATTTAGTAGAAAATCAGGTAAAAGACTTCAGGCTCATTATCTTTCTTGGCGAAGTCAAAACGAGTTTTTAAAAGTATGTTCTGATGAAGTTGTAAATGCAATAATTAAGGAAATCAAAGCAGCTCGATACTATAGCATCATCGTTGATGGGACACCAGACGTATCTCATAAAGAACAGTTAGTATTTGTCATTCGATACGTCTTGAATCAGAGTGGGGAGTGGACAGTCTATGAAAGATTCATAAAATTAACTGACTTTGAAAAAAAAACTGGAGCTGAAATAACAGAACAAATAAAAAGCGTCCTTAGTGACTTAAAGTTGAATTTAAACTTGTGTAGAGGCCAAGGCTATGATAACGCCTCCAACATGTCTGGCAAGTTTAAAGGTGTTAAAACCAGAATTTTGGAAGAAAATCCACAAGCGTATTTCACACCTTGCTCTGCTCACTCCTTAAATTTGTGTGGAACACATGCAATGGAAACAAGTATTGAAATTAAGTCATATTTTGGAAACATTCAAAAGCTGTACAATATCTTCTCTGCAAGTCCTGCGAGATGGAAAATTCTTCAAAAAAAAGCTGGCATATCTCTTCATTCTACTTCAACAACAAGATGGAGTGCAAGAATTGAATCAATTAACCCCTTAGCAAAGAGGTATGCAGATGTTTTGATGGCACTTAATGAATTGGAAGACCTTGAATTACCGGCTGAAATTCAAGCTGACGTTAATGGCCTGATCGAGTGGATGAGTTCTTACGAATTCATTGTTTTAACCACTATTTGGTACAAACTTCTCAAATGTATTGACATGAGAAACAAAATTTTACAAAGTACTAAAGCTTTGTCTTCCTGAAGCAACAAAACACATAACAGGGCTAATAGATGACATTCAACTGATACGAGGTTCCTGGATTCAACTTTTTGAAGAATCCAAAAATATAGCTGTACAACTAAACATTGATCCTCACCTAAAAGTTACCAGGCTACGCAAGAAAAAAAAATTTCATGACGAATCAAATGTTGAAGAGTACGCTTTCAAGTCACCTGAAGAAAGACTTGAAGTGCAAGTTCTCAATCCCGCTGTTGATATTCTGTTGATTCAATTACATGACTTAGCTGAAGTAATGTCACACTTTTCAAGACTGTTTTCACCCATATTAACGCCACCATTAAATAAAGAATACCACTGTGCGAATCCAAAAGAAGATGATAGTCACACAAAATTAGATTATAGTGATAAACAAATACAAGAACAAGCTGAAGAGCTTGCTTCTGCGTATCCTTCAGATTTACAAAAAGATGACCTGTTTGATGAACTTTCATTTTTTTACAAAATTCGTAAAGAAACAAATTTTTATGTAAGTGGGCACAATTCATCAGCCCTAGAACTGTTGAACTTGATTTTCAAAAAAGGACTAGAATCTGTATTTCCTCAGATGTGCACTGCTCTTCGTCTCCTCATAGTGGCGCCAGTGACTGTAGCTTCCGGTGAGAGAGCATTTAGTAAGCTCTCATTGATCAAAAACCGCTTACGATCAACCACAACAGAAGACAGACTCAATCACTTGATGATGTTAAGTATTGAACATGAACTTGCAGAAATGCTGTCCTTTGACAATGTTATAAATGAATTTGCTGCAATGAAAGTTAGGAAAAAAAGTTTTTAATTTACTATTACAGTATAGCACTGCTTATTCACGTATTATCGGGTCCTGTGTTTTATCCGACTTAGAATAGTATGCATTATTTTATGAGTTATAACGGAAAAAACGTCCATTCAAAGAATTTTCAAACACTAATATTTGTGTAATATGTGCACTTAATTTAAGGTATAGTACAGCACTCGTATTTAACTGTTTTTGCACCCGAAAACCGTGGCCGGCAAAATGTACAGTTAATGTTGTAACAGCGTAGCTGGAAAAGTCCAATTCTCATGAGGGGTGTAGTCGGGTGTATTCCTTACTTTTGGCATTGTCAGTCATCCTGGTTACTGTCGTATAGTAAAAACATATTTATGTCATCTTTATATCTTAGACTAATACAATGTTAATTCCTTTATGTTATTTGTAATTATTATTTCATTTTCAGAATAATACAGATTTTAATAGTACAATAGGCTAAAGTTTAGATGTAGTAGTAGTTTATTATAGTTACGTTCTACTGAAATAAAATTTATAATCTAGAAATGTTACAATACAGCATTGCAATGTTTAACAATTTATTTTTATAGAATACAAAAATTAATTAATGATGGTTTATTGTAAAGCACTAAACTGTGGTACTACTGTAGTTAGGTAGGTAATAGGCAGACTACAACGTCACCGTTCACTTAACCGATGTGCAACATAGTGTATGTATGTTGCCATTACATTCACCTGAAGGCGATATGTTATCACAGGTGGTATGTATTTTATGGCATATTTATTTAACTGGTTTTTATACAACAAAAAAATAGTAATAAATAAGAATGTTGTTACGTTCTATAACATCCATCTGGCTTTTAACGTACCATCGGGCTTCACCCCCGCCATACTTAACCAGTGTTTACTGTAGATACAACCTTAGGTATATGTATTTTTTTGTTTATTTTTATTTTATGTATACTAGAAAAATATTATTACTTATATTTTATTAAAGAGCTTTTACTAAAATATAGACCTACAGTTCCCAGACAAAAACTAACATAGATATTATAAAACAGGCCTGAAATTGTTACACCAAACTTGTATAATAGCTTACCAACATGTAGATTATAAAATGTTAAATACTCGTATGTATAATATGTCTCAAAAATATCTAAAAAGTGGTACCTTTCATAGTGTTTTTGGTATGTTAATTGAATTTAGATCTAAACTTGTAGTATTTTATTTCTTTTGGGTGTCTTTTATTGAATTTTGTTGTTGTTGTTAATATTAGGTGATTTATTTCTATTTTATGTTTACTAGAAAAATATTATGTCTTATTTTTTACTTTTATTATAATATTATAATATTATTAAAATATAGATCTACAGTTCCCAGACAAAAACTAACATAGGTATTATAAAACATGCCTGACATTGTTGCACCAAACTTGTATAATAGCTTACCAACCTGCAGATTTTAAAAATGTATAATATGTCTCAAAAATATCTAAAAATGTGTACCTTTCAGTGTTTTTGGTATGTTAATTGATTTAGATCTAAACTTGTAGTATTTTATTTCTTTTGAGTATCTTTTGATTGAATTTTGTTGTTAATATTAGGTGATTGATTAGTCTGGTACAAGTATTTAGTCTTTCCAAATGTAAACAAGGAACTAAAAGTAAAAAGCTAATTATTACTGTTTCTGAATATCTCCATAGTTCTTATTTGTAAACGTTATACGAGTACTTATGAAATAGCACTGAATATGTTTTACAGTAGTCTGAATGCAGGAAATTCTGTTCACTCACTGTGAGAAATGCAACACAATATTTAGATGATTTAAATTGTTATGATCTCTATTGCTGGAACTAATAACGTAGTTATGTTATCACAGAATGTGGCCTCTAATTCATTTCCCTTTCCTTCTTGTTACAATAATATTATTATTTAAAACAGTTTTGCAGTTCACAAGTTTTCATTTTTAATTATAAGCCGTATATATATATATATATATATATATATATATATATATATATATATATATATATATATATATAAGAACTTCGGAAGTCATTTTAACAAAGAATAAAGAATATAATTTGAATATATATTCTTGGTTTACATGTTTTAGGAAATAAACTTTATTATCATACATATTATTAAAAAGTGGTACTCTTAATTTACACCACTACCATAATGAATAGTGGTGTACATTTAGAACACCAATATATCATTGTTAAGATTTGGAAAAATCATTTTGTATAATCACTCTGTGAGATTAAAGGTTTTGTAAACGTTTTATTGGGTTTAAACCTCCCTGAAACTGTAACAGCAATCTTAATAATTCTAAACATTTGTTACAATAGTAAAATATAATGAAAGAGATGTTAACAATATTGCAAAATGCACTATAAATAGTCTATCAATTAGAGTGTTTTTGACCGTCTAAGTAATAACACGTATTTTGAAGGAAGGGAGGGGCCACAAAACCAAACTTTGCCCCGGGGCCACCAAAATCCTCTGGGCGGCCCTGAGTGACATGACCAGTCTGACTGGCCACGCAGAGCGGAAAGGACAGCTGACAGCAAAACAATAGAGAGATGTCTGTACTTCAGCGTGGGCAGTCCAATTGGCCTCAAGATTGGAAAGGGTTAAATCAAACACATTTATAATTATAAACTCATGACTTAATTGACATAGTGAACCAGTCAAACACTTTAATAACTTATCACAGTCTAGGCAGTGTTATAAGAGCCACATACTAAGTGACAAAGCTGTTGACCCGACCTAGATACTGTGCCAGCAAAACACCACTAAGCAGTCTACAATACCATTGTACTGCTTATGCTTGACTATCAAGACAACTGTTTAAATAAATACAGCAAATAATTACGATACTGCTGAAAATAATTTTCTCCATTTGATACTGTATTGCCAGGGCCGAGAGACCTGTGTCCGGGGAAATTCATTGCGACTTGGTATAACAGGCTTACCAACATTGCCCATGCCCGGTTTGAAGAAGCTCAAGGCTGCTTACTTGCCGGGATCTACAATCCACCTCCTGTCACACCTTGCCGTCGGGCTCTACGGGCCTTCCGTGTTCCAATACTTAATGGACCACAGGTCGATCCACACCGCGATCCAAACTTTATGGAAGGTCGTTCCGTTCTCTCGATCCAATGCTTAATGGACTAAAATGAGCGTTCCAGCCACGGCTACAGTTACGAAGCTGACGGATTATTAAAAATCTTTAAAATTAAAATATAAATTCTATAAAATATAAATATATAAATATAAACTTATTATAAATAAAATATATAAATGTAAAATTATTAATAAATATAAATACAGATTATAAATAAATAAATAAATACAAAAATTATAAATATATGAAAATAGAACTGTCGTCATTGTGATGCGCGCAAGCGAACGTACAACTGCTGCCAACTTAAATTAATTAAAAATATTAATTAAATAATTATTGGCCGATTATACGGTCGTTAGCTTCGTTACTCAGCTTCGTAACTTCCGCCGTGGCTCCTAACCCGTGTCCCCCAGGCCTATGCCCATACACGTACGGTGGTATTGAATCACCCACCCGCCCATACATGTATGGTGGTATTGACCTACACACCCACCCATACACGTACAGTGGTCTTGACCCACCCACCCACCCGCTTATACACGTACAGTGGTTATGACCCACTAGCCTGCCCATACTCCTAAGATGACTGACAGCTCTCTGTCTACACGTACGGTGGTATTGAATATACACGTACGGTGGTATTGACCCACCCACCCACCCATACACGTACAGTGGTATTGACCACTGTATGTGTATGGGTGGGTGGGTGGGTAAATACCACTGTACGTGTATGGGTGGGCGGGTGGGTCTATACCACTGTATGTGTATGGGTGGGTGGGTCTATACCACTCTATGTGTATGGGTGGGCGGGTGGGTTATGGGTTTGCAATTCAGAACTTACCAAACAAACGTAAAGGGATAATTGGGTATCCATTAGTCCCAATACCCGTATAATTACGGTGCATTATGACATAATAAATGTGCACTCTCGTAGCTCTTTTGTAACTTTTGATGTTACAGATTTTTTTACACTGTATTTGTAAGGTTGGGGTGGGTCATTTCCACTGTACATGTATGGATGGGCAGGTGGGTGGACTGCATTTATGGACCTGTTATTATTTATTATTATGGGCGGGTGGGACAATATAACTGTTCGTGTATGAGTGGGTATGCATGTGTAAGGATGAGCGTTTGGGCTAATACCATTGCACGTGTATTGGTGGGCGGACTGTCTATTACAATGTTATGTTTTATTCAGGAAGAGTTGAGAGTGAAGCTCCACCCATTGCTGGTGTGACGTAAGCGTTAGGCCGATTCACAGGCATTAACATGTCACTGTAGTGACGAACTATCCTTTATAGACTATAAATTAGACTGAATGCTGACTGCAGATGCCAATGAATAACTCTCGTTATAAATCAGTTATTTATGAATTAGAAACAAAATTTTAAAATTTAAGCTTAAACGTAATTTTTATAGGCCATACACCTCTGAACATGTATGGGAGGGTAGGTAGGCCAACACCACTGAACATGTATGGGAGGGCGGGTGGGCCAACACCACTGAACGTAAATGGGAGGGCGGATGGGCCAACACCACTGAACGTGCATGGGAGGACGGGTGGGCCAACACCACTGAACGTGTATGGGAGGGCAGGTGGGCCAACACCACTGAACGTGTATAGGAGGGCGGTTGGGCCAACACCACTGAACGTGTATGGGAGGGCGGGTGGACCAACACCACTGAACGTTATAGGGTGCCTGACAGCAGTACCACTCAGTACACTGATTATGACACATATATTCATATACTACGAGCCCTCCGGCAGGGTATGATAGTAGGTGGATCGTAGATCCCGGCAAGTAAGCAGCCTTGAGCTTCCTCAATCCGGGCATGGGCAATGTACTGGGTGATGCCGGTACCCATGCGCTCGGGCCAAGGTCGGACAACCAACCTTATTTCCAGCCCGCCCGCTCGGCCAGTTATGTGTCAGGAGTCTTACAGTGCAAAACACACAATACGCGATCTCCAGCGTCGTTACTGTAGTACACCGTGTTACGAACAGAGTAAACTAACGGATTATTATAAAAGCGTTAAAACACATGTAATTTATAATAACAACCGTGATCCGTATAATAAACTTAAACGATTTAAACAGTTGTATATAACCCGTGAATTTTTACTTTCAAAAACAACAACACATTCTAATTATAAATCTTTCATTGATGATATGGACGTTACCACAATTACTAAGCATCTAATAGAAGAGGAAGATCGGTCCGAAAATCGTGAGATAGAAGAGTTGGTGTCATTGATAGGTGAGGAGATCGAGTGTCAAGTCGACGTGCCCGACAACAGACACACATCATCGGAGGCGGAGGAAGAACCGCCAAGTAAGAAGAGAAAACAGTCCACGACCCAATCATGGACCCTGCTTACACTACTGATGAGCATGCCTGCGATTCGTCTGGATTAGTATGGTCTGATGTACCAGAAATACAAGAAAGCAACGAAGAGCGGGAAGTTACCACGTCAGATGTTGGAAAGTCTCTACCAGCTGCTTACAACGATAGGCGAAAGGGCCAAGATACTGGATGGTCAGACATTTATACAGAATTACTCAAAGCACAGCCTCGCAGAGCGTTGGTCCACAATGTCTATAGATGTGAAAATGAAGAGAAAGCTTTCCAACTGGCTGATGGAATTTACAGAAGCCGCAGAGGGAAACAGGTGCCAACAGAATTCAGAAAGAACGGATTCACCTATGTTAGCTATGTATCAACCTATGGTGCCGAGTCCGGTGCAGAACCGTTCAGCCACATACACGTCATCTACGATTGCAGATGGAAGGACAGCACCTGCAGGTGTGGCGTGTTCACAGGACTACGGCTTGCACCATTCTACAGACGACGAGTCAAGTATTTCTCCGCTCTATCGTCCGAGGACCTCAGGCTTTTATCGATCTATGTTCTTCAGGAAGGGAAACTACAAATACTCTTTGAAATCGCCGACGATAGACGGAGATTTTATTGTGAAGCTGGAAATTTACAGAACGAAGAACGTGATGGGACACCCGGCCATGGACTGGTGGAAGCATGCGGAGACCAGGGCATTTGTCCCGGTGAAGGACAACACATCCATGCTTTGAAGCGCACTACATCTGCAGCAGGAACTCCAGAAGCTGCTGGAAAAGCAGTCAGATGCAGAGGGAGACTATGTGCAAGTGAAATAATAGAAGTGATAATGTGCGTGCTTTGTTCACCTCTTGAGGCATGTTTTCGTTGTGATATATGGTTAAACGACGATAGAATGCTAACTGTCAATAACACAGTTATTATAGTTAATAATTGTTTAAATAGATGTAGATTAACAATAAATAAAATGACTGTACATGAACTGTTTCATTTGCAGAAGGATGGGAAATCACATTATGTATATATTTCTTTAAAATATATTAACGATATGTATTATGATATAGACACTAGCCTAGAAGCCATTTTAAGATTACTAATATTTCAATTCCACGATATTGACACTGTATGTAACTTCCTGGTTACGGTATACTATTTCTTGGATAGACATCTCAATGAAGTGAAAAAGAATACTATTTTAATTGTTGGTCCCCTCAATAGTGGGAAAAATTTTTTGTGGATTGTTTGGGTAGCTTTGCGTTGAATGTCGGCAAGATTGAAAACCCCTCTAGGCAAAATCAATTCCCGTGGATGGGTGGCGTCGACAGGCGTCTTAACAAATGGAACGAGGCCAGTATTGACCCTTCATTTCTGGACAACGTGCTTGACATTATGCAGGGGAATACCTTCATGGCTAATGTCAAGTACCAGGCGGCAGTTCCAATGGTCAAGACACCTCTCGTCGTTATGGCAAATCGGGATGTCTTTCCAAACGAACCTAGGTGTAACATCAGGCACATAAGGTATGACAGGAAGACTTGTCCTGTAACAGGTCCACCTAATTTACGATAAATTAATTAAATTCAATAAAATACAAATTATTTTAGTGAGGAAATAGGTGCATTTGATTAGAACAAATACCGAACATTCAAATAATATTCGGTAATTATAGCAAATTAATAACCAACAAATATAAGGAATTAAGTAAGCAAAATTATTCAAATGGTAGTCATTCGAGACACCAGAGTAAACAACATTCCAAACATTGCAGTGGAAACACAAGTCGAGACCTGGTCAAAAAAACAATATTTTTTAAAATGATAGCAATTGTTGATTTTTTTAATTTTTGTTGTTTCTAAAAATAGTTTTATAAATATCTTATTGTTAACTATAAAAATTATAATTTGTATAATTAATATAATCAAAATAATAATTAATTTATTTTGCAGAATCAATTGGACATGGAGTCTAATTATTTATTGCATGTAATTGAGATGATGTCCAAACTGAGTATCAGCAATGCACATCCAGGTGAAGACGATCAAAATCCAGGTGAAGACGATCAAAATCCCGCAGTTAGTTCGGGATTACAGGTAAGTATTGACCAAGTTAACGGTCATTATGATCCATGTTATATGGATATGTTTCAAAATGTTGTTACTGAACAACTTATATCTTGCATAGTGAAAATGCATGTGATGACTGTAATGGTCATAATGTTGTTTTTGAAAACAACAATGATGATATTGGTTTGGTTAAACCAATTAACATTAATATTGACCATAATGTTGTTTTGCAAAACAACGATGATGTTATTGGTCATCTTGATCCAATTAACATTAATTTTGGTCATAATGTTTGTTGTATTTGAATACAACAATGATGTTATTGGTCATGTTGATCCAATTAACATTAATAATGGTTGTGTTGAACCATTGAATAATAATGTTGAACAACAACTATAAATATCTTGCATAGTGAAAATGCATGTGATGACTGTAATGGTCATAATGTTGTTTTTGAAAACAACAATAACTTTATTGGTTTGGTTGAACCAATTAACATCAATAATGGTTGTGTTGAACCATTGAATAATAATGTTGAAAATATTGGTTGTGTAGAACCAATTATAAATGTTGCTTTGTCCAAGCAACCAAGAATTATCTTTAAACGCCTTACACAAGAAGATTTGATTAATTATAATGTGTTTGGAAATGATGTTCAAAACTATAATTTTATAAAACAACCCAGGGTGGTTTTGAACAGATTAACTGATGATGAAGTAAGGTGTTATTGAATTGTACAAGATTACGGGATTGACCGTCATTTAATTGAAAATGTTACTTCTAACTACGAATCTACTAACCAACCCAGGGTGGTTTTGAATAGATTGACTGATGACGATTTGACGCGGCATGGTGTGCAACAAGTGGTTCCTAATGTTGTACGTAATCTTCCTCCTCGAAGACCAAGACTAAGCAGGAATGTTCCTTATAAATTAACGTACAGAAGAGCTCTGCAGTATAGTGAAGAATGTGTTCAAACTGTACCATTGTTCGGTATCGGTATGATGAATCAATTATGTTGTTTTTGTGGAGGGAAATTTTCATTGTTAGAGAAACTTCACAATCGAAATAATACACTATATAATACATGCTGTCATTTTGGACATGTCGTTTTGCCCGAATTGGGTGAATGTCCTGATTTATTGTATGATTTGTTGACATCAGACACTGCGATGGGAATGAATTTTCGTGAACAAATTAGAACTATAAATTCTAATTTTGCTATGGCTTCATATAAAGCAAAGTATCCTACCGACCGAAACGTTAGTCAAGGAGCTTGGTGCTTTCAAATAACTGGTCAGATTTATCACCATGTTGAACCTATACCAGATGTAACAAGTTTAGAAAATTTGAAAAACAATCAATATTATTTTGTTGATTGTGATGAAGCGTGTGGACTTCGTCAGCAATTTATTGGTGATCGAGTAGATCATGAACTGATACAAAATATAGAAATTATGTTGCGAGAAATAAATCCATTGTGTTGAGCTTTTCAATCAATGTCTAATATGATAGCTGAACATAATTTACATAATGTTTAAAGAAAACATACAAACTCACTTACGCAACATGGAATCACCCAGTAGCCGTTATGAAATTGCAGCTGTTTTTGAAGGCACCACTCCTCCTTTTGATGTAAATCTTATTGTCTATCCTAAAGGTAGCAATAGATCAACTGAAAGTAAAAATTTGAATTCATTAGCAGATTGAATCAGCATCCATTGGTGTATCAATTACTGTTTCCAAATGGAGAAATGTGCTATGTTATGCAAACAAAACATGTGTTAAGAGATGTTCATGGTAATGTTGTTCTACGTAACAACACAATACCTACAGTAACATTGAGAGAATTCTATGCTTATCGTATTTGTGAAAGAGATAGATTCTCCATAATTCATAATGGTAGAAAACGTTTTTTGCAGTATCTGATAGATGCTTCGTGTAAAGTTGAAGCTAACATGATGTGGTATTTGAAACAAAATAAAAAAAAAACTACGAGCCGAAGCATATCAGGGATTACGTGATCATATAGCTAGAAAAGCCAATGAGTTGAATGCGCGTGTCGGAAAATTGATTATCCTTCCGGCCAGTCATGTTAATTCTCCTAGATACATGGAATAATTGTATATTGAATCTATGACACTTATAGCGAGATTTGGCATGCCGGACTTATTTATCATTTTTACTACAAATCCAAAGTGGTTTGATATTCTATGTCATCTGCAACACAAGTAAAAATATGAGTTTAATGAAATTGTAATAGAGCACTATGTGCAAAAACCGTGCGGAGCGGCAAATCCAACAGCACCTTGCATGCGAGATGGTAAATGCTCGAAGATTTCCTAAACAATTTTCAGATGAAACCGTTATACCTAACAATGCACGAGCTATATACCGTAAAAGGAGAGACGGTCAAACAATAGAGGTTGATGGTCAGATTGTGGACAATAGGCGAATAGTCACGTACAATAGGTATGCTGCTAAAAAATATCAGTGTCATATAAATTTTGAGATTTGTACTAGTATTGCCAGCATGAAATATCTTTACAAATTTACATAAAGGAGTTGATTGTATTACTGTTCAGTCATGTGATGAAGGTACAGAAGTTGTCAATTGGGATGAAATTGATAAGTTCATTGAATGCCGTTATGTTAGTTCATCTTGAGGCTGCCTATCGTCTATTAAGATTTCCTATTAACGCAAGATCACATTCTGTTATGACATTACCTATTCACTTAGAAAATGAACAATATGTTATTTTTGATGAGAACTTAGATGATGAAGATTTTTTTTATAACAAGCTGACAAATATACAAAATTATTGGCTTGGTTCAAATTGAATAGGGAAAATGCAACTGCAAATAATTTGCGATACATAGATATGCCAGAGTTTTATACGTGGGATGCGAAAAGATGTGAATGGAAATTAAGGGAACAAGTGTCAAAACAGATTGGTCATTTAGTTGAAGTGACGCCTGACCAAGTCGAATTGTTTCATTTGCGAATTTCGCTTAGGCATATTCTAGGTGAACCATGTTTCAATTATGTACGCAAGGTTAATGGCGTTGAGTATGCTACTTACTATGAAGCGTGTAAAGCGTTAGGCGTTATTGATAATAAAGAAGGTTTTTCAAATTATCTAGAAGAATTGGCCACAGTAAGATTTGCAAAGAGATTGCGCAGAATATTGGCATTAATGTGTTGTATTGCGCAAGATGATCAGATTATGCAAATGAATGATTTGTTTGAAAAATTTAAAAACGATTTGATTGAAGATTACATAAGAAACGGATACAGTCAAGATGAAGCAGTTGATCGATGTTTGCTTTCAATTCAATTTCATTTGAAGAGAAATGGCAAAGATTTGACAGATTTCAACCTTCCTTTGACCAAAAGATCTGATTATGGCGATGTTCTAGAATCGACTGATCAAATTGTTACTGAGATAAATGTAAACACGTTGAATAAAAATCAATGTCATGTGTATAAAACAGTAATGAATGCAGTTGATAATGCTGAAAGAGTTAAAATTAATTCGTATAATTTTTTTATGTTGACGGGTCTGAGGGTACCGGTGAAACATATTTATACAATGCTATTTTAAATAATCTACGAGCAAAAGGAAAGTACACTATTGCGGTAGCTTGGACCGGAATGGCTTCGACATTATTAACCTATGGAACCACAGTGCATTGGGCATTTCGTTTGCCGCTAAAAATACATGAAGATACGGTTGCTGGATGGTCTGTAAACCATCCAAAATCCATCGCCGTGAAAAATGCTTCTATAATAATATGGGATAAAGCTCCTGTCACTAAAGTATGCACTTGAGTCAATAGATAGGTATTTGAGAGACTTGATGAAAGCTCCATCAACACCTTTCGGTGGAAAAGTTCTGCTCATGGGTGGTGATTTTAGACAAGTTCTACCTGTTCTTAAACACGGAAACAGAAGTACAATAATTAGAAATAGTATAAAGTGTAGTAATTTGTGGTCAAATTTCTTTCAGTTTTCATTGACTCAGAATATGCGTACCGGTCAGGGTGAAATAGAATTTGGTAAATAGTTATTAAAACTTGGAAATGGTATGTTACCTCAACCAGATTACGCCAATGGAACGAATGATGCGATAGAATTGCCTAATGAAATGTGTATCAGCAATTTAGATGATTTGATTGCAAATGTATTTGGAGAACACCTTGAGATGGATCATTCTACTTCAGCAATTTTGTGCCCCACAAATGACGGTGCAAAAGAAATAAATAAAATAATAATGGATAAAATTGACGGTGAAGTACGTACATACTTGAGTAATGATGTGTACCAGGCTGAACCCGAAGATTGTTTTGAACCAGACATGGAAGTATTAAATTCTGTAGAATCTGCAGGATTACCACCCCATGATTTACGTTTGAAAAAAAGGGTTGTTGTATTGTTACTGAGAAATATTGATCTGGATGAAGGTCTTTGCAATGGTACAAGAATGAAGGTTTGTAAACTTTATGACCATTGTATTGATTGTGAATTATTGGTAGGCAAGAATAAGGGTCAAAGGGCTTTGATTCCTCGTTTTAGAATCACTACATTAGAAGATAATTTGCCAAGACAAATCACAAGATATCAGTTTCCGTTGATATTGGCTTTTGCCATGACTATCAACAAGAGTCAAGGACAAACGTTAAAAAAAATTGGAATCTTATTGTCAGCACCGTGTTTTGCTCACGGTCAATTATATGTCGTATTTTCTAGAGTACAAAAAATGTGTAACATTTCAATTTTAGTAAAAAATGCACCAACACAAGGTAGCGTTGGTGATAAATGTTAAGGTAGCCATACACGTACCGGCAGGCCTGTCAGTTCTGCCTGAACAGTCCGCCGGAGACCGGCGGCCGGATCGTGTGTGGGTTCCGGCTGGCCTGTCAGTCAAGACTGAACAGGCGGCCGATGATCGAACGAAAATACGTTCGTCCATCCGGCAGGCCGGGCATCTGTACAGGCAAGTCGGAACGTGTGTGGGGCACGCGTCAGGCCACCGTCGCCAGTCGTCAGTCGTCAGTGGCAACTCAGACTGTTGATGCGTTGCTAGATTATTTGGTGGTTGTGATTGTTTTAAATTGTTTAAAATGTCACGTGAAAAGGAAAACCAGTGTCTCGAGGAGTTTATCAGTGTTTACGAAAGTGAAAAGTGCCTATGGAAGATAAAGTCACCGGAATATCACGATAGGATGAAGAAGGAAGCGGCGTATGGACGGCTTGTGGAAGTGTGGAAAGAGGTAGATGCAAATTGTACAAAAGCTACTGTTTTGAAAAAAATTAACAATTTAAGAAGCAGCTACAGAAAAGAACTAAAAAAAGTGAGGGAATCTACAAGATCTGGTTCTTCTCGAGAAGATGTATATATACCAAAACTTTGGTACTACAACATTTTACAGTTTTTGGATGACCAGGAAACTCCACGAAATTCAAGAAGCAACTTAAGTGACGATGAAACTACATACAATAATGAGGTAAGAATAAATAACATTTCATTTTTCGAACAGAAACTACTATTTATTGTACAAATCATATATGCCTATTAGTACTTTGCACCACATTTCCCTTTAAATAACAAAATGTAATCTGCTTTGGTAAATAAATTTGCCAGTTTAAAGGTTGTCAGTTCTTCAGTAAATGAAGTTTCTTTGCCATGAAACACTTCCTTCATTAACAAAATAATTCATAAACCTTTTTCGAACCCTTGTTGCAGCAATAATGCTATTTCCAGAAGTTCTTCGCTGTAAAGCGTACATGTACTCATGTTCACAGTTATAACCAGCATTTGTGATACCCGCTTCCGTATCATCGACATCAAAGCATTCCGGAGGAGCGTACATATTCGGAACAGTATTGACCAAAAAGTTGTGTAATACACAGCATGCCATTACAACTGATTCCATTTTCTTGGGATCCATATTTATGTAGGTATGAAATATTCTAAGTCTAGCGCTCAAAATTCCAAACGCATTTTCCACAATGCGTCTCGCTCGTGAAACGTGATAGTTGTATATCTTGTTATCATCATCAGTCAGGCTTGCCAATCTAAATGGCTTAATCATGTCGACTCGCAACTGAAATGCATCATCCGCAACAAAAACGTAAGGTAAAATTGTGGATGTGTTCTCAACAATCTCTTCGGGTGGTATATTCAATTGACCACGTTTAAGTTTGTCAAAAAATGAAGTGTTTTGTAACACACCACCATCTGACACCCTACCATTTGTTCCAAAATCGCACATTATGAACCTATCAATCAATCAATCAATCAATCAATAAAATCTTTATTTGTATATGCACATTGTACATGTAAATAGTGTCAATTAAATACAAAGTATACTAAATAAAATTAAATTTAAGATAGTTGGCAGTTTAAATAAATAACTATATATTAAACAAACACGAATACAACTTAGTTCAAAGTACCGAGAACTTAAAGCAAATAGTACAAAGATTGCATCAAACTAGGCATGATTATTAAAAAATTCCTCAAATGAATACAGAGATTGGCTGATCAAATATTGCTTTAATGATTTTAAAAATTTTGAAGAATCTTTGATTTGTTTTATATCCTCTGGAATGTGAGTAAAGAACTTTACACCCATGTACGATGCTTTCTTTTTAAAAAACTCAAGTCTGTGTGATTCCACAGTGATTTTGTTTCTGGTGTTGTAATGGTGTGCATGATCATTATTCAGTGGCAGATGAAAGGCCTTGACATATTTAACAGTCTCAAATATATACAAACTGTATACTGTTGGAATGCTCAATTCTTCGAAGACTTTCTTAACTGAGTCTTTTCTTTTAAGTCTCATCATAATTCTTATGGCCTTTTTTTGCATAGTTAAGATTCTATTTAAATTTTGTTTTATGGTACCTCCATAAATACTTATACCATAGGATATGTATGAGTGGATGAAGGCAAAATATATTGTTTTCAAAGTTTCTAAGGTACACAAATTTGCCATTCTTTTAAGAGCATAAACACCAGATGATATCTTTTTTAAAACATATTCAATGTGGCAGTCCCAACTTAAATTCTCATCAATAAATAGGCCCAAGAATTTTGTACTATTCACCTGATCTAAAAATTCATTGTCAACTTTAACTGTAGGGTGGTTATTTATCCTTGATTGTTTTGTTGAAAAAGCAATGTATTTTGTTTTATTTAAATTTAGGAGGAGATTCAAATTTTCAAAAAATTGTTTAACCAGGGAGAGACTAATAAAAGATGACACTTCAATTTCTTCTTGGGTTTTTCCAGATATTGTTATATTTGTGTCATCAGCATACAGGCATATGGAATTTACTATTCCCTGTACTACACCAGGAAGGCCCCTCAGGTAACTGAGAAAAAGAAGGGGTCCCAGTATAGATCCTTGTGGAACACCATATCTAACTGACTCTATTTTGGAAGCAACATTTCTTTTATATTGATATTTTCCAACTTCTGTATGTTTTATTTCAACATATTGCTTCCTATCTTGTAGATATGATCGAAACCAGGCCAGTTCCTTTCCCTTTATACCTTGCAGACTCAGTGAATTGATCATTATATTATGGGAAACACTGTCAAAAGCCCTGGTCAAGTCCAAGAACACTCCTATTACTTTTTCTCCCTTATCAATAGAATTTACAATGCTTTGGATGTAATCAACACCCGCAGTGATGACTGATCGTCCTGGTCGAAAGCCATGCTGTTCATTGTCCAAAAGTTTGTTAGATTCTAAAAAGCACAGCAGTTGATCATAGACTACTCTTTCATATATTTTAGAGAAGGTTGGGAGTACAGATACAGGCCTGTAACATCCTACATCTTTGTGATCTCCACTTTTAAATACTGGTATCACTTTAGCTATCTTTAGTTTACTGGGAAAAATACCTGAGATGAGAGACTAATTTATTAAATGAACCAGTGGTTTTAGAATCAGTTCTTTTATTTCTTTAATTAGGGCTACCGTGATCTCATCCACTCCAGAGGACACTTTATTTTTAAGAGATGAAATAACTTTATTTAATTCTTGTTCTGTAATTTGCCGAAATAAAAAGGTTTTTTGTGTTTTTCCTGTGCATTCATTTGATATGGAAGAATTTTGTATGCCAATATTTGGAACCACAAATTCATCAACAGCATTCACAAAAAAGCTATTAAAAATGTTCCCAACCAAGAAGGGATTACAAATCAAATTGCCCCTATCCAAAATGGTTATGTTACTATTGCTAAATGTGCAGCTTCCTACCTCTCCATTTATTATATTCCATGTTGTTTTTACTACATTTGAAGATTTACTTAACCTAGACTCAAAATAAGATTTTTTTGAATTACTAATTTTTTGCTTAAGAATGTTTTTCTTTGCTTTGATAATTTCCTTGAGTGAGTTATTATTTTGAAGTTTGCTTTTCTTGATTAGTTCAACTATTTCATTTTTTATACTTTTAACTTCTTCATTAATCCAGGTACTATTTTTCTTAGACTTAACTGTACAACACAATTTGGGACAACTTATATTAAAATAGTAACTAAATAAAGAATTAAAAACATCATATTTTATATCAATTGGTGCCTGATACACCTCCAACCAAGATTCCTTAGCAAGATATTTTTTTAATAACTCTATGTTTTGTTTATCAAGTTTTCTATAGAACTTTTTTATCAAAGTTTGGTGACTATTTTTATTATTTACATCTAAAATATTAATTATTTGACCATTATGGTCTGAGAGTTCAGTTGATACCCCATATACTTTTATATTTTCCTTATTAATATTAGATATACAGTTATCTATTGCAGTTGCTGATGAATCAGTAATCCTAGTTGGGAAGTCAACCAAGTAATGCATGTTATTTAGGTTCAGTATGTTTACAAATTTATAGTAAATTTTATTTTTATTTAAAACATTTAGATTAATGTCTCCCACTATTATAACGTTCTTATATTTTTCCAAAATTATTTCAACCAAAACTTCAAATTTTTCTAAGAACAAATCTTCAGTATTACATTTTGGAGATCTGTACAAACAAGCTAGTAAAAAAGAGTAATTATCTACCTTAAAATTTGCCATACAGCACTCAAATTCTTTTTCTTCCACTATCGCTTCAATATGGGGTATACTAACTTTGTTAAAAACAAAATTTTTACTAGCCAAAATAACTACACCTCCACCTATTGTGTGCTTTCGTGCAAAGTGGGAACAAATCAAATATTCACCTAGATGCAATCTTTGAATTTCCTCATCTGACATCTTATGCTCACACAGGGCAACAATATCAGGTTTCAATTCTTCAAGATTAATGCTAAGATTATCCAATCTTGATGGCAAATGTTGAATGTTTTGGTGAAAAATTTTGATTTTGTTTTGTTCATTATTCATTAAAAAGTTTGATTTTTCCTTATCATAGAATCTAAAAAATTATTGCCCTGTGTGAGAGAACTAATACTTAAATGACCAGGACTATTACTAGATTCAGTCATTGCTTGATCTGTCACAGAAAGAAAGTTTGCCACTTCGTGTGTCTGTGATGTATCACACTGATTATGTTTTCCCTCACTGAGCTGACATGACACCCTCACTTCACTAACACTGTAGGCTATGGGCTGTGATTTCCGGTGTCCCGCGGATAATGGTGGGTAACATCTAACATCCATGATGGCAGGAGGCGATGGTCTTTCCCCGCTACTATTTATAGTACTTTGAAGCTGGTGGAGCATATCCGATGATGAGAGCAGAGGTGGGAAGCATATGTCATTCTGGGTTGACAGCAGAACTTGATTGCAGCTGGTCGGAGTTGTTTTTTGTGTGTGATTATTTCTATGTATAATTCTTTCAATTTGCCTTGCAACATATTTTTTTCCTTGCCTGTTTATATGAAGGCCATGCTTAGTTTGGTAACGCCTTTCAAGGATATGAAGATCCAGTAGGTGGATGTTTGGGCTGAAATAAGTTAACTCTCTTATTCTTTGATTAACTTTCCCAATTTCTCTGTTTACCAGACATTTTTCATCCAAATCATATCGGTAAGGAATCGTAGATACAATAAGATTTGAGTGGCTAACAATTTTACTTTTTTCTCTAACAAGTTCATGCACTCTGTGAGTCCAAGTATTTTCTTGTTTTTTCTGTCATTAAAGACGTTATTTCCACCCCCAATGAGTACAATATTATCGTTCTCAGATAGAGCACTCCCATCAGTGTAAGCTGCAACCTTATCGATTAAATATTCAAAAGGGGCTCCAGGTGACACAAATCCTGACACATGTAGTTTGCCATTAAGTAGGTTGCTCAAATGGTGGGCGATGCCTCTCCCTTGACTATCGGAAACAAGATAAAGACTAGAGTCCTGATTTTTTCCAGGTGGTTTAGTAGGTTCCTTCTTGCCTTTTTCTGTACCTGAGTTGTTATGTTTTTTATTAATTTTATCAAATTCAGAACTGCTTTTACTGCTTGAATAGTTATTCAATTTAATTGAATTATTATATTTCTTGAAATTAGGAGACGTTTTATTTTTTGTATTTAGTGCTGGTGTGTTGTTTGACGTTAAATTACTGTTAACGGTATTTTCAGACAGAGTTTGGTACTTGTTAACTAGTGGAAGATTAAAAGTATTTACGGTACTAGTTTTTTTATTACATATTTTGCTTTTAACAGTCCTCCAGGTTTGAGCATTTTTTCCTAGAGAGCTGTTATTTACTAGCTGTGCATTTTTTTGGTTCTGGTGAACATCTGGCTTTGTATAAGCAAGAACATTTTTTGGTGGTGAAACATTAACTGGTTTTATCATCATATCGGTCAGAGCATCCCTTGAAGCAAAGTCATAATGTTTACTGTTAAAGATTACAATTGAAATCTGAGCCCTTTTAGTAAGAAGATCACACTCATTTATAGTTGGAAAACTTGTGCTTAGATCATCCCATGGCCTATTTAGGCTAATGTGTTGCAATATTAGCTCTGTGAATAAAATTACATATACACCACAGTCATAATGGTTTATCTGCCTGGGTACTGAAACTGTTCTTATTCTTGCCTCCTCACTTTGATTTAAGTAAGTATTTAAGGAATTAGCAACTTTAACAGCAGAGTCATGATTGTATGAACCCAAGGAGTCAAAATGGAAAAATGTGTGTAATTTCTGTACAAAAACTAAAAGGCTCCAGTGGGATCCTGAGCTGTCAACTGCTGGGGCATCATTAACTGGTATAATAATATGTGTTTTCTTGTGTAATTCTAAGCATGATACAACATGGTCGATATCTGTCAAGCATTTAAGGGCCTGTGCTATGACAGGGTTCATTAATAAAATACCCTGGTCTCGGAAAACCTTTAAAGAGAGAACTTCAAAATAAACCCTAATTGAGTCATCTGTAAGCCAATCCCGATTTAAGATTGAAAGACAAGTGCTAGCCATGTAGTCCACTGGAGCTTCTAACTGTGAAGCCGCAATCACCTCAGTGTCTGTACTAGCATTTCTCCCAAGTAACAATGTTTCCTCATTTGGTTTTGGGGTTGAACAATCCAAACGATAGTTACCGTTGTTTGTTGAAGCATTACATTGTTTTTCAAGACTATTTATAAATACTGGTTCTCCAGCATTTTTATTATTTTTACCTTCATTTATCAAGGATGTTTTACCCATTGGGGATTTGTACCTATTAAAACTCATTTCTATTTGTTTAATTGCCTCATTAAAACGTTTATTTTTTAGTTTTAATTTACCATATAATGCCTTGTTTTCATTATAATTACATATGTCTGCTTCCTTTAAAATTGCAGTTTCTCCTGTTTCATAAAATGTCACCTTGTATTTAACAAGTTTTGCACCAAAAGCTTCGATACAATCAATTTTAGCTGGCCAGTTTGGGTACCCCTTTATTTTTCCAAATACTTTATCACCTACAGCGAATTTACTTTTCTTTATTGTCATAGTGTAGTTTAAATGTAAGGTATTACCACCTATTAGTTTTGTATATCCACATAAAAGTTGAATCACTGTACTCAACAATGTCAAGTTATTTATTATTATGACGTTTTATAATCATTTATAGTTATCAACAAGTTCACAACAAACTGCATAGATGAATAATAATTATATTATTTTAGTCCATTTTTATATTAATATACTATTGTATTAGCATGTAATACTACTTCAAGAAGGCAGGTACATTTGTATTTGTCCAGTGAAATAAGTCAATCTATTTATTTTATTGTTGTTTTTATATATCTCTCTATAAAAACAACAATAAATGTACCCAATACCACTGTACGTGTATGGGTGGGCGGGTGGGTCAATACCACTGTATGTGTATGGGTGGGCGGGTGGGTCAATACCACTGTATGTATGTGTATGGGAGTAACACTTCGCTGTTCTTGTGTAACATTTTAGGAATATTCATGTTAAACAACACTCATGTAGACAAAGTCTGTGTAATGACTCTGCTTTATGTGCTCTTCTAGCGGGGGAGATTTACTGTAGGATACACAATGGTGGGGGGGGGGGAAGATTAACGCCTAAAGGGGAAGATTCATGTTAAACAACACTCATGTAGACAAAGTCTGTGCAACGATCCAGTTTTGTGCCCTTACGTACGGGGGGAGACCTACACAATGATGGGGTTACTGATGGTACAGGTCACTGGTGGGGTAAATAGTTATATATTAGTACTGCGAGTTATTCAAAATAATTTCCAAACACTGAACTGAAACGAAATGTTTGATAATTGATAATTTTAGCAAGATTCTTTAACTCCGTATTTTATGTAAATTAATAATTCACGAAATATCACCAACAAAATGAAAGAGATTATAAAATCATAATACAATATCAAACAGGTGGAAATCGATTACAAGTAAAAGAATATGTTTAATACAAAGTGTCTTAAAATCCCCCCTGAACCCCACTGTACGTGTATGGGCGGGTGGGTAGGTCAATACCAGTGTATGAGTATGGGTGGGCGGGTGGGTCATTACCATTGTACGTGTATGGGTGGGCGGGTGGGTCAATACCAGTGTATGAGTATGGGTGGGTGGGTCAATACCAGTGTACGTATGTGGGTAGGGCGGGTGGGTCATTACCACTGTACGTGTATGGGTCGGCGGGTACGTGTATGAATACCAATGTACGTGTATGGGTGGGTGGGTGGGGTTTTTAGTAGAGGTCTGTCCTTTTTAACCTTACTCTACCCCATTCCCCATAGTCCATTGATCTGTGCAGGGAACTATAATTCCCATCGACAATTGCCAGTAACACCATGCTATGCTTTCCTTTGTAATTGAAGAACTCAGTTCCACTTTCAGGAGGAGGGACGATAGACACATGTTTTCCGTCTAGTGCTCCAAGGCAGTGTGGAAAATCCCAGCGCAGCTCAAATCGTTTAGCTATGTTTCTCCATTCCTCTTGAGTTCTGGGAAACTGGAAAACCGAAATAAATTAAAAACAATAAAAACACCTTTAAATATATTATATAAATTATATAGATGTATATTTATTTAAAGCTTGTATATATATATTTATTTATTTATTTATTACAAATCTAATGATACCTTAATTATCAAAATCTGTTCATAAATGACAAAAGTTATGAGGATTTTAGTGTGATTTTCTTTGTGAAAACCTGTGGGGAACATATCTAAAATAACATTAAAATCCTCATAACTTTGTTATTTATGAACCGATTTTGACAATTAAGGTCTCATTAGATGTTATTTTACGCTATAAAATTACATGGGAAAGGAAAAAGCGCGTACCCCCTGTGGGGGGCTAGAGTTACCTGTGGGGGGGAGGGGTGTTAGTTAATTTCTTTTTTTGTAAATGTACAATTTTTTATGAAATTTTGCACCACAGTTAAAACACAAAATGGCGGAAAGCGACAAAACAAAGGCAAAAAAAACTTTTTTGAACATTTTCGACTTATTTTTTCATGTAGGAGCTGAAAACTAATAGCCAGTGCACTTGTTACGGTACGGTATATATATATATTGTATAAAATACATTTACTTTGTATTCTTTCAAGTTAAATGTTACAACCATTTTAATTGTTAACCTTTTTTCCAGGAAGATGAACATACTTTAAACACAGCTGCTCAAGATGAAACTTCGAGGGATGTTGATGGATCAGAGGACTTACAAACAGCCGGCATGGATGAAACTACTGCTACAACCGGATCAACCGGATCATCAGCTGGACAAAACATTCGTCCGAGCAGGCCACCAGCGAGACCAAAAGCAAAGGACAACGTTAAACTAACGAACGAGGTTTTAACAAGCGTTAAAGATCATTTCAAGGCACCAAGAAAACCAGATGATCGTTATGATGCGTTTGGTAAAATGATCGCACTGAAAATTAGGGAACTGCGTAGCGATCAATGTAGGTGGGCGGAGAAATTCATTAACGATGTTCTTTTTGAGGCCGATGGTGGAAATTTAGATGGTAGCTTTGCGTTCACTCGTCAAATGCCACATGAGTACCATCATCAATACCACCCTTTCCCACCTGCAAATTTCCATCCTGTAAGCAACTTTGCCACCGACCAATATTCTCCATCTGCCGGGAGCAGTTCATAATACAGCGTACCCACCCCGAGCCACTCACCAGCATCCATTAGAAGCTCAACCCCTTCGCCCCTCCCTCAAGTGAACATGAACCTTGGGCAGCATCAGACACACGCACAGCATGGGAACATGAATAACACGCTTGTTGGACAGCAGCAGGCACAAGAACAGCAAATGAACATGGATTCCACACTTGCTAGACTGTTTCTGAATATAATGATATTTCTTAAATTGGTAGCCTACGTATATTTTTCCATTTCATTGAGATTATACAGTTTTCACAAATTTGTTATCTGTAGCCTACTTTTATATTGGAAATTCGAGTTTTTTACGTTTAATTTGTATTCATGTGTGCTTTTAGTAATTTTATTTGCAGTATTTTTTTAGTTGTATCCATTGTTAACTGTGAAATGCAAAACCTACAATAAAATATTGTTCCATAATATACTATTTCTCTTACCTTTAAGTGGTCCTTATGTAGAACTCTGTAAATTGCTTCACAGGTTTCAGGTATTATTTTGCCAAGTGCTTGCGGTGATATGATTGTCGAATATTTTAGGTCCTCAAAACTTCTCCCAGTAGCTAGGAATCTCAGTGTTGCTGTTAATCGTTCATGAGGGGATATCGCACTTCTCATCACAGTATTTTTTTTTTCAATTAATGGAGTAACCGCAGACAAAAGGTTGAGATAAGTACTTTCATCCATCCTGAGGTAGTTGTGCCAATCCTTTGGAGTCACCTTTAATTCGTTCAGCAAATTATTGTGTGAATACGTTTCCCTCTTCATCAGCCACTTTTTAGACCAACAGTTGCGTTTTTTTCGCCGTTTTTTATTTGCCTCTAACACCACTAATAAACCTAAAATAGCGTTCGCATCATCATCACTGAAGGACATTTTAGTTAATAAATAATACAAATAACTCACAACAAACTTTACACAATGCCGGTCTCGATTCAACTGAACGTGTGTGGTGTGATCAGTCCAACAGGCCGCCGGTCTCCGGCGGACTGTTCAGGCAGAACTGACAGGCCTGCCGGTACGTGTATGGCCACCTTTATACTAGAAACATTGTTTACAAGTCAGTTTTGAATAACTCAGTAAATGATATAGATGAAGACTATGTTTTACAATCCAATAATGATGAAGTTGATGATATTAGTCCATATATTGATAAAGAAGATAGTATCATTTAAATTTACCAAATAATAATGAAAGTAATGATGTTGTTAAACATTTGAAAATTTGTTTAACCGAAAAGGGGAATTTTTAATAAATTTTTGGAACTGCAGCTTTTGGCGCTCACACTGGGAAAGCATCAATCCAAAATTTCAGGAATTTAGGTTTATAAATTGAATTTAGGCAAGTGTTTATATATTTCTAGGATTAAGGGTGATTTTTGGCAAAGTTCAATCTGTCGTTCTCAAGTATTAAGTGTAAGATTTGTTTAAAACATTTGTCAATTATTAAGTCCAGGGCATAGAAAGTGTTACACCTAGTTTTGGGAACTTGTGTTAATAAATAAGGACATTAACCTGTTGAGGAGTAGCTGAAAGTGGCACTGAAAGAGTACTGACGGTTATAACCGTTTGATCCCAAAGGAGTACTGACGGGTTTAACCGTCTAATATTATTATTGCATATTATGGCGGTTTTTTAACTCTAGCGGCCTACTTACGTACTATTTCGACTGTGAAACTTTTTAAGTTATTATAACTGTATAGTGCTGCCTCTTAGCGTCAGAATTTCTAATCTCAGCTTTACAGCTTTACCGCCAAATGTCCTGTCATTTTTTCGCGCCAATTCCTTTATAGGTTAGTCTCAGTTTTAATGCGCTGGAGTGTTGAATGCTTTCTGATAGTTTTATTTAAACTCTGATAAAATGAGGGACTATTTGGATAAAAGTGATGTTATTAGAAATGCGTTATATGACGACAGTGATGAGGATTATTCATTAGAAGGTGACGTAATTGACTCAGATTCTGAAGTCGACGTTTTTGGTTCAGACCAGGAATCATTCAGTAATAATACTGCTGAAACGTCTACAAATGGTGAGACATCAACCACACATTCAATTGGCCTAGGTCTTGGAGATATATGTAACCTTGTAGATGATAATGTAGCAGAAAACTTTCCAAATCGGAATGCAGATGTTTCTGTTCCCTGCCCCGTCTGTAATTGGTACCATAATAATGAATTTGAGCCCACAGTACACAATTTTGATTCTTCTAAGTCAAAGGTTTTAGTTTATTAATGAACTAAATGGTAGGGAATGGAAAGAGATTGACGCTTTTTATGAAGTATTTGATATTGATTTTGTATCTCATATTGCACAAGAGACAAATAAATATTACACAGAATCCTGTAAGGCTGTATTGCCACAGTTCTCAAAGCTCAATAAGTGGACACCCACCAATGAAAATGAATTGTTCTGTTTCTTTGCGACGACGCTGCTAATGGCACACTGTAAGAAGAACTCCTTGAAGCAGTTTTGGTCAACTGACCCGCTTATTGCAACTCCTATTTTTTCAAAACTATTTTCTCAAAACTATTTTCTCAGGACAGGTATCTGCTCTTACGTAGATTATTACACTTTGATGATGACTGCAATTTAAATGGCAAAGATAAACTTAGCAAAATTAGAACAGTAGTGGAAACTTTGAGGAGAAAGTATCGTTCATTGCTACAACCTTACCAAAATCTAGTGATTGATGAATCACTAATGCTATGGAAAGGAAGACTCTCCTTTCGACAATATCTGCCAAATAAAAGGAAAAGATTTGGTGTTAAGTTATTTGTGTTATGCGACTGTCAAACTGGTATTATCTTAGATTTTATCGTGTATACAGGGAAAGGCACAAATGTTGACGGTGAAGACGATAAGGACAGTGGATTATCATCTGGAGTAGTCAAAACACTTATGGAGCCTTATCTGAATAACAACCATGTGATTTTCATCGATAACTGGTATTCCAGTCCGGACTTGTTTTCATGGTTAGATGATAAAAACACTGGGGCATGTGGGACTGTAAACCCAAAAAGAAAAAAATCTACCTTGTTTACCCAAGAAAATGAAACCTGGCGAAGTTGAAGTATGCAACAAAGATAATATGATCACTGTAAAATGGTGTGATAAAAGGCCCGTGACAGTTTTATCAACAGAAGACAAGTATTCAATGGTTAGTGTAGATACAAGGTCACACAAAGGTGTACTAAAGCCAAAGTGTGTGCTAAACTACAATTCCAATATGGGTGCTGTGGATAAAAGTGACATGTTGGTATCATACAATGATTCTACTAGAAAAGGCATAAAATGGTACATCAAACTCTTCTTCCATCTCCTGGATCTTAGTGTTTTGAATTCATACTATTTGTACAGGTAAGTTGACTCAAACATCTTTCTACATAAAATTATATAAATTATAGTAACTCTCAAAATACTAATAAATACTATCCATGTTCTAATAATTGATAACAGCTAATAAATATAATATGATAACAAGTTGTTTATAAATAATAAACAAATAATTAGGCCACAAAAAAAATATAAAATATTGTGGCGATTTTTATTGTTGTTTGTTTTTCAATATACAACTATTTGTGTTACGATATGTGTATGAATTTGCAGACAGTACATGCAGTCAAAAAACCTAAATGCAAGGCTTCAAATTATGGACTTCCGCATAAACCTCATCAGGCAATTGTTGGAAAGACATAATGCACTGAAACACGAGGCCGTAGCCATGCCACGTCTGGTGGGTGGAGCCCAGCAGCCACTACGCTTGTCAGGTCGCCATTTCCCACGCCCTCTACCATCAAGAGAAAATGGCCGACAAAAACTTAAACGGTGCTTTGTGTGCTCAAACACAACAAGAGGTGAACGCAAAAGAAAAGAAACTGCTTATGAGTGCAAGAAATGTTCAGTAGCACTTTGCGTGCATCCTTGTTTTGTAAATTATCATACTATGCCAACATTTTAAATTAATGTAATCTTATATAAGCAATTATATTATAACAATAAAACAAGTTTTGAAAACATTAAACTCAAAAAATGTTCTTACCCCTGGGGTACATTAATGGTTAGTTTGCTTACTCTTGTAGACCCTAGGTAGGTTGACGGTTATAGCCATCAGTACTCCTTAACAGGTTAAGGACCTTCTAAGTTTAGAAGTTTAGGATACAAGAACTTTTTATTGGAATCAATAGGGGTTGAAAAAATAATTTTAATGGTTAGTAAGTAAATAGAAGAACATTCTATTAGAGTTTGGCGAATTTTGGACAACGGGGTCCACCTTAACTTAACAGGAAAAGTCCTGAAATTGGAGGGGTTGTATTTATAATATAAGGTATGTATAACTTTGTTTTCTTTTTGTTAGCTTTAAGGAGATTTTATAATAAGAGTTTTAAGCGAAAGTGATTTATAAAAAAAAAAATTTTTTAAGGGTAGAAATAAGTGTTGAAGTTTCAGATTTCAACCCCCAACAGGAGTGGAACTAATAAACTCTGGTAGTTAAGATTTAGTTTATAAAACGTAAAAAAATAAGGAGTGTCTTTTGTGTTAATTTCAGAATTTTAGGATTAAAGATGAATATTTTAAAGCAAGTTGAAATTTGATACTTGCACTTGCAGAAAGACATGTGTTCGTAAAAATCTTCGGATTTTAAAAAGGATCGACTCACTGATCTTATCAAATCATCTAGTTTAAGAAAATATATATACTGTCCTAACTATTTTTTTGAAAAATTTTAGGAACTTGGAGTAGATGTAAGTAGTGGAAATTGCCGGTTCTGGGTCAAAATCCGGAAATTCTGGGTTTGAGCTTATAACGTAATTTTAAGCCATTCTAGATTAGAATTTTAGGTTCTTTTAGCTTTTAAACATATTTTATAGCTTTTAAGAGAAAAAAAAATATGATGGGAAAGTAGTATTTAGGATAGTAGGTGCAATCAGAGCTTCTCTCTGAAAAATAGGGTGCCATAGCAGGTAGGGGATTAATCCCCTTTAGACAATGGCTCACCGGGACAGGAGCATGTCGGTAGGGTCATCGGAAGGTGCAAAATCGCCCTCGAGGAGGTCAGGATGGGAAAAGTTATTTAGTGGAGGGTCTGACCAAAAAAATGATAAAGGTTCCAAATCGGAAGACCTGTGGAAATCAATGCCAGGCCTCCATGAGGCTGCTAGGCCACCTCGACCAGGTTTTAGACATCGAGGGCACCTGCGATGCGTCCACAAAGGGCGGAGGCCATATACAGTGATGCAGAGGGAATAGGTGATGGCTATACCGCATCAGGATCAGAGTCAGAGAGAGACCAAACGACACGAACGAGGAAAAGAGTCAGGACAAGTCCGGAGGATGAAGAATGGACGGCCACAAGCAGAACCCATAGGGACCCGGCTAGGAGCTTTGCGATTCTATTGGATGAGATAGATAACTTGGTCGAATGGAGGGCATACACAAGTAAAAAAGAGAAGGGAAAAGGAACACTGGAAAAGCTGGACGAAATAATTGAGAGAATGATTGGGGCCGCAAGAAAGGTCAAGGAAGATGTAACTTATCTAGAGGGCAGGATTGACGGCAGTATGCAAATACTGGGGAGCATAAAGAAGGACCTAAGAGAAGTAGCGCAGGCTGAAGTCAGACCCACCGGATCCTATGCGGACAAGTTAAGGCAAGCGCCAGCTCTGTCCTTCCCTTTAATAACGGAGAAGCCAAGGAGTAAAGACAATGTTGTGGTAATTTACCCCGGTCTAGACGTCAAGGGAGACCCCAGAATGGATTCCAAATTGAAAAGAAAATCAAAGCATTAGTAAACCCGAATGAGTTTTCATATGTATATGTGTACATAAACAAGTAACTTTAATTTTTGGTCATTACGGTCTGTTACGTTTTTCAATATGGTGTCTAGCCAGCCTTAAAAATGCTATTTTCCTATTTTACGTATATGGAAATTTTTTTGATAAAAGTGGTTTAGTTAGATGCGCAAGTAGTGATTACAAGTAAATTATGAATTTTAAGTCTGTTTTTCATGCAAAAATTTCTTTGCTGCCATTTAAAAAACTTTAAAAATCTACAGTACAAACTATATTAGTTTTGGACATTTTGGAACTCTATCTGAAATTCTAGAATAGTTACCAATAAAGATAATTCTGGAAAACAAGTATACATTTCTGTAAAATTTAGACACTCGATAGAAAACAAAACTGGTAGTTTTCTAGATTCTGTAGAGTGTATACATTGTAAAGGGATGTAAAAACCTAACAAGTTGTACTCGTACATAAAACATTTTTGAAAAGGGATCACTAGAGAGCAATCACCATTACAATCTCCCATTAGACCAAAAGCTCAAGCCATAAAATATATTTTTTTGGCAATGATACAAAAAACAGAAAATATTATGAAGGAATTACAGCGAGAAATTTTGAGCAATATGATCAATGATGACTTTTCAACTATAGTAAAAAGTGATAGTTTGATTTTGGAGATGGGTAGTGATTTTCACAAATCAAGGTGCCATGAGAGTGAGAAGAACTATTGCTCAAGAGAGATGCGGGATATGGCTTTTAACTGAATTAAAAAAAATTAACCCCAAGATTAAACAACTTAAAGACAGTTTCAATCCAGTTATTTTTGGGGATTTGGTCAAAGCTGTAGAAGTTTTGAATGGCTATGACTACAAAAGTGGCAATGTCAAGGTTGCTGGCATGGCATACAGACTTCTTCAACCTCTACAGCATTGCTTAAGATTTCATAGAAAGAACATAACTGAAAGTATCCACTGTTATAAAAACATTGACAGGTCTAAATTAGACATGGTAAACGATTTCATACAAGTTGTTAAAGACAACTGGGCAAGTCAGTTAGGACGCCACTCATTGAAATCGTTGGAAAAAAAATCATTAAAAGTACCAAAAATGGCTCTTGAAGAGGACATAAAAACTGTGTGCATATATATTGTTTCGAAGTACAACTCCGTCGTTAGTCATTTATCGAACAACCTCAGTAACACTAGTACATATGACCTGCTAGTTGACATTCTGTTGACCCATATTATGTGTCTAGCTCGACGGCGACCTGTCAATCTAATGAGAGGTTCGCTATAGAACTACACACTAGTTAACAACCATGACTTTGCATGAATGGGAAAAGATACTCCTCTAGATGAGAACAACATTCAAACGTGTAGAAAATTTCATATTTTTTTGTACCAGGTAAAAAATTTGAAAATGTACCGACAATTTTAATAGAAGCCATGAAAAAAGCAATGGACACATTGATTGCTCACAGATCAGACGTAGGTATAACCAGTAGTAACCTGTTTGTCTACTCATTAAAATTGGATCCATGTCAGAGTTTGGAAAGAGTAAAAAAGAATATGAAATTAACTAAACCTAATGATCTATCTGGTAATGATTTGAGACATCAAGCAGCGACTTTTTCCAAACTCCACTAAAATCATCTACTGTATCACGACCACCTAGCGACAATAGTAGGTCACACTTTGCATGCACATAAAAAAATACAACTTGCCGACAAGCGTCACTACAAAACTGATAGTTTGTCCTGTGCTACATAAAATAACAGTTTCTGAGACAAATAAAAGCAGTGCGGAAAATGATGAGTTGTTTGATATATATGAGGAAGAAAGAGAAAATCCAAATAATACAGAAAAGTTATTAGAGAACCGACCACAAAAAACAAGAGAACAAAATGGACAGATGCTGAAAAAAAACTGTTTTTGAGGATTTTGGAAAAGCTATTCTCATAGGAATCTGCCCTTCCAGTGGTGATATTTAAAAACATAAAATCAAAAATTAAATGCTTTAAAAAATAGATCAGTTGCACAGATAACAACTTATGTAAACAATGCCTCTTCAAGAAAAGTAAAAAAATGTAACACAAGATATAAAGCAGTTTATTAAATAAGCAATTCATTACTAAACTATCTTGCTAAAAAATAGGCTTACTTGCCAAATGTATTTCCTTATAGGCAGTAAAAAAGTAAATAATAACAAAATACTTCTATAATATCGTTCATTGCAGTTTTTTTTTTTAATTCACTATTTCTATAATACTCCAAGAAGTTTGCTGGTTGTGCTAATCCACTACCTATGATGTTTTTAAGATTTTGTGTTGAGGAATCATAATGTATGGTCTTATAAACGTAAACTGTTTTAAAGTACGACCTGTATATAAATTTTTATTTATAATCTTATTTTAATAGATAATAAAATTAATGTTTATTATTTACGTAGAAAAGTTTTAAAATAGATTTAAAAAGTTAAATATTTTCTGTGTAAGGTTTTATTATTATATAGTTACAATACCGCTCATATTATTTTAGAAATATATTAATTAAATTAATTGTAGTCATAAATGTATTTTTCAGGCTAATAGACTCGAAACATATGGTGGCTTACCAAAAGCTGTTTGATTTTCTAAAACAGTTGGCTCCGTAACTCCAACCAAGACTTATAATAACAGATTTTGAAAGAAGTCTGCAGCAGGCCCGATGGTTGGATGCTGGTTTCACTCTGCAAATGTAAGTTATCTTGAGTAGACCAATTCAATAGTCATACATTTTACATATGACATACAGTGGTTTACCCAGAACAATCCTACATTCTCATATCTCTGTCTTCCTTATTAAGTTTAAGTTAATAAAATTCAGTGTTACATATTTGATATGACATATTAAATAACTAACAAAGTTCTGGTTTAGTTAACTGTGACAAATGTAACTTGATAACTAAATTTAATCATAATGATAACAATACTACTGACAGTTGTTGTACAACTATGGCAAGACTTTTGAGATCGTCTTATATGATATATGTCAAACACTGTTATTTCTTTAAGAAAATTGTGAAGAAGCGCCAGCTCTGTCCTTCCCTTTAATAACGGAGAAGCCAAGGAGTAAAGACAATGTTGTGGTAATTTACCCCGGTCTAGACGTCAAGGGAGACCCCAGAATGGATTCCAAATTGAAAAGAAAATCAAAGCATTAGTAAACCCGAATGAGTTTTCATATGTATATGTGTACATAAACAAGTAACTTTAATTTTTGGTCATTACGGTCTGTTACGTTTTTCAATATGGTGTCTAGCCAGCCTTAAAAATGCTATTTTCCTATTTTACGTATATGGAAATTTTTTTGATAAAAGTGGTTTAGTTAGATGCGCAAGTAGTGATTACAAGTAAATTATGAATTTTAAGTCTGTTTTTCATGCAAAAATTTCTTTGCTGCCATTTAAAAAACTTTAAAAATCTACAGTACAAACTATATTAGTTTTGGACATTTTGGAACTCTATCTGAAATTCTAGAATAGTTACCAATAAAGATAATTCTGGAAAACAAGTATACATTTCTGTAAAATTTAGACACTCGATAGAAAACAAAACTGGTAGTTTTCTAGATTCTGTAGAGTGTATACATTGTAAAGGGATGTAAAAACCTAACAAGTTGTACTCGTACATAAAACATTTTTGAAAAGGGATCACTAGAGAGCAATCACCATTACAATCTCCCATTAGACCAAAAGCTCAAGCCATAAAATATATTTTTTTGGCAATGATACAAAAAACAGAAAATATTATGAAGGAATTACAGCGAGAAATTTTGAGCAATATGATCAATGATGACTTTTCAACTATAGTAAAAAGTGATAGTTTGATTTTGGAGATGGGTAGTGATTTTCACAAATCAAGGTGCCATGAGAGTGAGAAGAACTATTGCTCAAGAGAGATGCGGGATATGGCTTTTAACTGAATTAAAAAAAATTAACCCCAAGATTAAACAACTTAAAGACAGTTTCAATCCAGTTATTTTTGGGGATTTGGTCAAAGCTGTAGAAGTTTTGAATGGCTATGACTACAAAAGTGGCAATGTCAAGGTTGCTGGCATGGCATACAGACTTCTTCAACCTCTACAGCATTGCTTAAGATTTCATAGAAAGAACATAACTGAAAGTATCCACTGTTATAAAAACATTGACAGGTCTAAATTAGACATGGTAAACGATTTCATACAAGTTGTTAAAGACAACTGGGCAAGTCAGTTAGGACGCCACTCATTGAAATCGTTGAAAAAAAATCATTAAAAGTACCAAAAATGGCTCTTGAAGAGGACATAAAAACTGTGTGCATATATATTGTTTCGAAGTACAACTCCGTCGTTAGTCATTTATCGAACAACCTCAGTAACACTAGTACATATGACCTGCTAGTTGACATTCTGTTGACCCATATTATGTGTCTAGCTCGACGGCGACCTGTCAATCTAATGAGAGGTTCGCTATAGAACTACACACTAGTTAACAACCATGACTTTGCATGAATGGGAAAAGATACTCCTCTAGATGAGAACAACATTCAAACGTGTAGAAAATTTCATATTTTTTTGTACCAGGTAAAAAATTTGAAAATGTACCGACAATTTTAATAGAAGCCATGAAAAAAGCAATGGACACATTGATTGCTCACAGATCAGACGTAGGTATAACCAGTAGTAACCTGTTTGTCTACTCATTAAAATTGGATCCATGTCAGAGTTTGGAAAGAGTAAAAAAGAATATGAAATTAACTAAACCTAATGATCTATCTGGTAATGATTTGAGACATCAAGCAGCGACTTTTTCCAAACTCCACTAAAATCATCTACTGTATCACGACCACCTAGCGACAATAGTAGGTCACACTTTGCATGCACATAAAAAAATACAACTTGCCGACAAGCGTCACTACAAAACTGATAGTTTGTCCTGTGCTACATAAAATAACAGTTTCTGAGACAAATAAAAGCAGTGCGGAAAATGATGAGTTGTTTGATATATATGAGGAAGAAAGAGAAAATCCAAATAATACAGAAAAGTTATTAGAGAACCGACCACAAAAAACAAGAGAACAAAATGGACAGATGCTGAAAAAAAACTGTTTTTGAGGATTTT